>KK499903.1:0-61138 GCA_000688715.1 Glossina pallidipes
TAAAAAGCCGAAAGCCTTAGATGCTAGTGCTTTTAAGACTTTAGTCTTAGAATTTATTCTCTGGCTAAATTGAGATAATAATAATAATAATAATAATATTCTTTCTCAAGGAAATAATGCTTTCAAGGTTGTCATCACACAGCACACGCTTAACTGTACCTCGGCCCTCTTAAATATCGCTAACCATCATGTGTTTGATGACCTCCTTTTCATTAGAAAAAAAAGCCCACCTTCGATACACCTCTTCGGCTTCCAAGAGAAAATCCCTTTTCCAGGTTAAAGACAGCAAACTTTAAACCCTTCTTTGGGGCGCAACTCTCGAAAGTGAGAGACTTAAATAGCAACAGTCAACGTTTATAGCGAACAACATTAAAAAGTGATGGTTTTGCTACACCCATGTTCACCGAAAAGGATCTCATAGTTCCGCTCCCCACACCGTATGACAGTATGACATAACGGATTTTTAAAAGCGTTAAGCGTTATATGGGAAATAATCGAAAAATACAACGACAAGACGGATAGACGAACAGCCAGTCAGATGGACAGACAAGCGATTATATCGCTTATCGATGGGCCTATCTCAAGTTCTTCTTCCACACAAACTCAATATACCCTTATACCAGAGGTGGTGAAGAGTATAAAAAAATAATTAAAGCAAAAATTATTAACAATCATTAACACCCTCTCCGTTCAAACATCTAGCTATCTCTAGCTCGAGACAATTTCCAAGAAAGCACGAGCTCATGAAAAATCGATCAACAACTACCAACTTATTCGAATTCATTACGTTACGAACCTTTCAATGATCGGACAAAAGCACATATATAGTATATACTAATATCACTAAAGCTTTCAATGGGTACAACCGCTACACACCTCTAAATAAGCTGCAGGACTTAGGTTTAAACAAGCTTTTTGTGTAATGGATTTGCTTCTATGTAATCAGCTGTAGAGCTCCTCAAGCTAGTCATGTGCTTTCTCGGTTGGTCCCGCTTTTTGTTTGTAAGCACATAGTCCTTTCTGGGACCGATATGTTCAAATAGATACCACTAGCTTCATTTGCTAATATCGAACTCCTGTTTAATCGAAAGTTGCCCTTCAATGCACATATATACATATTATCGTGAAGAAGGCAAAAAGTACATTGGACTTTATCAAGCGCTGGGCAAAAGAATTACGTCACCTTTACATTAATCGCTAGTGATGCCTATCCTATGATGTGGGATCCACCATAATATCTTTGCCGTAAACAACTTGAATCCATCGTCCTTATATTACTCGATTGGCGTTGGTGAGGTCTATAGTAGACTGTGGTTCCATTACCTAATATTTACAATACGATCTTCACCGTAAACAAATTAGATCCGTCATCTTTGCACTGATTGATTGCTGCATCGCTAATGAGGTCTACTCTAGGATATGGTTCTATTATGTGGGATCCATAATACGTTCGTTATCTTAAACAAATTGGGTACGTCATTCTTATCTTACTGGATTGCGACACACCTCGCTAGACAGGCCTCTTCTAGAATGTGGTTCTATTATCCTCAATCCATAATTCGATTTTTACCGTCATCCTTACATTACTCGATTGCTATATATATATATATATCGCTACTCAGACCTCTTCTAACCTATTACCTTGGATCTACAATACGAATTTTTAATAAGAGTTCGACATTGTTCTGAACCTCCTCCCCGCCCCCGCCCCCTTCTATAATATAAAAATAAAATTTGGCCCACGAATGAAAAAAGTTACCCACTCCGCTTGTAGCTGATAGTTGCGAGCCGATTTCCGTACGCACATTAAGCAGACATGATCCGCCCGTCAGTCGAGAAGCTGGGGAAGGGATTGCCACGGGCTCGATCGTTAAGCGAAAAAGAAAGAAAAAATGCACAACATTCGATTCCATTAAAGCCACCAGACTTAATCATCCCTGCTTAATGAAATCTTCACCTTTTGGGTATAAAAACTTATTTAATATTAATGCACAGCAAATTGCTCATACGTACCGTGTACAGTTTTCAGTCAAGGTACAAAATAAAAACAAAAGATTTACAAACATTTTTTAAGCATAGCAAATATATGATGGGAGAAGAAGAGAGAGAGAGAGAGAGAGAGAGGGAGAGGCAGAGATATGTGTATAAATGAAATAGCAATGCAAACGATGCAACAACACCTATGCATTATAATTGTGCTATTTTCCAATGTGCATGTAATAAAAGGGCGCTTATGGCTGTTGGCTGTTCTTGTTGTTGTTGTTGTTGTTGCTGTTGTTGTTGTTCAGTTTATGTGTGCAAAATGCTACACAACTTGTACTGGAATACAATAAGCATATGAGAAACAAAAACACCAAAAAAAAAGGGGTGAAAAAAACAAGAAAGGTAGAGATATGCACCAGTAACCCATAAAATACAAAACATTTGCACTTAACATAATTTATTCAATTAAAACCAAAATCAAGTAAACAATTTTTTTTACACCGCACATAAAAAATGAAAAGAGAAAAACACAAGTCGTTGCTTTTTACTTGGTTTTCTTCTTCTTTTTTTTTGTGCTTTTTTTATTTACGCTTATGGGAAAAGCAACAAATGCACATACACATGCAAGCAGTCACACATTTTTCCTGTACGATAAGATAATTTAGCATTTTACCGCAATACAACTGCGAGTTGAACGCGCACACACACACCCACACACACATATGCATGAAAACAAGCAACTGGTTTTTATAAATTTGTCACAAAGAATAAAAAATTCATAGGTATACTTAGTTTATTAATCAATTGATGACTTAAGCGGATAATGACTTCCTATAGAAGAATAAGAAGAAGAAGAAGAAGTTTTCGAACTATTGCCTATAAATTTTTATATATATATGTTTTTCTTCTCCTTTTTACCTTAAAAGTTATTGTTTATGAAAAGTAAATAACTTTTACACAACTTCACGCCTTACATGCTTGCATGAATATAAAGAATGTCGTTAAAAGCACTCTGCTCTCGATGCGGTGAAAATAGAATATATTTATCTTAGTAAACTATAGGGAGAAGAATGGAAAAATAAACGATTCAATCGTGATAGCGTAGCGAAAAAAATGAAACAAAAATATTCTTTATGGGTGCAATAATAAAATGTTAAAATAAAAAAAAAAAAAAAACTTTGGGGGAGAAAACGAAAAGAAAGTGAAGAATGAAAAGAACAACATGAAATGATTAATGTTTATAACTCCCCTATGGCTGAAGCTAACTAACATGCCTGTGCATATGAAAAATGCAATTACATGCATGCACTTATAAGCAAACAGCCTGAACTACATATATAAATATGAAAAGTAGTTAAGCATAAAATGCACGCGTTTACGAAACAAAGAAACAAGAAAAAATTGAATAGATAAACGCGTTCGACGTTTCCTTCCCCCAACCCCAACCCACCACACACATCCCGTCTAGGTACAATAGATGGACAAAAACACCTGACATATACAAAATATTTATTTCTCGATAAGATGTTGTAGCTACCATTAGCTTGTGGAACACCTGTAATTCTTTGCGGAATAGATTCGTAGAGCGTGTGAATAATTGCCAACCGAATGTTATCGCATCCTTGACGTTGTTGGAAATGTAAATCGAATGCTTCTTCCCATAACGGTTCAATTGTTATTACTTCTTTTTTTATTTCTATGACCAAGGCATGACCCCCCACTATGTGCGGGCACGGTGATGGTCAGAAAGAGTTACGGGAAGAGATGTTTAGAGAGAGAGAGAGAGAGAGAGAGAGAGAGAGAGAGAGAGTAGTGTTTGTAAATGTTTCCGATTGGAAAATGGAGACCTCAGGTACGGCGGGAAAGACCACTGCTGAAAGACCACTGCTGACCAGTTATTCCAAAAAGGGGCAGTATGTTGACATCTGTCTGGTGATTTGGCCAGGGAAGATATTTGATGACCTTCTAATTTCTTCTCGAACCTGAACCTATTACCGCACTACTCAGCTTGGAAAATGGCAGTGTGCTAGGCATAGTAACAATTTCATCATTCGCCATAGTCCGAGCAGTGGTGTGAACGAGAGGACTACTCACGCACGTTGATCCAAATCGTAATGCAATCTCTCCCCTGCTCGACCGCAGTAACCACACAGTTCAGATTGTAGGCGTGTTCGGCAAATCTCCTTGCGCAAACCCAAGCGTTTGTAGATTCACGCTGATTTATCGGTTCATACCACATACAACCAACCATGACGCTTTGAGGTTTTACGATCGTGACTCTACGTCTTTCGCAACTTAGCGTTGGCTTTCGTTATGAAATGTTTCTCAATAGCAGTCCTTCCATAAATATTGGCTTTGTCGAGCTCCCGACCTACTGTTTTCGTCCAACTACTCAAGTGAGTACTAAGTTCGGCTGTCTCTTTTGCCGTAATAGTTTTATTTAGTGTATTGTCCACTCACAACCCTTTTTAATGTTCGTCAGGCTCAATTAGTTAACTTTCGGTTTCAATCACTACTCCTCCCCGCCGATAATGTCATGCCAGGTTTTGTGTATACCGTCGTTATCAAAGATATCGTTGCTCGGGAGATTTTAAGCAGTTCAGCTGTTTTCGTCACAAATGCTCCGAGCACCAACGATTTGACCTTTCTAGAAGTCTGAGGGACCGGACATTTAATCGGTAGTTTAATTTAACGGTATTAACGGCGTATCCATCAACTTTTTTAGCTTAGTTTCTCCTTACATATCAAATCGTGAACTTCATACCAAAGGCCTTTAAAATGCCTAAGCAATGGGAAATTACCCATTCTCCATAAACACCGACTCTTCGGTCGCATATAATAACTTTCCAATAGCGTTCCACACTGCCTTTCCAAACTAACTAAGCATTTAATTAAATAACAGATTGATTCATACTTTGGCAATGGTAATCCCTTGCATGGTGTCCCATTTGGCTTTCAATGTACATAACAACAACATAAAGCCTCAAAACTGGTGAGAGCCAAATCTATCCAAAACGTCTGGCTTATAGCCACCACGAAACTTCCGCAAAGGGATCGTTGCCGCTGCCAGGCCAAAGCGGGAAGATTGCTTCGGGTCTCCTGATAGCACTGCTGCCAGAAGGAAAAGGGAAGAAAATAATAAAAAAAGATATAGTAAAAGCTTCTGGTCGGACCTCGCATCAGATTCCATATTATCTAAAACTCGTTATGGGGTAGAAACTGTGGATAAACCTGCTAAAATATAGAATCAGTCAATACAATGCACATACACATTGCGTTCTCACCGAGTGGAGGAGGCCTATTCCGACATCTTTCGTTTAGGGAGGGAAACGACAACATGAAAATAAATACATGCACACAAGATTCGAATCGAGGTCGAACAACACATGCAGAGATACGTGGAAGCGGATTTCCGTTACTAAAGCCGCAAGAGGAGAAGCCTCCCTTACGAACGGTCAGAAAAGGGGCTAACAGAGACAATAAGCGTTACCATCAGCATGGTAATGTACGAAAATAGTATGCACCTTAAGATGAAACGAAGCCAAACACTCCAAGCATACCACTACCACAATCATTTTCTGAATCGATTCAAGATTGTCTGTCCATCTGTCCATCGGTCTCTCTTGTTTCCTTGTGTTCAATCTACAGATGTGATACAGTTGCGATTTACGGATTATAAAAAGCCTTATACTTTAAATGCTTTAAACCTACTTAGGCTTGGTAGGGAATGGAGGTCCATAACGTTACAGCATTGTCAACAGCCTTCGTCCTATTAAGTACTTATGGTCAAGCAGGATTAAATTTTCTCATGTAAATGGCTTAGTGTTCGGGTCCGAGAACTGCTATATGCTATCATAATTCCCTTTATTGGACGCTTGTCTACGATAACTTGCAATTTTGTGTTGGAAACATAATCTATGACATGAGTGGTTCAATAAGGCATTTTGTCCACTGATTGCTTCGCGAAAAGAGGGTGGAGCGTTGAGAGACAGAGGGCAGAAGTATCTTATCAATTATTGTTTGTAAGTGCTTTAAGAAGGCATAAGACACATTCTAGATGATCCTTCTCTACATTTTCGTTATTTTTCAATCCCTGAATCCCATTTGTCCAATTAATGCTATCAAGGTACGCGATGATTTACGATCATTACTATTAGATTATCTAACCTTTGCTGTAGGAAGGTAACAGACTAAAGTGCCACGAGAAGCAGACTAAAGTGCCACGAGAAGCAGACTAAAGTGCCAGCAAATACTTCATTAGTTGCAGAAATAGTGTCATTCTCGGCTTCAGTTACTTAATCTCATGCAATTTTAGCGACAATATTTTATTAAGATTGCTTTGTCTTCATTTCAACAAAACTTAATAAGTTTCAGAAAAGTTTTATATTTTTCTTTCTCCAAATAAAGTAAAAAACTATGATATAATATGACTTTCAAGTGCATTTTATTACTTCTGAGAGCGCTTGTGTTCCTCCTCTTAAATACGTATTCAAAAAGGTGGAAAAGTATAAAATTATAAAAATAAAAGAAAAAAACTTTAATAAAAGAAAAGAAAAAAAAAACGCAGAAAATTATATTCGTCTTAAGACGAATTTGGAATACCATCTTACATCCATTACCATACACATTAATAAAACATTAGCAAAATATGGGAAAGAATATGTGCTGGATATATCAATTTACTGATCCCTACACCACTCATGCTATAAGGTCGTGTTAAGTTTGTGCGGATCAAAGCAACGCACAAAAGGACTTGGTATAGATCCACCAAACTAAGCTTTTCTGTCCATCTGTCTTGTTTTTTTTTGTTCAACGTACTTGTCGAAAATTTTGCGATATTTTGATGAAATTTACTCCATCAACATGCTTCGATCCAACGACGAACACTATTGAAAAAGGTTTGGATTCGCCTACTTTTTCATTTCCCATGGGATGATTCATTTTGAAAAGTCGTTATATGGATAACTGTAGAATGCTATAACGTATTTAAGGGTGGGCCGTGGGCGATTATAATGCTTTCGCTTGTTAACTATTGTATGTGTGCACCTAGCCCAAGTTGCCTTCGCTCATTTGTTAAACTAAGCTTAGGGCTTATCAAATAAGATGATGTGTAGCATATATTAGTTCACTCTGTCTCCCTTACGAATTTTGTAAACAGAACAGCCTTCGGCAGGCAAAAGATGGACAGACGAACATGGCTGAATTAACTTAATTCTGGGCTGAAAATAAAAACTTCTTTTTGCAATAAACTCAAGTGAATAAAATATTCTACGTTTTTTTCTCGAAATTCTCCTTACTTTGTCTTCTTTCTTGCTTTCTTAATTTCATACTTTAAAAAGTTTATAAGTCCCCCTCCTCCACCCCTTTCTCAAATATTTTGTTGTTGTTGTTGTTGTTGTTGTTGTTGTTAGTGGTGTAGTTATTATTATTGTTGTTGTTGGTGGTGGCGGTGTTGGTGTTGGTGTAGTTGTTGGCATATTTCTTATTATTATTTTCTGCTTCGAATGCAATCGAAGAAATAACAAATACATGTATAACTTAAGTTGGCTGCATGTGTGTTTTGTGAAACATGCACATGGGATCCGATATCCATATTTCAGTCATTTAAATCATAAATACAATCTAAGAGATCTTGTTTTTTTGAACTTTTAGGCATGGTTTTGTTAAAATGTTCTTCAAGTATTTGCATCAATTGTTGCTTAGTACAGGAATCCAATGCTCTATTGTTTATCATTTGCATGACATAATCTTTTTTATTCAGATCTTCTGCTACTAATTTAGGTGTTTTGCTTTTGGTGCTGGCTAACGATGAATTACTGGCTGCTCTTTTCTTGGCCGGTTCTGCATCCTCACCGAATATTTCTTCAAATTCCGGTATTAATTCAGCAATAACAGTATCTTGTGATTGAGGATCGGGAAAATACTGCGAACCTAATGTTTCAAATTTTTGATCAAATGCCAAAGCCAGTAATTTGCTCTGTAGATGATCTATTTCAGGGTCGCTCAACAAGCTTGGATTGTATTTCAAGCGCAATTTACGAACTAGTTTCTCACAGATTGCCACTCCTTCGTCGCTGGCATGATTTTCTAATGAATTCCAGTCCTTAAAATCTACGTGCCTTACATAGGAAGTGTAAGGTAAATAAACAATTTTGAAACCATCATTCGCCAGCAAGGAATAATAAGAACCTTCCGTCGCGTCCTCGCGGGAAACGGGAACTAAAGCAACATAGCGAGGCATAGATTTACGTCTGCTCATAAATAAACATATGGCCACTTTATCGCGGGCGCGACAACGTTCCCATAATGCCCGAAAGAGTCTTTTTGACCCCAAAATATGCCGATCATCCGGATACATAAAATTGCATGGTTTGCAGTAAACAATTTTTGTGAGTTCGCTTTTTGATTGAAAGCCCAAAAGCATCATGCCGGGAACATGCAAGTTTCGAACTCGATTAACTTGTTCATATGTTAAACGTAAGGAGTGATCGCCTAAACGTATCTCATACCAAGCATTGGTTATATTAACTGCCCGCGGATCTCCCAGCTCATTAGTTTCTGGATCGATTTTACGTACAGTGTTAAGGCGTTTACGTTTTACGACAGCATTATCGCTGCGCTGCACTAATATTTTACGCGGTTTCTTATCTTTTTGGAAATAATTAAAATATTGCGCCGACAGAGACAAATCAGGGCCCAAAAATAATTTGAAATGTCCCAAAGAGCGTCTGGCGAAACTTTGTTTAATTTTACGATCAGCCAACATCTCGCGCAATTTTTCTGGAACAACGGGCACAAAACTTTCCATTTCTTCACCTTTTACCAACGAAAGAAACTCTTTGTAAAAACTATTATAATTAAATTCATCCACCATAGGTATTAATTTAAAATCCACTTCTTTATCTTTTAAATCGGCCGCTTTTTGGAAAGCCTGAGCATAGCTATCTGAATTTGTAGGATGTGGTTGCTCTTTATCGGTAAGATAAACAATAGTGGAATTATCGACGGCATAATAGCATTTACCCACTAAATCCAAACATAAACGCAGCAAATAAGAAAAATTCACCTCACTACCATCCTTAGCAACACCATATGTTTGCACAAAACTTTCTGGCATGATTTCTAAAAAACGTAAATAATGATCAACTACGCCTTTGGTAAGCTGACGTACCGGCAAAAACACAGCACAATTGTCTGGCATTTCAATATCCTCTAAGCAATTCGACTCGTACGGTTGAGGACTTTCGTTGGTATTAGCAAACACCAAACCCATAACATCTTTATCATTAAACAATAATCCAGAAAGAAAAGCATTGCGTATAATGTTTAAGGCATCTGTTAAGCGAGACGACTCCTTCGTATATAAATTGGCATCGACCACAAAAATTAAGGCTTCTCTGCCAGTATAAGTGGTTTTTAAGTTGTCCTCATCATCTTCAGAATCAGATATCGAGACTTCGTAGTCTGGGTTCCAAGAAGCCATTTCAAGATGTTCGTTTGCTTTTGAAAGATGTTGATATCAAAATTCAATTTTTTTTTTTTTTTGGTGTAAAAAGAGGAATGGATGCGGCCTGTAAATAAGACCTATATATCCAGTAACATTATGAATTTTCAGCACAAAATCTTCTTACGAACTTCAGGTTAATGGCAGCAATAAAGATGATAATAATTGTGAAATGTTTTATTTATAAAATAAACCCTCTTCTTCTTTTAATATCTAAAATCTTTTCGTCTTCTTTTTCTTTTGCAAATCCATAAATTGACAACACATGATTCACTGTGTTGATTAAAAAAGGTACAAGGTGAACATAAAGTTCCTTGTTTCAAATTTAAAAAAAAAAAAAAATATATATATATATATATATATATATATATATATACATAATCATCTTTCCCAAGGGACAATTAGATTTCTTATTTTATTTTTTCGACTCTTGATTAGTTATATTTTGGGAATTTATTTTCAATCTTTAAAATTATATTTCTTCGTCTTCTTCCACTAGCCAGCAATGCAGCTACAGTTGATTCGCTGTGTTGATTAACAAAGGTTGAACTTAAATGAATACTTTAAAAAATTTACAACCTTTTCAGCGGGAAAACGATATTCTGTACAAAGTGATATTATATAAATTCTTCTTCTTTTTTAATAAAAAGAAAACGCAGTAAAAAACAATAAATTTCTTTTCGCTGAAGATGGCGTTTGCTTCATATATAAAAAATCAGGGATGTATTAGCTTTATATTGACAATTAAACAGAGCTTTATGACATGAGTAAGTTTTTTTTTAATTGTAACAAAAAATTGCATTAGAAAAGAATATAACCTGCGAGATTACTAAAAAAAATTAAACCAAAACAACCAACATAGGAATAATTACTATAAGCGATAGAATTGTAACGTGTCTCGGTGTAATTGTTGTAAATAAAACTAGAAATGAGCAGTAAATCGTACTTTGAAGAACCAGGCGAGGATAGTAGTAAACTTGCTAAAAAAGCAAAAGATTCACCGTTTATGATTGTGGGTAAGTTTTAAATAAAGTGACAATAGAAAATGCTCTCACTGACGTCACGCTTTCATTCTTCCTTAAGTTCAAAAAACGCTTCAATGGAGAGTCAAGAATGTTTCAATGTCAGCTACACATGTGACCTTGACTATGAAAAGATCTGCTTTTCTTTTTTTTAATGATTTATTTGTTTCTTATAACAATTTAGGATATTTTTGAATCAGAGAATGCTTTGCAACGATTATCTAATAAAATGCCTTATTGTTCAACGTCGAGCACAGTAATAATTTGTTGTTAAATATGATGTAACAATTATGTTGATGTACATAGTTACAAATTTTTCAATTTTAAATGGAAAACTTCTGAATCATGACTATTAACGTTTAGATAAGATCAATGTGAACGGGAGTCATAAACAATTATTGTTTTTTTTTCATTATTATTATTGCGCTAAAGAAAATGTTTATCTAACGATTGCGTTTTTTTTACAGGAATTGCAGGTTTTGTGGCGGCTGGTCTTATAGGTGCTTATAAATATAGACATCGTGGAACAATGAGTACAAGTGTATTTCTAATGCAATTACGTGTGGCCGCTCAGGGCACGGTCGTTGGTTGTTTAACGATTGGTTTGGCTTATGCTATGCTAAACGAACATATTCTTAAGAAATCCGATGAAAAGTAATACACTTTTTTTTTATCGTAAATTAATTTTAAGTAGTAAAAATGTTCTCTCCCTATTACTTAAAAAGATTTTTATTTTTTAATTATTTTTAGTTTTATTTTTTTCAATATAAATTTTTTTTTAATTTATTTACAGTAAATTAAACAAACAGTAAATTAACAGATATATTTTTGTGCGTAAGATTAAGAGGCAAAGTTACATTACGAAATCATTCATTATTAATCTCAGTCATCTCTCCTTCCCCATGGATGTGGTGTTTTCAAAACAGTCAAGCGAAACACATGACGCCTCACCATCAGATTACAAATGAAAACTATGTTCTCTGTGATATTTAAAATGTGTATATATATCTTTTAACTTAAATTAAAATGTACAATAGAGAGTGTGTGTGCACATACACCTGGCATAATAACGATGTTGTTGTTCACCTCCTTCTATTTAGTTCAAATTGTTGTCATTTTTCAAAAACACACACATAAAAATGTTTGTATGTTTTCTAATAAAATGAAAAATGAATAAATTAAATGTGATTTAATAGAAATTAATACGTGCTCCACGTATGTATATATCCCTTCAGAAAAGCCATTGGCCATCGATTACATTCACGTGACCATAAGCTTGGGAAAAAGACCAAAGCTGTCTAGCTGAGGACTAGGCTAGGCCCATAAGTAGTATGGTATCATGTCCGCCAAATTGCTGGCGGGGAACCATAATCCCGCCTCTGCACATTGGCCTGTTTGCTTGTTGTCACAGACGCTGTACACGCAGTTTTTCCTATTCTCTTATCTCTCTTAATTCTCTGCAATTTTCGGAGCCTTAAGCCGAAATAAAATTTTTGTTAATTTAAAACAACGCTATGCCCGCAGTAATCGCATAGTCTTGAGAAAAAGTCTGCATTTGCGTTCAAAATGAGAGAAAGTGTGCATTATACGATAGTAATTCCATGGACATTGATCTAGTCAGCGGTTTCCATCAAATTGAGATGATGCCTCAGCATCAAATAGTTGAAGACCCGAATGCAAGTCCTGCAAGGAATTAGCGAACTTATTAAAGATCTAGAGGATCCGCTAGGTGAATCGTAGTCCAAATTAACATCCTCGTGCACTTTGGGAAACTGCAAAAAAAAAAAAATTGATTCAATTGTGTTTGCATTTTGTAAGATACCACATTACTTTGCATTTAGTTTCTTTAACGGACTCTGCAAGCTTCCTTTTCTTCGTCGATTGCAATTGTTCCTCGCGCTTGCGTTTGTAGTACTCTTCAACGCTGTTTATGAAAGACTGTAACTCTTTAATTAAAAACATTATTAATCCTTCACGCAACATTAAATCCATGCTCATGTTGTCATATTGGAAGTTAAGGAAAACGTATAAAAATTTTAAGGTGACAAAGCGGGGAGGAAGCATGAATATTGGCTAATGCTGTTCTATAACGTCAACAAGTCGACTTTTCATTATTATTATTAATTTAGCCAGAGAATAAATTGTAAGATTAAAGTCTTAAAGCACTAACAACGCATCTAAGGCTCTCTATGTCGCTTTGGTGACTCAATGATATTTCGCACATTTGTATAATTTCAAGCCAACAAGAGTCCCTAGACATCACAGCAAACAGAAATGGAAAGTTTATGCAAGAGGTCGCCATCCATGGTCATTGCTTTCATTATGGCTTCCTTGCAGTCCTTTTCCCTTGACAAGCGACAATATAAAGTTGAGAATAATTTAAAAAGTTGTCATAGCAGGCTATTAAAAGAGCCGTCTGCGCGCCAGCTTTATATTTCTTAGAGAAATCTTTTGTAATACTCATTGGGAAGGAAGAGCACTTCTCCCTAAATTTTGGGAGGTCGCTCATACCTGCCTCATTTAAGAAACTAACTGTAAATGCCGATATTCGTCAGCCGATTGGATAATTCTTCACCTCTTTTTATATTCCTATGGGTTTTTATTAGTAATTGGTAGACTTGGTTACACGTCTGGCATTGTTATAAATTGTGTGAAAGGAGCATGAGTCCCCTAAGAGTAAGAGAAAACTGGACTCTCTCTAAAATGTACTACCCGTAACTGGTAAAGCTACAGGAGTGGACTCGATACCTGCAGATTATGGACTGTCTGCAAATGCTTGCCCCCAAACCCTAGAATCGAAGAGTGGAAGAATAGCTTCATAACTTCATTGGTTAGTACAAGCTATTTTGATCATAATTCATGCAAGTGTGTTTAACATCGATCAATAGAAGCTATTTTGATCCGATATCAGGTTACAATTTTTAGCGCTTGTCTTTCCTTCTCTTTGTATTTCAAAATGTTAAGAGGATCTTCTTATAGTACTCAATACGCAATTGGAGAGTTTACAGCTATCGATAAGGTATGCATTTTTCATACCCTACATAACATATATGTTAAGTTTGTGCGAACGCATGTAAGGTGTAAAAGGAATACTGTAATAAACCTAATACATTTTACTATACTAGCTGATGCAGAGTCAATCTCCTCGTCTAAAGTATTTAATGTTTGTTTTACTTGCTCTAATCCTATCCAATGAAAAACCTATCGATCGCGAAATATATTCAAGCTCCAATCAAATCTATTCGATATCGAAAACAATAGACCGTTATCGCGAATCATATGAGTTAAGCGAAACAAAAACATCCTTTCCTCAACAGGACTTTAATAAAAAACACGTCTCCAAAATTGAATTGCAACTGACGACAGCATTGTTTGTAAAAATCTTTCAAAAAACCTGTGAGTCATAAGCGGATATTAATCCGCTCGGTTCGACCATAAACATTTATGAAAGTAAATCACTCTCCTTGCTAAACTTGCCCACGAAGCCTGTAAAATCTATAAATGTCCATTTGGAATTCAAAACTACTGCGACTTTAAAACGTGCGCCCACTTTTCTCGCAGCTACAGTTCGCTTGCAATTAGTATTCAACAAAAAATTCCTGGACCAAGTGCAAATTTCTCTCTCCCTTTACTTTTAAATCAACTCTTAACAAATCCACATATCTGGCCCACTGTGGAATTTGCTCTCTTTAAACAAAAAGTCAAAGTTCACATAAAGTAAAATGTTATTTATTTACCATCCACACAGCAGTAAGTAATAGAAAGATTTTTAAAAAAAAACTTTAAACTTGTAAAAATTCTTAAGCCGATGTGGTAGCGGCAGCGGCAATAGTAGCTGCTTGTTCTTCTTTGATGCGATCCTTTTTGAGGGGACCCATAAAGGCCAACTTGTCGGCCGGTGTCTGGAAGCGACCATGACCCATTTTCGATGAAGTATCGATAAATTTCAATTTGATTTGCTCCAAAGCCGAACGTTTAGTATGCTTCAGCAAGGTCTTGCGCAAAGTGATGACACGTTTCTTCGAGCCAATGCAACAACCCTTAATCATGACGAAATCGTTTGTTACTTCACCGTAATGGGGAAAACCACCCATTGGTGTTATGCTTTTATCAGTTAAATCGTATTCAGTTGAGGCATTATTCTTGATAACCTAAAGAGGGGAGAAATAAATGCAAAAAAGAAAAAAAATTTAAATAAGAATTAAATTACAAAATTAATAAATATTTTTGAATATAATTTGATCAGTCCTATCATTACGATTATCATGCGGTAATCAAAAGTTTTTCAAGTTTTGTTTTCGATGTCGGAACTTATTAATGATCTTATCATCAGACATGATATAAATAAAAATTTCGTAAAATCAAAAATATTCATTTCACTAACCTTTCCATCCTTGGTATGTATGCCGGCACCAATACGATAAATTTTCTTATTGATTTCAGTGCGATGATGATAGCCTTTCTGACCAGCTCGAGCAACAGTGGTCGACACACGAGATGGATGCCAAGCTCCTATACAGGCAACTTTACGTAAACCCTTATGGGTTTTACGCGGTAACTTCTTGGTATGCCAACGCGAAGTAACACCTTTGAAGCCTTTACCTTTAGTCACACCGATACAATCAATCATTTCATCTTGACCGAAAACATTGCTAACCGCTACAGGTTTCTCCAAATGCTCACGTACCCATTTCACCTTATCCTCAATGGAGCCGCCATTCAATTGAATCTCCATTATATGGGCTTTCTTCTGGCGTTGCTTAATCAAACGGATCTACAGTTAAAGAAGGACATAACGAATAAATAGTTTATAAATTCTACTAAAGGTCTTCTTTATAGAGTGTGAACTGTTTTTGATATGGTTTAACTGTCTGATCAAGGCCTAAGCGGCTACAAACAGTTACTGGAATATATCATAAATCGCCACCCGAAGGGCAATTTGCTCTGCGACGTTGCGGTTATATAACTGTGCATTGAACATCACAGCAAGACCGCCTTTTAGGAACATCTACACCAAAGCAACCATTGCCAAACGAAAGCCTAACAATAGTACTCGGCGCTGATGACCAAGGACTTCGCATGAAAGATAATAAAAAAAAAATAAAAATATTCTTACCTGAGAGTGAGCAATGACGCGAATCACTTTGCAGTAGCGTAACATTTTACGGAAGTCATTTTCAATGCTCTTCTTTCCGAGATCATCACCCCATTTCTTGCTTGCCTTGGTGAAAGCCTTCTTTTGCGATTTATACCTAGCGGTTATGAGAAATGATATCAAAGTGTCGTGCGTAAGATGAAGGATTTTATTTTTCTCCTTTTTGGAACTCTCCAAATCTAGCTGCTGTTCATGAAAACGGAAAAAAAGAGGAACAAAAGGAAGTGAACCTCATCGCTTGGTAATACAGCGAGCGGAGATTACAACTTCCAGGCCGTGTTTGCCATCAAGAGACGAGTGCAAGTCTCAGAGCTCACACGACTAAAGAACTTTTTTGAAAAGCCCTCTCAGCAAGCTTGCTGATCCAAGAACTTTATATAAAAATATCACATTTTAATAAAATCTTTTTATAAAAGAAGAAGCGATTAATAGAACAAAAATTGAACTACGAAGAAAGATTTTTGAAATTACAACCGATTCTTTAATATGTAATATATGTAAACCACGTGGTTTTCACATTAGCTTTTTGATTTAGAGGTTAAAGATCTTTTTTCATTTCTTTTAAAAACTTTACTCAGCAGGAAGGCAAGCAGTGATGGTAAAATAATATATTTATTATTCTTCACAAAAACTCGTCAGATACCATCTCTCATCATTTTGTAAAGTTTTTACAAAAAAGAAAATGAATGAAAGTCTCGTAGGCAAGGGAACGAAAAGTGAAGTAATCAGTAGACATACCAATTTTTATAGAAACGTCGACGACACTCTTCGGATAAATGTTGCGCCCAAACGTTAACTAGAGCACGTAAACCGAACGGTGTTTCGATGTAGCCTACCGCACCAACAACAATCATGGGCGGTGTTTCCAAAACGGTGACGGCCTCAACTACTTCTTTTTTATTGATTTCTAAAAGAATTTAAATACAAAAGAGAAAAGTACACTTTAGAAAATTGCATTAAAAGAGAAAACTAATTTCCGTTTTAGAAAAATTAATCAGTCCGCCCTAGTAACTTCATGGGTTATCAGGTATATTCTAACCATTTTTAAATATGTAAAATCATCATTAGATGCAATAAAAAAGGAGAAAAAAACTGCATAAATACTATTAACTTACTTGAACCGGGACGATCAGCTTCGCGAACAATGTGCGACATACCAGCTTTATAGCCGATAAAGCAAGTTAAATGCACAGGCTTGCTGGCATCATCTTTAGGGAAAGCCTTAACTTTTCCGCGATGACGACGGGAACGCTTCTTCGGGTAAAAGGCCATAGAGCCATGACGAGGAGCCGAAAATTTACGATGGGACTGTTAGGAGATGAAATAAAATATGCAAAAGTGAGGTTATGATAAAGAAATAACTTCAAGAAAAGAAGTCGCCGTTTACGACAACATAATCGCTCACTACATTTTTTTTTTAATAATTCTCTTTAAACACTACACAAACTTGTTTTCAAATTTTAAGCCTATCAATTTTAACAACTCACCATTTTTTATCTAATTAAAACACGCCCAAGAGAAGAAAAACGTGTCCACTCTCTTCAGTTAATCTTTTAAGAAAGAAAGATAGGATATGAAATTGAACTTAAGTTGGTTGCATTTGATTCTCATAGAAGGTAGTAGGGTTTCCCATCCCTTTATTAAAATATAGGAATTCATATTTTTGTACCAACTTATAAAGCAGAGTAGCCAAATTTCCGATTTTTCATTTGCAACATCAGTTTGCCAATAGGCCCCACTTAAACATAATGCGCTTAAGCACAATGATGCGTTGTTTCTATTGATACCGTGCACCACTTCTGGTACAGTCTATATTAAGTTAACGCGAATGTATGCAACACGCAGAAAGGCTTACGATAGACCCATCTCTTAGAAAATAAAAATTCAATTTTCACAATTTCTCGGCAAAAGTAACTAAACAGTAGTACTTCGGCATTCTAAATTGGTATGAAAACTTTAGACCGGCGAGGGCAATTTTGCGATCCCGTCTCGTATAACGAAAACGAAAAAAGTTCACACAGCAAAAATGTAGTTTTAATGCTTCCTGAAGAAAATTATATCATAACAGTAATTTAACATGAAAAAATTATCGGTACCAAATTTAGACCATCTCGGCGTATTTTTTGGATTCTATTCTAATAAGAATTTTCGTGAAAACTGATCCTTTGTACAGATATAATTTTTTATTCTGTAATAAAAATAAGTATTGTATTACATAATGTGAGGTAGGGCAATTAAGGGCGGTCTTACCTGACTATAACATTCTTACCTGTTTTAACGTCGATTTTCTTATTTTTTTGTATGAAATTTCGTAATGTGTTACACTTAGAACTTTTTAACCCGAAAAACGGAATAACGCCTTCTGTGTTTAAACGCAGCTGCAGTTGAACTTGCATCGCAAAAATATGAATAACGCATCTCTGTGCTTATTAACTACAAAGTTTTTGTGCAAACACAATACTTGCGTTATGCTTGCCTTAGGAACTGTAAAAATAGAATTCGTTGTATTTAAACGTAAGTGAACATATAGCCTGACTTGCGTTGTGCGTCAATTCAAATTTTTGGTAAATTTTTATAATATCTTCTTAGCATTGTTTTTAATAGACAAAACAATGATGTATTTATGAAAACAAAACAAAATCATATGGTTCATGTTCCAAGTCCAATATGTTTTTTAAGTGGTCGTTTAAATCTTTATGAAAAAGAAAAAATTAAACTAAAGTCAAAGAAATTTTTCGTTTTATAAATTTTGCACTTCATAAAGGCTTATGTAGACAAACGTTAGTCATAGTATTAGCATATGTAAGGCATGTGTAACGCTTTAAGAGTCCATGTAAAAGATTTCAAAACAATTATATTATTTATTTTTTAAATTCTATACATAAACTGGACGACAGACGGCTTCTGTGTAACAGACAAAAGCAGTGCGGAATTTCGTAAATGTTTTCCATAAGTAATTTAGCAACCCTGTATAAATTCATTTCAGACAAATAACAGCACCAACGTCTTGCATTCTGTTAAATAACAGCACCAACGTATTGCATTCTGTTAAATAGCAATAAGGTGGCAACACAACGTGTTGAAAACTTAAATTAAAATTTCGAAATAATAATAAAAACATACACATAATATATTCTTATAACTAAATGCTAAATGCTATCTCCCAACAAAATTGTCTCCTATCAACATCAGAAATTATTAGGGTTAACTCTTTTCGTTGCATGACAATTTCTCAAGATATGAGAATGATTTGAGAGAGATATGAGAATATCAGCTGTTTTCTGTTGCATTCTGTTAAAAACAATAGTGTTATACATTGTATAATTATTTATGAAATAAAACAATTGATAAAACAAATTAAATTTTAACTATGTACAGCAGCCATACTTACTTAAAAAGAAAAACTCCCGAACCAGGTGTTAATCGTCAGGAGTTTATTGCACATCTCATTGAGGAGTACTATACCACAACTAATGTCGGTATGTAATTACATGTTAACGAAAGTATAAATGTCTTCGTTATTAAATACATTCAATTAAAATTAAGAGGCCCAAGAGCAAGTTAGTGCAAATTTGGCAAATTTCGCTTACGATCCTATAAATTGGGATTATTTGAAATCCGCAGAAGCTTTAAAATTGTTTGTAGAACTTTTACGAACTCCTAACGAAAACTTGCAATTATACGGTATAGCCGGATTGTGTAACATATGTTTGGGTAATTTGGCACTAGTTAAAAACATTTTTTTAATAATTGATTGAAAAAAAAAAATCGTTCTCTTCTTTGTAGATAAGCAAAGTCATGATTTTATATTACAAAAATCGCATCTAAAATCCATACACACTTTATTAGTGAAAACGGAAAATCTTGAGATAGCACTAAATATTTTAACGCTTATTTACCAGCTGTTAACCTCCTTGGATGCTGGCTATGACAAAGCTTTTATTCTAACTATAGAAATTCTGAAGAAAATTAAGTTTTATTGCCAGTCTATTAAAGATCAGAGAATAATTAACATTTCAACTTTAATATTGGAAGACTTTGCTCAAAGGCATGAGTTTATAGAATTAAAGGATGTTGCCACGACGTCTTCTTCGTCTTCTATCCACTAAAAACACGCCACCTGCTGCTCCTTATCCAGAAGTTAAGGTCATTAAACGATTTACACAAAACGAATTGGATCAATTTTCCCAACTGACTGGAGACAAGAATATTGTGCATTCGTCTTCATTACCCATTGAGAAGCGCCGAGTTCATGGGGCTTTCTTAAATGCAATTGTGGCAGGCATAATCGGTACAAAATTTCCTGGGCCGGGTACTATTGTTTTGGAGCAGAGATTTGCCTTTCTCGAACCTTGCCGCGTAGAAACCGACACGGAAATATATATACGCTTACTGAAAGCACGTAAAATCTCTTTAGTTAGTTACGAATGTATACAAAATCAACGTGTGATATTCCAAGGTGAAGCTAAACTTTTATTAAACGCCATAAATAAATAAAATTATTTTTTAATCTTGATGCGAATTTATTTTTTGGATCGTTTGCCTTCTCCTTTTTTGGGTGGAGCTTTACCTCTAAGTTTACGCATACGTTTCATTTCTTCTTTAAAATCTTCATGCTCATCTCTAAATAAACCATAAAGTCTTAAGTTCTTCATAAGTATGTGAGTCTCCACATGTCTTGGATACCAGTTGATAACGTAATCACGTTTTTCCGTAGGTTCCTCACTGTACATTTTCACCACCTTGTAATAAACAATAAACATTTCATTTCTGATGGAATAGTTAGATTAAAATAAGTACCTTCATAGACTTTGAATTCGTTGCTCGCGCTACTTCACCGAATATTCGATTTGATAAATAGTTCATGCGATGTGCATATTGAGTAGTTAATTTAATTAAATCATTATATTTATAAGCAGACATTATTTCTTAATAAATTTTTATTTTACTTAAACATGAATTTTTGATGGTTATGTCAGTTTCGACTTTGTTAGTTTTCGCTAGTGTTGGTAAAGTTTTCTATTTAGGAAATATATCATGCGATTTTTAATCGAAAAAGAACAATCCCTTCAACTTTTTACAACAAAAAGCGTGATGTCCTTTCTTTCATTGGAATACCAACTAGATGCAATGTTTTCTAACGTCAAAGGTAATCTGTTTACCGTTGTCACGTTTTTTAGCTATGAGATGTATGTGGTGAGTAACTCAAATCATTCTATTCATATATCTTACATTATATGAAACGAAAGCAAAAAACGCTTTTTATGTTATATTTAAATATTTAACGAGTGCTACAACTCACCACGAAAAATTGATGGACTAGTAACGAATAAATATCAAAATATAGCATGAAATTTTTTAAATGAAGGAATCTCATTAGTGTTGATTAAAATTTTTCATTCTTTCACACATTTCATGCGAGTTTTTTTATAATAAATGAAACAGCAAAACAGTCTTTTTTTTTATCGTATGCGTTTTAATATTTATCGTATGCTACAAACCATCACGTTAAGCTGATGGACTAGTAATGAATAAAACTGGATAATCTTCCGGATAAATGCTATGTATTATATATAAAAATAAATCTCTATTCTGGCAATACCATAATCAGCTGTTTTCACAAGAACTTGACGTTCAAGGAAAAAAATATTAAATTATTTCGGAAAAAATGCAAAAAAAAATTTTTTTGAATAAACGCAATTATTAAAATCAAGTAAAAAAACTGTAATTTGAAGAACATTTTCGGATTAAATTTATAAAATTGCATTTGTGGTTGAAAGGCGGGAAAACTGAAAATATAAAAAGAAAAATACACTAGTGAAAATTGCCCAAAAACTCGTAAAGAAAAATGTTTCGTAGTCGGAGTTGGTTTGGTGGCGCTTGGAATAAACCAAAAAACCGTTTATCATTGGAACATCTAAAATATTTATATAGTATTTTAGAAAAAAATACAACGGTATCCGAGAGTAATAGGGGTTTGCTGGTAGAATCGTTAAGAAGTATAGCGGAAATTTTAATATGGGGTGATCAGCATGACAGTTCGGTTTTCGAGTAAGCAGCGCTTAATAACTAACTTACTCTTAATAATTATATATTAATTATTTTGCTTTTTCAAGCTTTTTCCTAGAGAAAAATATGTTATCATACTTTTTGCATATAATGCGTCAAAAAAGTGGAGGTTCCAGTTTTGTATGTGTTCAATTATTGCAAACTTTGAATATTCTCTTCGAAAATATACGTAATGAAACTTCATTATGTACGTTGATGTTAACTTAATGAAAAATTATAATAACAATTAATAGTTTCTTATTTTATTTTTAGATTATTTGCTAAGTAACAATCACGTAAACTCAATAATCGTGCATAAATTTGATTTTTCCGATGAAGATGTTATGGGTTATTATATATTGTTCTTGAAAACTTTGAGTTTAAAATTAAACACTCATACTATACATTTTTTTTATAACGAGGTACTTAATATAATAAGAGAAGCAAATGATAAATTAAATTCATATATATGTACATATATATATTGTTCTTAATTCTTAGCATACAAACGATTTTCCTTTATATACGGAGGCTATTAAGTTTTTTAATCATCCTGAGAGTATGGTGAGAATCGCTGTTCGCACCATATCGCTAAATGTTTATAAAGTACAAAATGCCAGCATGTTACGTTTTATAACAGACAAGTAAGTTAATGTTCTTAGCTGTTCTCTCGTTAATTATTAATATTTAAGTTGCATTATTAGAACGGCTGCTCCCTATTTTAGCAATTTAGTGTGGTTTATAGGGAAACATATATTGGAGTTAGATAGTTGTGTACGCACCGATATAGAGTAAGTTTTTCCACGTCTTTTTCAAATTCGTTTTCTAAGAATCTTTTTTTCGTCTTTTTCAGCCATCAATCTAATCAAAAACTTTCGAATTTGGTAGCGGAACATTTGGATCATTTGCATTATTTAAATGATATTCTATTGCTGGAGATAAAGGATTTGAATGCCGTCCTCACCGAACATTTGTTACACAAATTATTTGTACCACTTTATATATTCTCATTAACACCTACCCCACCGCCTCCTCCACCTTTGGCAATTGTAACTCAAAATTTGGCAGCGGTCTTGAAACGTAGTGTCGACATTGATATTCACGAAATGCAAAATCCTCGAGTTTCTTCCATAGTGGCTTTGTATTTACTATCATTGGTCTTCCTGGTGGTTACTCATGCTCCATTAGTTCATGCTTTAGCTTGGGTTATTTTGAATGGCGACAATAGTGTCTTTAAAGAAGGAGCTGCTGCTGTACTTAATGCTTATGTAGAGAATCGAGAGGCGGTAATACCAAGTTTTGCCGAACCTCGCGAGAGTTTAGAGGAAGCTTTAGCCAGCAGTTCGGGTTGTTCTTCTGCGGAAGAAACCGCCGAAGATACAACAGAAGATCTAACGGCTATGGAACACAATTCAACATCAAATGCTGACCCCGTCCAAACAGATGTTGTTGCATTTCCTACTGTCAAGCTAGCGAATATTACCGATGAAGAAAAGCAAGAATTACAACAACAACATCAAATGACATCATCCAGCAATAGTGCTTGCATCGTTCAAAGGCCATTTTTGGATTTTGTTTTATTGGCTTTAGATTGCAGTGAAAATGATTATTTGGCTTTACTGTCCCTTTGCTTAATCTACGCGATGAGTTTCAATAAAGGTTGTGTAAGATTTTTTTCATATTTTTATCAATGCCATTAAACATCAAATCATTGTCATGTCTTGGAATATTCATAGCAACATTAAATTTCTTTCTTTTCCTACTCTCCGACTAATTTACTAAAAAAAAAAAAAACCAAAAAAATTAAAAAACAAATGCCGCTTGTTTATTAACTACTTGACTTTCCCACTCTGTATGTATGTATGTGTGTATATCTCTAGATGGTATGTAAATAATGTAAACTTTTTAATTTTTCTTTTATCATACATAACAAACACTGATTCTAAAGCTCGTATAATTTCTCTTATGAATTAAAAAATTTATGCAAAAATCGATTTTTAATTTTAGGTGTAAAAAATGATTGGTTCCATCAAGTGCTGTCGAAATCGAATAACGGTTCCTTAAGTTATAAAAGCGAATTGATTGAACGTTTATTGAATATCGTTACTTTATCAAATCAAGCCACCAGTAGGTCAATGTGAGATAAGATTTTCCTTTTATTCAAATCATTTTTAATCATTTTCTTTGCTCTTTTGCTATCGATCACTTGCAGCGTGTCGTACACGTTTGATAACAGTTGAGATGGCTTTGCATTTATTGTTAAGCTTCACGAAACCCCCAAACGGACCAACAACGGAAAGTATTACCGTTAATAATATTACGGAAATTCAACAGGATGTTTTATTTGCTGCCCGTCAACAGTCGATGACGATATTACGTAATTTTTATAAATCCGAAGATATATTCTTGGATTTGTTTGAAGATGAATATAATGAGATGCAAAAAAATCAGTTAAATGTCGAATTTTTATGCATGGATTCGACAATACTATTACCGCCCACCGGGACACCGTTGACAGGAATAACATTTACACGACGTCTTCCTTGCGGTGAAGTGGAGAAAGCTCGTAGAGCTATAAGAGTATTTTTCTTGTTACGTAAGACGTGTCAAGAGTTCCTTAAGGAAAAAGAAACTATGTTACCTTTAACGAATGCACTGGACTTGGTGCAGGTCGATGTTGTTTTGGATTTAAGTAAGTTTGAATTTGGATTAAGCAAGCGAAGCTTTTTGAATTTTCCCTTAACTTTCAGACAATAGTGATTTAATTGCTTGCACTGTGATAGCTAAGGATAATATTAAGCAAAGACGTTTTCTGGTTGTCGATCCCTTGCAATTAATTCTAGTTGAGCCGGATGCTAAACTTTTAGGTTGGGGCGTAGCGAAATTCGTTGGTTTCTTGCAAGACGTTGAAGTGGCAGGCGATAAAGACGATAGCCGTTGCTTGCATATAATCGTTCATCGTGGCGGTGCGGTACATAATCGTGGACCACTGTTATCAGCGAAATTTATGTTCGACGATCATATACGCTGCTTGGCGGCAAAGCAACGTTTGACGAAAGGTCGTAGTAAGGCTCGACAAAAGAAAATGTATCAAATCGCTCAGATGATTGAGTTACCTGGTCAAGTTATAGATTCACCGATTTATGCTAAGGCCGGCATGAGAAATGCCAGCGGAGCTAGTAGCAGCAGTAGTAATTCACGCTTATCGGCCCGCGATCATCGTCCTATCTTTTCTACGAGTAATCGTGTGCCCGGCTTTGCGGCTGCCTTACGACGGGAAAATGTTCCCGGCGGTGTTAGCCGCATACAAATGGCTCAAAATCGTTCCATCGAGGGGTAAGAATTGCAAAATTTCTCCCCCCAAAAAAAAAAAAAACGTATCATTAAGTATTGCTTCTCATATAGAAAAAACTGACCATTGATTGACTCAATGATATGTTTGTTTCAATATCTAATCAGTTACCATGAATACTTTTTATTTGTTTATCCTCACCAGTAACTAACTGATCATTGTCATGAAGTCGGTTCGAAAATTGTTTACGAAATTTCTACAAGATTAGATTTTAAGATATTATTTTAATTAAACTTTTTTTTTTTTGTTTATGTTGAAAATTATTTTTTAAAGAATTCCTGAGAAAAGTAATTAAAAGTTTTTTATTTATTTAGAAAATAATATTACGTTGGTGCATAATTATCAGACTATATTTTAATAAAAATTTAAAAAAAAAATGTTAATTTTGTATAATTAATTTAAAAAAAACTATTATTTTGTTTTTTTACAGTATTCAAGAACGCCTGATAATTATACATCAACCAAATCGTTATTACAATAATTTTGTAGAGATTCCGTGCCCTAACTCCCCTATCGTTTTCCCCCTTTGCTAATGTTTTTAGGCTTATATTTTTATAAGGTACTCGTTTTTTTGCGTAGCGTATGTAAGAACCAAAAGTAAAGGAAAGGTTCCGAGATCCTTCTTGATCAGCGCGAAATTGTGAAGTGATTTAGCCATGTCTGTCCCTCTGTGTGGCAGTTTCGTGGTTCGGAAAAATGAAGATACCGACTTCAAATTTCATAGAAACATTGGAAGTTTTTGCACACAAGTTGACATTGAAAATGGCCCAAATTGGTCGCAGCAGAATTCCGCAGTGAAGCCTAAACTGAATGCAACTCCGTTTTCCTTAATACAAGTTTGTGGGTTTTCGCTCGTTACTCAGAACTTATAAAAGGTGGAAAGCTGAAATTGTTCCACATTTACTGTATGTGCAAAAATGGAATATATTGGCCTTGCCCATCTAAAGTTACAAATGATAACATTTTAATTTTTTCACTTTTTTGACTTTCTGCGCTTATTTATCATAAGGGAAACAAGACAGAATGTTTAAAACTATTTTGTACATTCCTCAAATGAAAATATATTATCTGCTTAAAAATTGGTTAATTCCAAAGCGGATATAGTAGAGACCGCGATTAATTTATTTTTTTTTTTTAATAACACCAGCGATATTGGTATCGAATAAAAGAACTCGGAGTTTAGAATGCGAAAAGCATAGCGGGATGGGTATGCGAGATTCGGCATCCGCCGAATACAACTTTCTTAATTCTTTCTAAGATAGCTTGTCTGCCCTAACGCCTTGCACTAACTATTGTTTGTATCCTAACACTTTTCTTAACATGCTAAGCATACGCAATGAAGTGATTGCCAATCGTTCTCGTAGACGTAATTCAAATGCCAGCACGAATTCGACATCTTCCACATCGCAACAAAGCCGTGAATCACAAGTACGGGAACACTCTAATTCACCGAGCAGTAAATGTTCTACTCATTCTCGCGAAAACTCGCAGGCAAGATCGTCGAGAGAAAGTAGTCCTCGTTTGATCAGACCAAGGTTTCGTTTTCTTCATAAGAGATTTTATTCTAAAATCATTGTTTTTATATTGATACATTTTTTAGATCTGAAGAAATTCCCTTAGAAGACTTTCAACAATCCCGTAATAATAGTCCCCATAGTCGCGTACCTTCCGGATCCGGCAGCTCACGTTCGCATACACCCTCAAGAGCTCTAACTTTTGATCAAGTTTCTATGAGTAATAATTCAGCATCCGATTCAGTTCATATCTCTAATGTCGGGCAAGTGAACGGCGGTGTTACGGCAGCAGCTAAAACCAAAGACTCTACAACTCAGATTAATAATTCTTCGGAGGAGACTTCGTTCATAGGAAGCGATCAAGTCGATGGTTCGTTATCTTCAGGTTCTAATGGCCGGCGTAGAGGTGTTATAGAAACTGTGTGACGGATTTATGTGACTAACTAAATATATATATATATACATATATAGACATATATAATTTTTTTTTCTTTTTAGAATTGTATTTTTTTAATAGCGATTTTAAGAAAACGGGTTGTTATAATTTCAAAAAAAAAAAGTGTTTTGCTTAGAGTTTAGAAAATTTATTTAAAGTGTTTATTAATAATTTTATATATATATATGTATATATATATATGTATGTATTTATATTATTACTTAAGAAAGTTATTGCAATTGATTTCATTTTAATACTTTAATCATAAAGCTGTAGTGAAATTTAACTTTATTAAAACGAAATGATTAATCTGATGCATGCATGATTTTATTAATTATATATAAAGCAAACCAAGCGCATTTTACACATTTTTCACTTTGCCAATATATAAAATTTACTTTTCATCAAAATGTTACATAAATTATATCTAACTTGAATTTTGGTTGAAATTGATTGAATATGAACCGCTTGTAGGATCTTTTTGCATTTGAAAATTCGAAGTCGATAGACCAAATGGTTTTAATATCATATTACCCAAGTCTTTTAATTTGCCCAACATTTCTTCCTTTAAACGTTCGTTACGTTCGTCGATTAAAGGCGGTAAGCGAATCATAGCTTCGCAAGCCTCACGCTGACCTGGCTCAAGTTCGTAAACTCGTTTATAATCTTTTAAAGCTTCATCCAGTTTATCATCCAATTCGAAAAGCTTGGCTCTTCTAAGAAATGAAAATAAATTAAAAAAAAAAAAAATCAGGTTTTGTTTCATTTTTGTTTCTTTTTTTTTTACCTTAAAAGTGCTCTTACATAGTCTGGCCACAGTTCAATAGCTTTACTGCAGTCCTCAATTGCGGATTTTTTTGAATCGATTTTTATCTTTGCCGCTGCACGATTTCCATACAAAATGGCTCTTTCTTTACTATATTTGGTGGGACAAATTTTCAAAGCTTCTGTGTAAATCTCAATGGCATCCATTGATTTATCATTTTTAAAAAGTTCGTTAGCTTCTAATTTCATATTTATTGCTTTCTCCTTATTAGCTTCCAATTCTTCAAATGTTAAGGTTTCTTCTTTTTCACGCATAACTTTTTCATCAATATCTTCATCAATAAGTTCGGGTTTGAGCTCTTCGACTTCGCCTTCTTGTTCCGCATAATTTTTATCACTTCCATCGGGTGGAATCCAATCCGTTTGAGTTTGATTTATTTCCTCAAAATTTGATGCATATGTTGTTGCTTTTTCAGAATCTTCTTCCGTTTTTGCTCCACCTTCTGCATGGCCGATTTGTTGATTTACTTCCTCAAAGTTTAATGGATATGTTGTTGTTGAAGTGTTATTTGCTTTTGCAGAATCTTCTTCTGTCGCGATGTGTGAATCATTTAGTTTTTGGATAAAATTCTCATCATCCAATGCATCAAATGAAGCAACATTATCATTAACTTCCTTCTTTCGCATCGCAATATTGCCGTTATCTACGTCACTGAAGGCATCTTCATATTCATCATCACTGGAAGTAAGTTCGGTAATTTTTGGCATTTTGCTTCCTTTTTTTTTTTAAAGGAGAAAATCTTTTAGCGTTAATTCGAATTTTTTTTTTGTATAATTTTCTAAAGAATTCCAAAAAAAAGACTAATCACTTTGTGTTCGACCTGCCTCACCGATGAAACGATACAATAACACAGTCATGGCGATTATTTATCACATCAAACGTTGGCAACTTTGGCTATTCATTTTCATTTGCACAATGCATGTGCAAGTACTAACAGTATATTTGATATTTAGGCGGTAATGTTTGTTTGTTGCTAGGGCTTTTAAACTTTTTTATTACATTTAATTCAAATAAGTACTATTTGTAATCTAATTTGTAGTAAAGAAAAAAATAAAATATTCAATTTTAATGCTGCGAATGTGTTTCACCACTTAAATCTTATCAAATGTAAATTAAATTAGTTGATATTGGCAACTCTGCTGATTTAAGACAGCTTGTTCACAGCTGTTGATGAAAAAACCACTATTTTTGTGTATAATTATTTTGTTGCAATGTTCGAACTGGCAAGCATGAAGATCACATGGATTCGTTTGTTTCATCGGAAACTTTTGAAATATCTATATAAATATTAAACTTAAATTAAAATTTTTTATTATTTATTTATTTTTATATAATTGTTAATATATAATTGTCAATAAATGAATTTGCTAATTATTTCTATTGCTTCTTTTCCCACCACTTTTTCCAATTTAACAGACTTGCAGACAATTTAACAGATGAGAGAGACTTTTTATTCACCATTTTTCTTATTTATTCAAAGCAACTCTGCGCATTCACCACACATGATTTTCTTTTTAGGTGTAAAGGAAAAAACCACCTAACGTCTTTCTGTGAAATTAAAACCAATTCGCAAGCGCTCCAACCAATGTCAAAATCAATTGAAAATACAAATGAATGTGTATTATATAAGTTCTTAAGAATTATGTATCTCTTCACTTTTAAGTAACTTATGAAATGAGATAAAATACAAGTAATTGGTACTACTTTTCTCCTCTGTACTAGTAATCACGCTTTCGATATATGGCGATATATGGCAATTGTATTACATTATTCCAAGGGTTTTTCTGTTAAGAAAGTAAAAAATATAGTTTTTCTGGAAAAAATATAGTTTTTCTGTTAAGAAATACACAACCAGAATTGTCAGAGTTTGCATATTATTACCATTATTGCCATACCTAACATACTCTAAACATGTATGTATGTACATACATGTATCATATAGAAACGAAACTAGTAGACTAGTAGACTAAGGGATCGGAAGTTTCACAATAAATATCAGAACGTACAAATATTCTTTTGCAGTCGTATGCATGCTCAACCGGGCTACCGGTGATTACCATTATTTGCAAGTAGGTAAGAAAGTTCTCAAGGCTTTGCAAAAATATGCCAAAGCTCCTTGCGGATATGCAGTCGTTAACGTAACGTAAACAAATAAAGATGGACGCAAAATGCAGCAATAATATACGCACGGCACTGCTTTTACAACAACAACCACATACAAAATTAAGAGACAAAAAATGCTGAGAATGTGAAATTCAATTAACTGAGCGTAAAATTTATTTTGCTGTAAACAATAGCACGTGCAAGGAAAATGCAAACAAAACATTTTGGCACATAAAGGCTTCTTTTCCTTGGCCAGTTTCAAATTCGGAACGCAAATAAGCTTCCCCGCCTCATCGTCTGTCCATCTGTCCGTTTGTCCGCCTGTCCAATCTCGTTCGCGAAAATGAAGGTATCGTCTACAAAAGAGTTTAAAAACGACCTAAACAGGTCAAAGGACACGCCTATAAAGCTCACCTGCCTATACAACCAAAATTGAGGACACCTCTAGATACGCGATATGATTGTCCACAAAAGTGTTCTATAAAACAAGAAATAATCCATTCCACCCAACCAATTTTTGATAAGATTGGTGGGCATAAATGACTCGATACCAACCGAATATAATTTTCTTAATTCTTCTTTTTCTTTTCCGTCAAGTATAAGACATTTTAATTTTTTGATTTTTGGTTGAGATTATGTAATAGAAAAAGAAGTAGTTGTCTTGTCGCATTTTTCAAAGAAAAAATAGAAAAAAAAAAAAGAAAGAAAAAAAGACGAGCAATTATTTATTTTTTTATTCGAATACAAAAAATATATCAAAAGATTTTAAAATGAGTTCTACAAAGCAGAAAGCCAATGATGTGCGAGGCCTAAGCGATCTTCAGAGAATTGCTAAAGAATTCAATAAATCCAAGCACGTGGTAAAGTTTTATCTCATCCATCAATGCGACTTTTTAATTTTCTCACATAAATTCGTTTGTTCGTTACGCGTTACAGGATAAGGATGTTGTGCAAAAATTTTTTTTGGGTTTCAAATTTTTAACGATAAGTTTAAAACTACAGGAATATGGTATATTTGAAAACATAATTAATTGGTGTCGTTTATACGCAGTGAGTGCATTCACGTTCACCCGACCCGAACTTATTAAATCGTTAAACATTACATTTTTATTTCAGAGAATTCCATTCTACATTGATCCATTAAATGAAAAACTTCAACGCTTGTATGAAGACACTATACCAATGGTTTTCCCCCATATAATCGGTTATTTAAAATATTCGGTCCCTGATATAGAAACTTATCATTATACGCTATTGGAAACTATGGATATACTATTGCGAAATGCTTCATTTACTGCATTGCAAAAAATAGGAAATTTAAGGCCAGGAATTGTGTAAGTTGATAATTATTTATTGCACATTTTATGAACGGGAGGAGCATGATTCGAATGGCGCTCATTCAAACTTTTTAAGCTTATTTATCATACATAAGTTGCAAGGATCTTCTTCATGGCGCTAAATCAACTCATTGAGAACGTCTTTATAGACTTGAAATTAAAGTGAAGCTCAAAACCCATTTAGTGTACAAAAAATTGGAAAAGTGTTCAAAGTACCTCATAGCTTTACATCAGCTCATTGAGAACATATTTGAGGGCTTAAACTAAAGTCTTCAAACCTATTTAGTACAGATAAGTTGCAAAAGACGTTCAAACTTCCTCATAGCGTTAAATCAATCCGTAGTGGACGTCTTTATAGGCTTGAAAGTCCAAAAGGACTTTCGCAGGAGCTGCAAAGAATCAGGTGCGTGGGTTTACTGCCCATACCCTCTAAATCGATCTGGTACTTCAGGTGCTCCAGTGGTGCAGTGTGGCCGCTAACATGTAGAAATTGTTTCGCTTAGCGAGCACCCCGATTCGCGCTTGAATAGCCCATTGTGTTAGCGGACATAATGAGGTTAAGCTACAAAGCAGGTACTCACATGTCGCCACTCTCGCATCGTTTGCATATCGACCCGCAATCAATGTTTAATATATCTTGTCGTTGTATTTTGAGCAATAATTGCGTTCTTTTACTTTCTTTTTGCTTCTTTTGTTCATTTCTTCTTTTTTATTGAAAGTGCTGGCTTACAATACCCTATTGAGAATGCTGGCGATTTCAATACTCAATTACTGGCTTTAAAATTGATGACCAGACTTTTAAAGTACGCTGATATTGAGAAACAAAATCAAGAATTAAAGAACGTTCCTTGGTTTAATACAAAACTGATCGAGAATGATTTGAGTGCGGTAATGAAAGAAGCTAATCGAGGACAATTTGAAAATGTAAGATTTGCTTAAGAAAAAAAAAATGTTCGTTTTGTATACTTGTGTGCTACGTGGCGTGGTACCGAAAAATTTTGTAACTGAGCTCGAAAAAATATTACTATATAAAATAGTTTTGATTTGAAAAATATGTATGAGAATATAAGTAGATATTGTAGATACTTTTTACGCCAGATCCTCTTAATTAATTGAAGTACAAGGTGCAAGGGTAACGTATGCGGGCGTGTGTGTAATAACGAGAATTGCCTAAAATGGACACATCTTTAATTATATTGATCGATTCAGAAAGTGGTTCTAAGTTTGTCCGTCCATTTGTCCTTCTAATGGCTGAATTATTATAGCCGGCACTACTGATGGTGCAACGGTAAGGTAAGGTGTGGGTGTGTGTAACAACGAGAATTGTTTGAAATAGACATATTTTTTTGTTATATTGATCGATTCAGAAAGTGTTTCTAAGCTCGTCAGTCCATTTGTCCGCCTAAAGTCTGAATTATTATACCTGTTATCATTGAGGGTGCAAGGGTAAGGTGTGGATGTGTGTAACAACGAGAATTGCTTGACACATCTTTTATTATGCTAATCGATTCAGCAAGTGCTTATAAGCTTGTCTGTCGATCTGTTCGTCTGATGTTTGTGCATGTATTTTTGTGATTATGCCACAGATCCTTATTTTTTTGATATTTTGATGATATTGACACACTGACGTGTTTTGGGCTCGAAGATGGATTGGGGGACATTTTTCAACCATTCTGCGCATAACGCATATGAGAAAAATATTACAATTGTCAGTATTTTGAGGCAAAAATCGCTGGACAATAGCAGTAGTGTAGGTTGTCTAATAGTCGGACTTGCCCGACTATAATGTTTTTAGTTGTTTCATTATATACATTTTGTTAATACTTGTTTTTAAATTGCGACCTGAGTAGCACGTACCTGGCTAAGACATTTAATGCTTTTAAAAAGTCAATCACCATTAAAAAAAAAAAATTAATACTTATTTCAGGTGGCTCGAGAGCTTCTAAACAAATACAACATGAACTTGACAATGCGGCCTTATAAAGTCTATTCATTATACTGCGATTACTTGTGCTTTCAGAAAAATTTAGAATTTTATAAACCTCTGGTATATAGTATTATATATATATATATATATAGAGAGAGAGTATAAAGAAATCATAATATTTATATTTATCTATATATTTATAGAATTGCGATAAATTTTGGATAAATTTCAACTACAGTCCTCGTACACTATCATTTAATGGTCATTATAACAAGTTAATGAAATTAGGCTATGATACAGTGCATGTGACTGTAAAAATTACTGCTTTAAATCTGTAAGTAATTCGTTAATTTAAATGTTTATTAAGAGTTTTCCAAAAAAAAAAAAATATATATATCTATATATAAATAAATATATATATATATCTATATATATATCTATATATATATCTATATATATATATAGATATTTATTGTTAATAAGAACAAAATTATAATGATTGACTGGTGTGAAACTGTCCCACTGTACGTAGGTTGCTAAAAGGTGAGCGATTTTCACACTTGGGTTCGCGCCTCTGCTAATACACACGTGCTATAATACTAAATTAATTGTAGACATGGTCTTTGTCCACCTTTCTTCATTATTTTTATAACCATCAACGAAGGATAAGTGGTATATTAGTTTTGTCAAAACGTTTGCAACGCCCAAAGAAAAGGTTTGGGGATCATCCCACAACGGTATGTATTTTGTAAAGAAATTTACAAAATATGGATTTAAAGGCTGTCAGAGCTTGAGATTCGAAAGCGCTACCGTTGAATTATTAGTTTCGTTTCTTTGCCTACACGGCTGTTCATCCGGATTACACTTTCTGACTGTTCGTCCGTCTGTGTAATGGCTGTGATAAACAGCAAGAATAAAGCTATCGACTTGAAATTTGGTAGAAACATTGGAAGTTCTTGCACGCAGGTTGACGTTGCAAATGGGTCAAATCGGTCGAAGAGCACGCCTAAAGTACTACATAAAATGCAGATACCTTTGTTTTTCAAAACGAATAAAAAAATGTTTTCTTGCTCATTACTCATAAACTATAAGAGATAAGTCTACAAAAATTTAAATCTATACACTATGGGCGATACTCTATAAAATTAGGCCACGCCCACTCAATTTTATAGTGTCATAATTCCAATTTTTTCTGAAGCAAGCTCCGAAAATTTCATAAAGTGTATAAATTCTGAGCAAGGTTCAAATTCGGAATGCATCTAAGTACGTCCGTCTGTCCCTTTGCAATCAAAATGGAGAATACTTTTGCTTTCCGTGCCTTTTGCTTGTCATAAACTACAACAAGCTACACGATATAAAAAGTCCACAAAATTATTCTACAAGAATATAAAAGATCAGCCAAGCCCATAAAATATATATATACATACTTCAATCTTTTCTAGGTTAACGGTGATGGACATAAAAGATTTGGTCACGACCGAATATAATTGTTCATCATTTCATGAATTGATCCTGCCTGTCCATCTGCCCGTCTGACATGTGCGCCTGTATTCTTGTGTACAATCCACAGCCCGCTTTGGTCCAAATTATTTTCGATCGTTCTTTATATAACGTCTTATTTTGATACGAAAACATAGTATCATTTTCCAAATTTCACGACAAAAATCCCTTAGTAATAGCACTTGGGCGTTCTAAATTGCCGTGAAAATTTTGCAAAGGGACAATTTTTTTGAACGCCTTCTCATATTCACTATAAACTCAATTTTTATTTAATTATTTTTTTTTTTTTTTAAATGTTTTTCATTTTAGAGAAAGAAAAACTTTAATTGTCCATTACAACGAACCTGTGCAACTTTCCAAGTATTCAAATGTATTGGAAGAATTGAATGGTTACACAGATATGTGCTTATTTTTGTCAGATGAAGAAGTGAGCCGATTAAAATGTAATCGCGATCTTTTTGATCACTTTAATGAACACGAATACGATAATGGTCGCAACCGTGAAAATTCATCTTGCAACAGTGTGTCTGATGAATCGTCATCTAGACATGGAGGTCAGTTTCGAGTTATTTAATACAAAAAAAATACAAAAAAAATAAAAAAAAGTTCTAAAAGGCTTTAAGCTCAAAGTTGCAAAACTTAGTAGACAAAACTTATGACAGAGTGTTCCCAATAGTTAATTAAGGTTCATTTACGTGAGTTCTATAGTTTGTTTTCAATTTTTTAAAGGAACTTTTTCTGTCATGCTTTTGTTCAGTTTTCACATTTAAGAAGGGTACGTACCAGCCGCCAATCGATAAGAGGCATGTCTTTACCGATTGGGCACCCATTACTCTCACTAGCTACGATCAAAGTGAACTCTACCCCACTAAGATTTAAACCCGCGAGCATTGAGGTGGTAGTCGTTTGTATGGCAGCCTAGCGCTGCAAGATTACAGAGCTGTGTGTCCGTCTATCCATCCTTCTCTTAGAGTATTGGAGTGCTGTTGATCGCAAACATTAAGCTAAAGATCTTTATCTTGGTAGATAGGTGGACACTGACTTTGTAGTCGTGTTCCTTATCTACTCGGATACTCAAACTGGATATAAGAGAGCATCAGTAATCGGATAATCAATACTGCATTCTTTTCACTTTTTTATCTCACACGTGATACTGTCCCTGTAATAAGTTTTTGCGGAAGTATGCAATTTCCTGGAGGATTTGAGATACACCCGCCTTTTATTATAGCGATCGCTTCTGAATCGTTTAAGTTTGTCCGCCCGTCTGTCCGTCTCGTCCTTTTGTGTTCAACCTATTGGCCGTCAATTTTTGAGATGTTTTGGAAAGTTGGTGCACTGATGGGTTATCGTCCAAGGACGAACGGTATTGTAATGGTGTTGGACCACCTTTTTGACAAGCTCCCATATAACGTCTTTTTTTAAAAAGTCGCCCACGATATAATTTGTTTATCTGTTTTTATATAAATTGACAAAACACATGAAAATCTAAATTTAGTCAATATGGGCTAATATTACGTCTTAAGTCCATTTTCCCCAAGAAAAAATTAATCGAGTCCACATTACTTGTGGTACGGGTATATTAAATTTATGCGAACATATGTAATGCGCAGAAGGGCCTATTATGCCGATAGATTCAGAAAATGATTCTGTCTATCCGTCCGTCTGATGTCTGTGCAAGCAAATTTGTGTTCAAGCTACAGGTCACGAGTTTTTGCGATATTTTACACGAACGCTATTGAAAATGGTTTAGACAGATCTACTTTTTCGACCACTCCCTATATAAAGCCATATCTTGAAAAATCATTATAAGGAAAAAAAAATTTGCAGTTTTCAAAATGTCTCGAAAAAACTCGGCACTCGGCTGGTGCAAATTTTTGAACCCCCTCTCATATAACCTTTCCTACGAAACCTGAATCTTTGTATAGTAAAATGGGTATAATTTTCAGTATTTCATAGAATAACTTAGCTCATCATCGTAGATTGACATAGAAATCAACCTTACCGCATTTGGACCGCGTAGGTAAATTTTCTGGATACCACCCTATATAAGGATTGAAAGTAATGTGTACTCTTTGGTGTATTATAATCAAAACGAGCGAATAACTGTATTGGGCGAAGTGATGTAGGGTATATAATAAAAGTCGGCCTTACCCAACTATAAAGATCTTACCTGTTTTTGTTATATTATTACTAAAACGAGTGAATAACTTTACTAGGTAAAATGGTGTAGGGTATCAAATAATTGGCCTTGTCCGACTATAATAAACCCTCTTGTTTTCTTTAAAGTTTTCTTTTCAAAATGTTTTCTACGCAGTACTACGTGCACTACAATAAAAGCAAAAAATTTCGTGATCAGCTCAAGAGAAATGTCACAAGTTTGTGACTTTTTCTTATAAAGTCACAACTCGACGCATGCTTCGCGTAACTTCGCGTATGTGGATTGACAGGTCTCTGAGGTTTTTGTGCTTAAATAATAAATATCTCACATATGATTATTTAATTAATTGTTTTTCTTTTTTTTTAATTTCATTAAAAATTCTCAAAAATATATATTTTCCAGATTTTTCTAATCAATTTCGAAAAAGCTTGAACTTATTAATTGGTGAAGCCAATGACAACAACAACTTAACTCCGATGCGTACAAACCAACCAGTGAAGGCAACATCTGAGCAAAGATTTCAGCAACCAATGGATATAATTGATGCCAACGAAACTCCAAAAACATCAAAATTATCGAATACTAATGTGACGAAAAGTCATCCTATACAACGATTACGTAGCAACAATAAAAAATCGGCATCAACTAAAAAGGCCACAACAATGAACAAAAAATCAACAGAGGCAGCAAATTCAAGTCCATTAGCGTCAACATCAACATCGGTCGTTCAAACCGCAGAATTAGTAAACTTAAATCACGCGGAGAGGGGACGAAATGTTTCAACGTGTGGTGATACAAGCAATTATGAGTCCATTAACAGCACTGAGTTTGTTGAGCTGATGTCTAACGGATTGCTTAAAACAAATAAGGACAACAGTAAAGTAGAAGCGATTAATGACAAAGATCATGGGGCTATTAATGAGAGTTCAAATGGTGGAGTAAATGAATCGTCGCCAGTCCAACCGATAAAGCCAATTAGAAAACGAAAACCGAAAGCAATAAATAAGATACCCAAGAAGAAGGCAACTATCGAAAACGATGGGAATAAATCAGGAGCAGCAAACGTAAGTCTGTTATGTTTTGCTTACACCCTACACCGCCTCTGGTATAAGATATATGAAGTTTGTGCAGGCGTTTGAATCGACGAGAAGGTCTTAAGATAGACCCACCTTTTATTATACCGATTGTTTTAGATTCGTGTCTGTCCGTCTGTCCTGTGCTTTTGCGTTCAAGTTGCTGGTGGGAATTTTTGCGATATTTTAATGAAGTTTGGTACACAGACGTGACGGAAATGGTTCCGATCGGTCTACTTTTTCGACCACACCTCATATAACGGCCTATTTTGAAGAGTCGTTGTATAGAAAAAAATTGCAAAAATCGCTAAGCGACAGTATTTCGACATTACAAATTGATATGAAAATTTTGGATCGGATAGGGCAATTTTTTGAATCTCCTGCCCTATAAATACATATGCAATTTCTATATGATAGGAATGTGTACTTTCAATATTTCTGGATTAAAATTGATCCATCGTAGTGACGAATTTTGCACATCTAGAGATCTATTCTTTATATCCCTTGATGAAAAATTTGTATTTCATAATGGAAAGTAGTTCGTGACAGCAATTGGTTATAAAACATAACTATATCAAATTTGGATCTAGTATGTGTAATTCGTGGACCTAGTCTCTTATACGGATTCTCAGGAAATATTAAATCCTTATGTGGCGGCAGAAAGGTCTAATTGGAACAAAGGGGAACAAGTTTAAACAGCTTGGATCTATTTTTATGCCACCATTCTATATAATGTTGCTCATGAATTTTGAGTCTTTTAACAAAATGGTTTAACTTTTATAATGAAAATTGATCCATAGTAGTAGCAAGAAAGTGTAAAAATCGACTATAGGGAGGGAACTTGAATCACGTAGATCTCCGTGTTTTAAATCCCAGCGTAAAAAGCAAGCCCTTATACTTATTTATAACGGTCACAGATGAAAATTATTTGAACTTTTAATAAGTAAATCAGGTTTGTTAAATTTCAAGATCATGCACCCTCCGATATATAGGCGCTTTCATGACAAGTACCCGTTTACATGAAAGTACTGTATAATCCAAATATAATGTTCTTACTTATTGTTAGGTTACGTCAACTTCTAGCGAATTAAGAAATATTTTATTGGGGAAAGAAACGGATCTTAGCAATGCGAAAAACAATGATGCATTTAATGTGGCGGAAATGGAACTCGATCTTACATTCGACATTGTTGATCAACGAACTAATAGTGATCCGTTAAACTCATCAAGTTTTTGTGTATTGAGAGATGAAATTATTCAGGCACCGAATATTTCATTAATACGTGAACCAAAATCAGCTTTATTTGATACGTTGTCATTACGAAGCAATGCTGACGGCCAGGTTGCAATGGAATCGATAAATTCATCAAATTACGAGATTCGTTTAAACCCGATTAGCGATAACGGTGATAATAGAAATGAAGAAACAAGCAATAATTCTGCACAAGTGGTCTATGCATCTGGCGCTGCTTGTTTGGGCAAAAAAGGTAAAAAATATTAACATAGGTAAATAAGTTACATATGCGTATAAACCTAACGAAAATGATTCAACAATTATTTACAGAAGCCAGTAATACGTTGAAAATTCGTAAATATAAAAATCGTAAGTCCTTATGTCCTCGACATTTATCAACCGATAAGGATTATATTATCGAGAAAGTAAACCAAATAACTAGAAAATTATTAACGGAAGCAGGGAATCAACGCGTCGAAATGAAAGAAATAAAAAGCCATGTACAATACTTGGTTAGAGATCTAGAAGGCCAACTAGAAACTTATACTAATCGCTTTGAACGTTTTAAGAGGTAAAGACGAGCTGTTTATTAATATAACAATATTTCGTTAATACTCTTCTGTTTTACATATATATATATATATATACATATATTAGATTTGAAGCAAATATCGAGCAACTCTTAAATGATTTATATAAAAAAGAGTGCTAATATATCGATTAAATAATATTTAATTTGTCTTATGCCATTTACATAATTTAATATTCAGTTTAATAAATTTAAAAGATACCATAGAAAGTGCAACCTTATTATGAAAGAGGCCTTCAAGACCGCGCCCACGTTTACCGGTTTATCACAAGCACTTACCGCGGGAGTAGTAGGTAAGTTAGGTAAAAATCGTTAATCTTGGTGAGGCCAAATCTTAGCGCGGTCGCAAGTGCTCAGCATGTAAAAGCATAGCACTTATTACGGCTACGTCTGCAAACCCTCTCTGCCTGTCTAAATATCGAACTACTAAGTTCATTATTATCTTAGGGTTACCCTTAGGTGCATTTGAGGAGAATCGGTGGTTGTAGAGACGGAGGCACGTGTCATTGACTCGGGAGATGTTGGGAGTGTCTCACGGACACTCCACAGACGACTACATCTAAAACAAATACACGTGCTTTACCCTGACAAGCACAAACGGATACACAAAAGCTACTTATCGGATGTGTAGATCATAAGCCCCTGGCAATTCTGTATCCTACTCCTTCCGTCGAATGTTTTGCAATGGGCGACCCCGGGTTGTCAGGCAGACAGTGAGGATTTCCAGGCATAACTGTTACGTGGGTACGATTGGACACGCGCCCCTTAGCCTGCGGTCATATCTAATTCTCTTCCTGGCCTTCACTATGTTCCCTAAATGTTTGATCATTTTTCAACAAAAAAAAAAAAAAAATGATAAGTAAATATTCACTTCCAGAAGAAAGCAGAAAATTGTTTTCGAAACTGCTGGCATTCGCAGTACTAGACTTGAACAATCTTTGTTTAGTTATATACGAATTGCAGTGGCAGGCAACGCTATACTTAGTCGTACAATATTATAGAAAATATGTAGACGAAAGCTCAGTTAAACTGTTATCAGATCATTGCGTTGCAAACGTCCTTTCTTCCAATGGCAAGCAGTAGAACACTCAATAATATGCATGAACTTCTTCATTTCATCTATATTACTATGTATTCTGTTTGCCAAAGGAGCATTGCTTTATCTCTGTCTGGTGCCAGATATAGCTCGTCGGCTTTCCAGGAGCCCCACAAGAAAATTTATTTTATTTGCTTTGGTCATACCATGGATTCTTAAAGAAATCTTCTCGTCTAATTTACAAATGTGGACAAAATTTTAGGAATACAACTTATATTCCGTGTATGTCAATTCCAGACTAGCGTTTCACATCTAATCCTATGTTCTGCGAGAACATAATATCGGTGGGATATTTCAGGAAAATTCATTAAAATGACTATCTTGTTAACTGTGTAGTTTACCTCGGAAAAAGAGAAGCAAATACCGAAAATCTTGCTTATTATAACTCATCGTATTTTTACTCCTAGAATTTATTTCTTTGTTCTAAATAAATGAAAACTTTTTGGCTTTTAAAGACTTTTTAATTCATTCAATTTTTATTATTATTGATATTTTTTGTTTTAAAAACATTTTCTAACAAAAATATATGTGTGTATGTAAAGTGTTTTCTTTTTTGTTTTTTTTTCTTATTCCAACTTTTTTTCACTTAAGTCCATTATCTACATTATAAGTAATTCAGCTTAAAAGCTAAGTGTAAATATAAATGTACTAAAAGTACTCAATGTGGTCTTAAAATGTAATTTTTTTTTGTTTTTTTTTTTTTTTTAAGTCAAAACTGCTATAGAAATTAAATTTAATTGTATAATAATTCAAAAGCAAAAATAGCCTTTACCTCGTTCATACGAAGATCAGGTACAATAACTAAATATATGGCAGTAAAAAGTATAAATATTTAAAAAATAAAAAAATAAAAATATTCCAAAAGAAAGAAAAAAGAGAAGAAATAAAAAATCCATGAACGTGGTCAAAGCTAAAAGTAATCTTAGAGTCGTACGACTTTTACTTGATATCGATAAAGTCAATTTGTCAATGATAGTGGCGGGAGGGGGGGCTTGCTTCAATGCTTAAATTATTAAAAATAATGTACATTTTTGTATATAGTTTTGTTTTTATAAAAATACCTTAAAGTGAAAATTATTTGATTTCAATACACATTACATTGATGTTTTTTTTTTTTTTTTTTGCATTTTCACATCAGTTATAATAAAATATATTTTCAATTATCTAATAAAACTTAAAAGGTAGTGATCTTATTCTTACATAATTGCTTTATAAAGAGCGATAACTCTAGTCTTTTTATTCGTCTGGGATGGTGGTAATCACTTATGAAAAACTTAACTTTCGCTTTTGTATCCCAATTGTTTGATCATCGAAATGAAAGCTAGCTTTCAGCTATGTGAGTATCACTCTGTCTATTCTTAAATGTTGCAAGCACTGCTTTTTCACTGAAGCCATCAAAAATACTTTCTTGCATTTTGATAATCAAATAATTTTCATTGCTATTTGCTTTCTTTCCCCGCTTTCTTAATAACAAAATTATTTTCTTTACATGATTGTTAAAGGAAACTAGATAGTTAAAGGAAAAGGCGTATATAAAAAAATATATATGAAAAAAAAAAAAATAATAATAATAATAATTGTAAACTTGTGTATGTGTTATAAATATATACCTGGGAGGTAATTACATATGGCCGAAAGTTAACTTTCGCTTTCAGGTATTTAGCAAAAACAGCTGAAAACGAAACTTATTTTTCTTTATATGTGGGTACTCCCCGGGGTTTTTCTTTTTTTTTTTTTGCTCTCACTCTCCATAATTGATGATCGACAGTTCATTCATGCAAATTGTCGAATTTTTTGTTTTTTTTTTTTTTTAAAATAAATTCAATACTGTATCACTTAAATATCGAAATTAAAATTAAAATTGTCATGCTTTCGCTAGGATATTGTGGTGGATAATACGGGGGTTAAATAATCATCATTCGAATATATACCGGAATCATAATCGTCACTTTGCTGCGGAGCTTTTTGTATCGGTTTTAAAGGTTTTATTGAATTTAATAGCAAAAGTGGCGATGATCTCATTACCGCATTGCAATTATATTGCAACGTTTCCATTCGTTTCGCCTGCAGACTTGTAGTGGGTTGATCGGAACTATGCAAAGAAGCATTTAAATTGATCTCGCGATAAGGTGGTGAAGTAATATTGCAACTATTATCACATTTAGAATTTTGAGCGGGTGTAATGTTTGTATTTAAGGCAGAAATTTTGGAATTTGTAGAAGGCTGACAATTAATATTAGGACGTGATGATGTTAACGATATCGTTTTCGATAAACAATCTTTACTTAAAGCCTGCTGTTTGGGTGTTTGTACTTCATCCGGTTTAAAATTCGCTTTTCGTTTAACTTTTAAAGGCGTCGATGTGATTAAAGCATTTGTCCCTTTTAGTTGCGTTGCTTGCGAAGGCGCCTTAAAGTGATCAGCAAAATCATCATCATTTATTGAATTTAAATTCAATTCTTGTTCCGTTCTTTCTTTCTCCAATCTTTGTAAAATTCTCATTTTACTATACGACATTTTATCTCCCGTAGTAACGCTACTACGCTTTTGCGCCTTTCTTTCGCGACCATCTTTGTTATTCGTTTCAGCGTCGAGGGCGGGCACTTTATTTTCTGTATTGTTTGACGATACGTTAACATTCGTATTAACTGCCGTTGTTATCAGACCAATATTGTCTTCAATCGCCACCGTGTAGCGTTTAGTGCTTTTTAACTTCATATGCAAATCATTCCAATCAGTGGGTGTCTCACTACTTTTTTGCTTTAACGACAATTCGATGTTATTTTGATTGACCAGCAATAAAGTCGATAAAAAATATCTCGAAACATATGATTTATCCTTTTCTCTCATAATATCCATAAATGTAGCAGAAGTAGACGATGATGATGATGATCGATAATTACTATCGCAATTTTCGAGAGTTTCATTCTCTTCTCGTCGTGAATGGGAATGCGATTGAATTGTTTCAATGATTTCCGTACCCAATTGAAATACATCGAAATGATGACGATCACGGGATTTGGCAAGTATGGGGCGTAAATTATCATGCCATTGTTGAATCTGCAATAAGAATATTCATAGAGTCGCGTATAAGTGAAAGTTTGTAAAAAAAAAATTTTTTTTTTTTTTTTCGTAAACCTCAGTGGACCACCTTGTGCCTTTGAAGCTTATTCAAATTTTGATTTCTCTTTTTTTTTACTATAAATTAGAAATTAACACAAAAATTCAATATTTGCAAATTGACAGTTAGTTGCGAAGTCAAGGTGAACTCCCTTTTTTCCTTCTGACGAATATTATTACAATGTGCCTTACAGGATCACAGTCACAAGAGAATTCCGTTTCTTAAACAGGGAGCATCCAATCAATCGAAAATACGGGACGGAGATGCCATAGGGTACATACACACACGTATACAGGATGGTAAAACTATCTCGTATCCTGGGCAAGGAGCACCCAATCGATCCAAAATTTGGTATACAAATGCTGCAATGTACATCTACACATACACACATGTGACAAAGGATAATCGATTTTCTAACAAATGTTATGATGTGGCTAAGAGGCTTACAGTCACAAAAGAATCTCGTATCGTGGACAGGGAGGACCCAATCGACCTAAAAGTTGGGATGGAGATGCTGTAGGATAGGTATACACATACATATGAATAATAGTTTTTTTTAACGAATCCTATCACGATGTGCCTTAAATGCCCACAGTCACAAAGGACCCCGTACCTTAGGCAAAGAGCACTCAATCGTTTCAAAATTTGGGACAGAAATGCTGAAGCATACATATATACACACTATCGATTCAAAATTTAGGATAAAGATCCGGTAGCGTACATATATGCATGCGACAGAGGTATATTAAGCATATCTTGATTAGTATTAAGGGGCTTTAAAAGTTTCAAGTGAATTACTAAGCGCTTAAAAACTTTTAACGGCGTGGGCAAATAGTAGAACACAACCTTCTATTCTAGAAATAAATGTTTCTCTTAATAATACTTTTCTAAATATACTTTTACAAATAGGAGTCTAGCGTATTAAGGCTAGAACCTAGATATGTATATCGACTTGGAAGTCGCATAATTTATCCGCTATGCCTTCCAGAAGTCGCCACGACCACTAAATACCCTATAACACTTAATAGTGTTATTAACATTACGATTTTTCAAGCTAAGGCATTATAAGCGAATTGGACGAAAACATGCTATGATCGAAATCATTTTCAATGGCTTTCGTCATTGGGCCCTGCCAATGTATTAAATTTCATCAAAATATCTCACAAATTTCAACCTGTACATTGATTACATGAAAAGAAGACGGAAATATGGACAGACAATCATAGATGGATTCAAAAAATGCTTATACAACGCATAACACAAAATCTGAAGGAGGATCACGTAAGGAAAATTTAACTTTCGTTTTCGCCAATTTTCGCGAAATAGCTAAAGCTAACTTTCATGTAAGCCACCACTTAAATACATAGCTTACGTGAGCTGCTAAAGCAAAATCATATGATTAGCGTTTGCTTACATAAGCGATAATAAAAGTTTGCTAAAAATTTCCGTTCACGCAACACAGCCCGACGCAGGCTACATGTACATCACATTTAAACACGCACGATAAATATTATTTTGACAAATTCGTAAGCCATACACAACGCACAACGCAAGCGTTGTGTTCAATGCTTAAACTTTCAAGAAGAGTCGTTGCGTATGTTTGGTCCTTTTTTTACACGGCGTACGCGTTCCTTATAAACCTATGCAATAGGCCGTGTAAAAAAATATATGCACTTTATGGTAAATTTGGGAATTTGTTCTACAACTTTAAAAAAAATCGTGTAAGATGAAAATCCACAAACATTTTCCCAAGAAATCGTACAAAAAAAGTAATAATAAAGCCCTTATTATATTTTGTAAGGGAAAAGAAATTTTTTGTTACAAAAAATGGATTACAATTAGTTTACACTGAAAATTTCGTCCATATGGACAACACGCACATGTCAAAATTGAAATTACGAATAAAAATGAATTGCATAACTCTTCACTAACACATGTGTGGGCATAAACCCATCGACTTTGATCATGGTACTTCGGTTGAATTTTGTTGCTGTATACCTAAGTTTCTGTCATATGCCGTCGAAATTCCTGCTCTCATTGGTGAACCGTGTTATTTCAAAATCGTGTAAAAAAAGAAAAGTGTGGATGTTGATGTAAATGCAAAACTTTTGGGGATAGCTAACTTTAGGAATAGGATTATGAATTTATGAAACGGTTTCAGGTTTTACTCTCTAAGTAATTAAAATCATAATCCAGGACACAAGAGGCTGGACGGTGCAACGATAATGAGATTAGAAAATACTGTTAGCAAGGAAACGTCGTTTTTTTTTTTTTTTTTTTTTGTAAATGGCTTTCGTCATTGGGCCTTTTTCTGTCTTTTTACAAATTTAGTAAATCATACTGCAGGGTGACGTAAACGATTTGTAGGTCTCTTGGTAAACTTGTCTGCAACCATGCAAAATCATCTATTTGCAAGGCGCCTCTACCGAAATTGTTCTCGATAAAAAACCAATGTAGGAAATTTGCTAATCATCAAGGCAGACTATTCCAAAACAAGTGAACATACAAATTGATTCTTCCGTTATTTAAACCTGGAAGTTTGTAGGCCATCAGTTTCATCAGCCTCGCATTTAGTTCAGGAGACAAATTCTAATGATTGACGTTCTTGCGGCGGCATCGACTATTTAACCCAGTCACACATTCGTGACTGCAAGCTATAACGAGCTTGCTATAAATAGGCTTGGAATCGGATTTCCATTTTAGATTGATGGTTCTCGTTAGTAGATTTCATTTTTCTCATCACTTTCTTTCTCTTATTTTATATTTGGTTTATTTATTTATTTACTTTTCCTCCTCTTCTTCCTATTCCTGTTATATTGCCAAACATACCCGATGATATCGTAAATATTTCGTTGTAAATGCAACGAACGAGAAGCCCAAAACAATCGTGTATTATCAACGGGTATCATACGTATCCAATCGTATCGTATCGGTAGCTTGTAAATAGTAAACCGACTCTTGAATATTCCTTTTAGAATGCAACCGGTCGAATTTAGGAATTTTCTCCTTTTTTTTTTTGTTTATAAGGTCTTATAACGTAAGGAACTGTAGCGAAGCTACTAGCGAACCATTTTCATATTTCTTGAACCACTCCGACTTTAATCACTTTTTTGTTTATTTTGCTTCTCTTCCTCTCACTTTAGCATTTTCTCATAAAAACTAAAGTAAAGCTTTCTTTGTAAACCGCTGAATGACTATTCTCCGTTTCCCTACCTCACACACAAATTAACAAAATAAAATTGATTGTATGCCTTCATGAGCAGTCGAATACAGAGCTTCTGTGCCTTCTGTGTTGCCGCTAATTGTTAGCAAACATTTTAAAATTTCTGCTTTGCTTCGCTTCTAACAGGTAAAACAGCAATGTAGTAATGAAAATAAAACAAAATAATATTTTCCATATTTCAAACACCGTATTATTTTAAAGAGTTCATTTCCAAAAAAAACAAAAAGATATTATATTCAAGCATACAGCTATCTACTTATGTACAGAAAAAGATTTCTTTCAGCTAATGAATTGCATTTTTCGCTTTTTCAATGTTTTATGTAAACAAAATCTAAGCATACATTCCTTACGGCCAGTTCTTCAAAACCACATGACTTTGTCACATCATCTGTCGTCTGTGCAAGCACAGATTTTCCGTATCGTATACAAAGCAAAAACCGAGAAAGAGAAGAAAAGCAGTCATTCTGTTCAACGCTTTAGTTTTGCTCTAAGCAAAAATTGTATTTTGCTTGAAACTTTACAACAACAAAATTAAAACTGAATTTTCTCATCCAGTCGCTTTTGTTTTCTGCTCTTAATAGAAACTCAATTTCGTTCAGAGTTTCGCTCCCAATTTTTGTTCATTTTCCGAGTGCCGCTCTCAACAAAAATGGATTTTGATTTATGTTTCCGTGTTCACTCGCAACAAAAGGTGAATTTTCCCAGAGTTTCTCTCTGAAATTCAACTTTTTGTTTTTTGCTTGCGAGATTCGTTCTCAGCAAGAATTGAATTTTTGTTTATGCTTCAGTGGTTCACTTTAAACAAGAACTGAATTTTGTTGAGAGATTTGCTTCAAACGAAATTTTCGCATTCATCGGTTTCTGAGTGCTGCTCTTAATAAACATTGAATTTTGTGTAGAATTTCGCTCCCAATTTTGATTCACTTTCCGAGTGTTGCTCTCAGCAAAAGTGGATATTGATTTATATTTCTGTGTTCACCCTCAACAAACGGTGGGTTTTGCCAAGAGTACAATTTTTTTTTTATTTGCAAGATTCGCTCTCATCAAGAATTGCATTTTAGTTTATGCTATAGCGTTTCACTTTAAACCAAAGTTGAGTATACTTTCAATTTTTGTTAGTTGCCCTGTGTCGCTCTTGACAACATTTGGGTTTTTTCATGCAGCTAAAATTAGAAATTTTATTATGTTCCCAAGTGTTGCTCGTAACAAAAGTTGAAAAACTTGTTATGTTTCGGAGGGTCGCACTCAAAAGAAGTTAAAGATGTTTCCGAGTTTCGCTCTCACAACAAAAGTTGAATTTTGTTTCGATGTTTAGAGTTTCACCATCAACAAAAAAAAGAAAAGTGAAATTTATCTCTCAACAAGAATCAAATATTCTCTCACGCAGCTAAGGTTATACCAATATTTTTTATGTTCGGAATGTCGCTCTCAACAAAAGTTGAAGAGTTTTTTCGTTTCCAACTGTCGCTCCCAACAATGTTTGAAGTTTTGTTCATAATTCTGTTTCGTTCTCACAACAAAAATTGAATTTTGTTTAGAGCTTTATGATCAAAGAGACAAATGAAATTTCTCAAATGAAAAAAAAAAGTTGCAATTTCGATTGCTTCCAAATTTTGCTCTCCACAAAAATTAAATATTCATTCTCTTCATTCTCCCAGGCAACTAAAATTATAGAAACTTTGTTTATGTTTCTGAATTTCACACTAACAACAAAAGTTGGATATTCTTCACTCTCAGCAAAAATGAAATTTTCTCATTCATACGAAAATGAAATTTTTTTTTGTTTATATTTCTGAATTTTGCATTTTTCATTCATTTTCATTTCAACTGCTGGCAGAAGCGTAACATTGCGGAATTGCGGGGAGATGTGTTCAGTATATGGTTTTGATAAACTATTTCATACAATTTCATTACCTTGACGTTTCATTTATCTTATGTATAACTTTCAGAGTCACCAACTTTTAATTAAATAAGATATAATTGGCTTTTGATTTATAATAACAAAAAGGTGTTGCGTAAAACTCCAAAATCGCTCAAAACGATAAAAATGAGAAATTTTGTAGATTTTCTTTTCTTTTTTTTTCGAAATATATGAGGCATAAATATGATTCTTTGTAACTTTGCAACTAAACTTACCTTCGTTTTATTGCTTTGAATTTCTATGTCTCTAAAGTCATCGTCGTCGTTTGAAAACATGTTAGTTAATTCCGTATTATCGTCAATATATTCGCTATCTTCCAACTCTGTATCCCTTAGATGCGTGGTATTTAAAGTCATATGAGATTGTAAGTTTTCTTCTTGGCTTTCATTTTCAGCAGTCAGAATTCGCTCGGGATTTTCATTCATATCCGTCGTTGTTACATTTTGTACTATTTCTGATGCATTTATTTCTGCCCGATTTTCCTTATCGCCAATTTCATTATTACCATTATCTTCACATTTGCCATCATTTTGTGCTTTTTTATGATTACCATTGCCGGCAGTAGCAACATCCACACCTGAGTCTGGAGTTAAACGGCGTTCTTGATTCGTGTCATCTTCCTTATCGGTAAAACCCAAAAAATCCGATAGTGCTGGACTTTGCATTGACGTTCTACAAAAATCTTCATTATCGGTAAAACCCAAGAAATCTGATTGTGCCGGACTTTGCATCGGTGTTAAATAAATATCTGAGATATCGGTATTATTTAAAGGAAATAATTTCAACTGACGGTATAATCGCAAATTGCAGGTTTCTTGAATACCACGGGGCCGCTTTAAAAGGCGCTTTAAATTAAAAAAATGAAAACGTTAATTAATTAATTTAATAATCAAATAATAACAATTATAATAATAAGAAGAAGAATTCTCTTACCGCTTTCATAAATAAATCCAGTTCGGTGCCCAATTTAAATAAGACTTTTTTTTTGAAATGCTTTTCAGGAATTTGAAAAATATTGAAATGCAATTCCGGTTCGTTCGGTTTTACGGTAATGGGCAGATGAATAGCCCCCTCCGATTGATCATGATCATCGCCTAGGTTCAATAAAGATCGTATTTCAGCATCTATGACAATGGTTATGTTTTCTTTGTTGGGTATGAGGGGCAATATATCTGTAGCTATGACTTTGGGTGACAACATTCTCTGTTCATTTTCATCCAAATCGGAAAAATAAACTCCTTCGTCATCATGATGTGGCAGGTGTATACGTATTTCATTCAGATTGATTTTGCAATCATCTGAGAAAAGATTTTTTTTACATAAAAAAAATTCCGCATATATATATATATATATATATAAAAATGTACAAATCTTAATTTTACTTTTAATTGGACAAAAAAAAGAAAAAAGTTATTCGAAAATTACTTTGAATTTTTCGAAGAAAAGGAATTTTTATAAATATTTTAGTTAAATTATTTGCCGAGAATTCTAAGAAAAATTTTATTATAATTTCGAAAACTTATCAAAGGAGTTTTTTTTAACAGCTTTTATAATTGTTATTAATTTTTTTTTTAATTAATTCAAAAAGAAATTGTGAAAGTAATGTTAATAATAGCAAGTAAAAATTCTTTATTTCCATCCTAGAAAAAAGCTTCAGAGATCCCGTAGAGTCTATGTATATTCTTGATCAGCATCAAATTATGAATCGATTTAACCATGTCCGTCTGTCATGTCAACGATGAACATTCTACTGGTCGCAAAAACGAACCTATCGGCTTGAAATTCAGCAGAAACATTCAAAGATCTTGCACGCAGACGGGTATTGAAAACGAGGCAAATCGGTCCAAGGAGACGATTACAACGCCACGTAAACCGAGAACCCCTCTGTTTTTCAAACGGAATGAAAAATTGTTTTTTTGTTCATTGCTTATAAATCAACGGTAAAAATTCGCATCTATATACTGTGGATAGCCCTGCCGCATCTATAGAAAAATGTAAAAACTCGGCCACGCCTATACAAGTAGTTATAAGCGATCGATTTTTATTTTTTTTATGCTTATTATTCATAAGGTAAACAAGCGAGAATTGAAGGAAAATTATTCTCACCATTACTCACATTAAGATTTATGATCCTTTTAAAAATGCATTAATTCTAAATTAAATATCGTGGACCTCGCGACCTGATCGATTTATTTTTTCTTCACCGTTCCGTCAATATGGGTATCAAACAGAAGGACGTGAAAAATAGAATACGATAAGCCAAGTGTCTCAGTTCTAAATTGAATATCGTGGATGTCCCGTCGATAAGCGTATCAAATAAGAGAACTTGGCCGGCAGTTATGTATGGAAGATGGTTTTTGCCCATACACTATAACAGACACACGATGTTAGTTTTCACTTTTATTCTATATTCACATATGAAAACATTAGTCGCGCCCACTCTATATTATAGATTATGGAAATTTTTTAAAAGTAATTTTCTTACTTGCTTTTTTTTTTTTAAGTGTACGCTTCAACTTGATCTGCGATAGATTCATTGAGCCGTAGGATGTATGCAACGATTTCCCCCTAGCCTGAACAATTTACGTGATCAATGGCTAAGTGCTTACATATATATTTTTTTTATTATGACCAATCACTAAAGGAACCTTCCCCGATGCGTGTTAACACGACAACTGTCAGGGAGAAGAGAGGAGCGAGAAGGGGATAAGGAGGTTATGACCATGGCGTAACAGGTGTGTAGCCAATCGATAAGTTGTTTTATATCTTTACCGATTAAGCAGCACTGGCTACACTGGCTACAGCTACGACCAAAAAAAAAAAAAAAAAAAAAAACTCCACCACACTTGAGATTTGAAATTATGAATGCTACTATGTGTCTTTGTAGTCGCGGTTCTTAACTACTCGGCTCCTCAAGTCGACCTGGATTGTCTGAAAGTTGGAAGACGAAAGTCTAAATTCTATAATAAGGAGAAAACCTATTTTCCAGGACTGCTGCTGATCTTGAGTATGGCGACAATCAATGAGAGAAGGTGAACTTTATCCCTCCCCGCTATTGGTCTATTTTATAAAACTAACTAAAGCAATTTTAAACTTTCTACATAGGATCTTAATAATTTGGGGACTAGAATCAATTCTTCGTAAATGCATTTGTGCGAGCAACTTGATTGATGAAAATCTCCTATAAGAGCGAGGTTACAAATTTTTATGTGCACTTTCAAGAATTGATCAAATTATCATAGACAATAATAGATGGGCAGACGGAAGGACATAGCTTTAAGGGATCCCTGTTAGGTATTTTCGGTTGTAAAAAATAAAGTGAAAAAATTAATACAATATTAGTGTGATATGGGGTAGATGTATAAATATTTTAATATTTTTTTTTTTAAAAATTTGCATAATTTTAAAACTTTTTTTTTTTTGAAAATTGCATATTATATTGACTTTTATCAAAGATAACGGAATTTTTTTTTTGGACAATTACTTTCTGCACTTGGTAAAAAAAAAAAGTTTTTTTTTTTTTAAATATTTTTTAATTTTATGCAATCCTTTTTTTGTCTTGTAGAAAATTATTAGCAACTTTTTTAAAAAAAATGATTACATTTTTCTTTCCTTTTTTTTTTTTTATAAAAATCTTAAACAGATTTGTCAAATGAATTTTCTCTAGGCCCCGTTTATAGAAATTGCATAAAAACGATTTATAATTTATAAAATGCATACCATTTTCCACTGGTTGAGATTCCGTTAATTTTTTATCTTGCATTTCTGTCTCAACATTCTGTGATGCTTCATTACCTTCAACTACGCTATTATTTTCGGAACCATTTGCAGTTTGATTCTTCTCCACGTCACTAGTCTCGACTGAATGATTTAGATTTTGGCTTTCTTCGGCCGCTTCACTATTATCTTGTGGACCGCTTTCATTTTGGCTCTCTGTTAATTGATTTTGACTTTCATTCTCCATAACGTTTGAACTTTCATTAATAGATCTTAAAGTGCTTTCATTTAAAGTGTGTTCGGTTTCTTGAAGGCTTCCGTTATCGATTGTACTTTCCAATGTATTCTTTAAAGTTTCATTAAGGCTAGAGTTTTGGGTTTTATTGGGTGTTGCATTTTCTGTTGTTGCAAGTTCACAAGATTCATTTAATGTCTCGGATATTTGACTAGTTTTGTTGTTATTGCTGGAATTCTCTATAGATGACAAGTCAAGATTTTCACTTTCATTTACATTAATTAGAGAATTTTCATTAGATGATGCTGACGCTGGTGGTGCCGCATCTGTATCTGCTGCTAATGGCGTTTCCGATGTTATAATTGCACTTTCTTTGTCACGGTTTCTAACCTCAAAATTTGTACTTGTTTGTGAAGTTTGTACTGGTTTTTCTTTATTCAAAATATGATTTTCCAAATCGATATATTGTTGTACATAAGCCTGTGATAATGGTGGCCAAATGCGGCCATCATCGTTACCCATTTCTATGCGTTGATCCGCTTCAGCCTCTAAAAAATCTTTTACTTTAAAATGCAAACGAAAATTTATATCCGGCACTAAAGTGTTATAACGATGCTCTACATGATAGGTGAACAATTTGTAATTGCGTTTACTATCGAATTCTTCTTCATTTTCTAAATCATAAATAGTGCCGTACAGCCAACAAGCTGGATGCAAATATTGATCATTTTCTAAACGAGAATGTGACGTTTTATTAACTTTTGTTAATGTTGTTGTTGTTGTTGCTATGCTTTTTTGTGATAAATTGAAACGTTTATCAACATTCAATATCCGAATCTTTTTCGGAATTAATTCTATTTCATAAGGATCGAGGTTATCGTCGAGAGCACGTTTACGACCGCCACGTTTACGCTCTAAACCAGAATCTTTTTCATTTGATGTTTCATTACTTGGGGATTCTTCTTCTTCTTGTCGCTTTCTAAAAAGATATAAGAAAAGAAAAAAGCAAAAAAAAAAAAAAATGAAAATCTCTATTATTAGATCTGCGGCATAATCCCGTAGCAATATGTAGAGACGCGAATGTGAAAAAAAATATACGTATATATTACCGATGAACCGTTAGAACGTTTCCAAAAACCAAAAGGAATCTTCAGAGACTCCATAAAGCATTAAATTTTAAAATAGTTTCATTGTTCCCGTCCTTCCGTTCCGTTTACAAAAATTATGCTATTGCCCGTAAATTTGCGGGAACCAATTGAATTTTTTCCACCCTGTTTGCTTCGTGGACATGCCTACATTGCAACATGAACTATTCAATACTTTTACTTTCCCGACTTTTTGCTCATTACTCCTAAATTATAAGAGACACTCACTAAATATTCTCAGGCGAATACTAAATCCAGTCAAGACATTATGATAGATAAAAAAGATTCGGCAGTACTTGTCGCTTGTTTTGTTTCCATGTGCATCTTTTCGCAACAGAGGATGTTAAAGGTATAAATCATCTACGGGAAGTAAGCTGCGAGTGTTCAAATACGCATTGTTACCGACATTTTAATGTTTCTAACACCAAGGTGATGGCCAACGCTCTCATTAGATTTTATAGAACAAAAAAAAAAAAACGAATCTCACCATAGACTACCCGACCAGGAACTACAAACAGATTCACGGTTTTTTGGCCGTTAAAAAGTCCATGATTTTCGCTACGGATTTATGCACTGATCAATTATTAATGCCATTGTTTTTTTGTTCTCACTTTTTTTTCTCCATTTCTTGATCGGCTTTACTTAAAGAGAGAATTTGCCTTTCAACTAAAGCAAATACATGATCAACACGTTTAGCGTAGATTTTTGATGAGTGTATCAATAGAAGTCCAGCTTCATTTAAAATCATATCATGATTTAAACCCATTTCTTCAAATAACTTCAAATACTAAAAAGAAAAAGAAAAAAAAAGAGCAATAGAGAAATAAATTTTAAATTTAATAAATAAATAAAATAAAAAAGGAAAGAACGCAACTTACATATTTTAACGATATAGCAAAGTCTATAGAATATTCAGCATGTTCCGCCAAATCGACAAGTAACAAAACGATATTCTTTTGACAGGGCTCTTCCTGTACCGTGCGTATAAGTTTAGAAACTCGTGAGTTTGGATGCTTGTCGGCAGCTCGCAATATTTCTGATAACTCATCGGCTATAAAAAACAACAAAAAGGTGAACAATCAAAGAACAATTAAGAAAAAAATTCATATTAAATAAAAGAAATCATCCGGCATGAAATAATACTAATAATGAAAACGCGCGGGCATCTATATATACAGTTATAAAGAAGCGCAAACACATGTACTATTTATTATATACATGGAAATTGTTGTTTTAAATTCTCCTCTCCCCGCGTCGCACACAACTCTACGAACTTACCCATGTTTTTCACATTAATTATTTAGTAATTTTATTAAATTATAATAAAATTTTAAACTTTTGCATTATCGTTTACAAATATTTTTTGATTTTATTAAATTTTTTTTGCATTTTCATACATTTTTTTCTTTAGTTTTTCACTCATTTTTTTTGGCGTTTTTTTTTTCCTTGCAGATTTTCTTTCATCATTCATTTACTTAAATTTTTGGTTAATAATTTTACAAATCCGTATACATTTTATATTGCAGTTTAATCATTATTTTTTATGGGTTTTTTAAAATACAAATTTACACTCTTCGAGATATTTTAATAATTTTTCTAACACTTATTTTCATTTCTGTTTTGATCCAAGCCTTTTCTTTCTCCTAAATGTTTTTTTTTTTCTTGTTTTCTCCATTTATTGACAGCGTTGCCAATGGCAAAAATTTCCCCTTACGAAAAATAGGAATAAATTTTCTTAGGGGCAATAGTTGGGTATTCGAGTATGCATGACAATCAATGCGAAGCGAAGATTGAATAAATTTTCTACTCTATCGTGAACGATTCATTTCATTATATTTGAGATAAATATATTTATTGAAAAGAAATTTCAAATCTTCATAGACATTTTAAAACTTGTTTAAAAAAGCTAGAAGGAGAATATGAATTTTTCGAATTTTTCTCATATAGCGGAGAATTGATTAATGAGAGATTCACTTCATGCCGAACAACAAAGACCTTTTAGTAAAGATAAGTGAGCCTGTTGGTCATTTGGTCTGTTGTTCATTTTCTTAGAAATGCCCCCTACATATATACCCACCTTTTTTTTTTTGCACGATTCAGCAATAAGCGTACATTAGTATTTTTCGGACTATAAGACGAATCTTTTTACGTAGAAAAATGAACCGAATATTGTTAGTACCAGTTATTTTAACAATAAATAAGAATTTCGATCCGAAAGTACCATTAAAATATATATTTGTGAAAGTCATCTGATAAATTTGAGATGCGTCTTACAGTCCGAAACATCCGGTAAATACATTTTTTCACAAGAATTTATTTTTTCTAACACGAATCCAACGAAATAAAAATTTCTTTTGAAGTCTAACTGTGACTTTGTTTTTGCGTTTTTGACTTGGTCTACTACAAGGAATACTCAAATTATGCGAAAACTTTTTTCTTTATCCCGTTATACTTCAATTTGAGCACAGCTTCTTTGTTTATATGAGTGTTCAGTTCGTAGTATGCAATATATAATTTCTATAAAGTTCTGAAAGTTGATGTTCAAGTTATCAAGTAGCGACCAATAGTTGCGAAGTTTATTTTTATTCCGAATTTTATTGTAAATTTTTATATGCTTTACCTATGCACTGAGTTTTCACTCTACACTAGTTTTTATTTTTTTTTTTTGAATAATAATGAAATGCGTTTGTTTTATAAATATCTAAAATGGATTTCATTATTACTTTTTTTACAAGGTCTGTTTTTGGCAAAATAGACTTTAAAGTTTTGCTAACTTGCACAATTTTCTAAAGTCGGGGAAAATATCCTCAATTTTACCATAGGTGGCATGTATTTTTTTTGCGCGATTACTTTTGCACGGTTTTATAAGGAACGCATCTATCGTGTAAAAAACAAAAAAAATGTAGGGAAAGAGTAATTTAACATATTCTGCTCTTTGAGTTTTTATAATAAATACATACGACGGAACTGGCTGTAGGCAGCAACAGGCCTTAGGAATTTTTATTAAGTCATGAGAACTTGAAAAGCAACTGGAACAATGATTTAGAAAATTAAATATGAATATAATCTTAGGAAGAACTATTTGCATTGTTCGAGATTTCTGTGAATGTGTTCCTATTTCCACTTAGCAAGAAGAATCACTATTCTTATGCTACGAAAACAATTCAATTCGTATAGTAATCAATTTCTCTAGTTCCGAGTCTTTATCAGTTCGAAAAGGGAAGGCAGTCAATGCTGTCTATCGACTAATACCAACATTCCTTGGCTTTTCTGATAAAATTATTTCTTAGCTTGTCGTAACTAATATTTCTATGCAGATATATTATTTAGTCATCAGTGGTCTTCTTTATGTTGCAGTATTATCTGATACGATATTAATTATGGTAGTTCCAAATCGAATACATATTCAGTGTTAGGAAATAAGCCTTGTTCACATTATCCCATTTGCCATTAATAGAATCTTGGTTGTAAAGAATTTTGGTTGTATAGAATTTTGGTTTAATAGAATCTTGGTTGTATAGAACTTTGGTTGTATAGAATTTTGGTTTAATAAAATCTTGGTTGTATAGAATTATGTTCATTGTTAGGCTAAATAAAAGCTGTTATAACATCCCTGCTTCTTTAATATATGCATTCGGTGTTCGCTCTGTTATTAGAAAATATAAAAAGTTGTAATTTATTCTCTTAAACTCTAAGGAAATGGTGGTTGAACTAAATTTGTAATTTAGAACTCAAGGGTAAAAGCAATTATAAAATAATTAAATTTTATCTTCAAAATTAATTAAATTAACTTTAAAGTTCTAGAGTATTACGAGAGAACAACGTCTGCTAAATGCTAGCTGTATTCCCAACAGTTTGCAAACGTCGTCTTTGTACTGAAGTCCAATTCTTGTATAATGGCCGAGCCTTTCATTGTCCGAGAGTAGCACCCCGCAAAACTTTTCCAAGAAGGAAGTACGCCTTGAAAATTCCATTTATCAGAGAAATTACCCAACGCTTGTAGGCTAATCTCAGTATCATAAAATCAATTTGGATTCCAATTCGACATATCCCTTTTGTACCATGGCAAGGCGAATTTCTTGGCCAATTTCAATTCTACGGAATGACGTTCTACGTTCTAATTGGGCGATATAACTTGGATAATCGCATCGGAACATCTACATCTCTCATGTGTATGGAATGCTCTGAAATTTTAAGAAAACAAATGAATTTTCTTCGTTTTATCCGTTTGTGACGCGCAAAACAGCACATACACGTGTGCGAAAACTGTTCGTTGGTCGCATTAACAAAGGCATTGAGGACGCGAGAGATGCGTTCGACAATTAAACCTAATTTTAATTTGAAATTAATTTAATTTAATGTATTTACAAAAAGAAAAAAAGGGAGGAAATGAAATATTTTGTATTTATTATATCTGAGATCATTCATGGTACAAGAGTATGCTAAGTTTGTAAGGTCGTATGTAGCACCCGAAGGAACTTGAAATAAACTCAGCTTTTATTATATCAATCGATTTAATATCGTTTGCAGAACTGATCTAAGCTTGTTTGTCTACCTGTCCGCTTGTCTTCCCCTTTTTTTTCCTGTTCAACTTACAGGCCGGAAATATTTGCGATTTTGAAATTTGATAGATTGATGTGTTTTGTCCCATGGACCAAAGCTCACATCCGTTCCTTATTTCTGAAAAGTTGTTACATGAATAGTAAGCGAATGGTGGGTTAAAAATTACCTCATAGGCTTACAATCCCTTAACCATTCTGCTGTATTGGTTAAAGTCGTGCTGAGACGCGTTAAAAGATTAGCATAACGAAAATCTTTAGCGCTGACATCCCACTCCGTTTGTTGACGTTTCTCCTTTTCAACCACCGGTGAATCCCACAAATGCAACATATATGCTTTAATCGACGATGTCTCCGCATTTTTTTCATAGCTTTCTAAGAACATTCGCTTGGGAACATCGACGAACAAAGCAAAGTCAAAACTGTTTATATCTTTCCGGCTTTGCAGTTGTATCACATCGGTTGGCATAAGTTATTGGGCAATTTCAGACATTAACTCCAAGGCGAAGCCTTTGTTATAATTGTGAAAAAATGGTTTGTAGGGTCCTTCACTGGTACCACGTAAAGCTTTAATGTCAAGCTACCGTCTTGTTTAACTTGTCGGTTGTTCACTTGTCGGGCTTAGGGGCCAAAGCACTACTTTAATTAATAAAAATTTATTTACTTAACTAAATTTAGTAAATACATCTTTCAATAAAATTCTCTTTAAATATATTTGATCATAATTCATGCAATTGTGGTTAATATTGGTTAGTAGAAGCTATTTTGACCTACCTACACGTTGGCACCATATGCGATAGTTCAGTGATGTAAGCTGTCATTTTATTACGTCGCCTGCTTTCAATTTCACAGCGATTTTCGCGGCTTGCTTACCGTTCCTTGTCCTGTATATTTGATTCGTCCATAACCAGAGTACGAACTTATTTACTTTATCGCACAATCAAATTATTGATATTGAGAATAATTATGTGTAATAGAAATTGTTTGTGTTTATATGCAATATGAATTAGGGCTCATTCTTGGTGTAATAGAAATAAAGGGTCATTCTTGGTGTAACACAAATATTTTATTATTAGAAAGTGTGGATTTCATATCTGATTTCCCAGAGCTTGCTCTTCTTAATCGCTTTGCCGCTTTGACACACTTCTTGCTTTGTAAGTTGAACAGAGAAGCCTGAATAGGCTTCTTCTTTATCTTTATCTCGCAAATATGCTTAAATGCCCGCAAATTTTTATTTTCTCTTCGTACTTATTTATATTCGCTCTTCGTATTTATTCTTAAAAGCAATTTCCGATATGAGTGGGACTTCTAAATAGCGCTCTCATATCGTACAAAATCTAAACAATTTCCGATTTATATATATCGAGTAAAATTATTTTTGCTTTCCCATTATTATTGGAAGATAATAAACCAGCTACAGAGGCGTTTAGGGCCGTGTCCCACTGCAATGATTTTATTTGTTTAATATTAATATATATCTTCATCAGCCATCATTTTATGTCGAGTAAAAGGGTGCAAGTGAAACCTTATATACGAATTTTATAAACTAACGGAATGTGTATCCTAAAGTTAAAGCTCATTCGTATGAAATCTACAAAAAAAAAAAATATTCTTACATACGCTTTTTCAATTATAAAGAGAAAAATAACATGCGATATATAATAAGTTATTGCGATATATTAATTAAACTGAGAAGAAGCAAGAAAGCGTATGTGTATTAGAAAAATCTCTTATGCCTAGCTAACCATCTTACCCTTACTTGATAATATAGTTTCACAACGATTCTCAATGTGATTGCGCTTTTAACATTTTACTCATTAGAACAGTAACAAAAGGGAAAATTGGTAAAAATTTGCCAATAGTACAACAACATTTGTTCGTTGTTTGTTTGTTGTCAATGTTCTCTGCTTACTATACATACGTAATGGCATGTATTTTGATCAGCGACGTCGATTGTCTGGTGACAACGATGAAGTAATGCGAAGTATGAATGCAGACCACGCTTAAATTTGATCTATGTCCTTTATGATGGCAAATACTTTGATTAGTATATTAATTAGTATATATTGTAGCCAGTAAATTTTTTCCAAATGGAAAAAATGATCAAAAATACAAGCAAGCACTTGAGGACATGAATTACTTTGATTAGATTCGTCCTTTAGTTCGTTTATTAGTCTTTGCTAAAAATCTCCTTTTGTTGAGCCTAGACCATTGAACCTACATGCGCATTTAGAAAATGTCCCACACTCCATGTCCAATGTGATGGCAACCATCTGCTATCACTAAAAGATTTAAAATTGTAAATATAATTATGAGCTGTTTAACCCGCTCAGAGTTGTTTGCAAGAACCTAAATAACGT
>KK499903.1:61273-86081 GCA_000688715.1 Glossina pallidipes
GAATAAATAAATAAATAAATAAATAAATAAAAACCTGGCCCTGTAAGAAAATAAGATTTTCATCCTGGCAGGTTAAACTGCTCTACATGCGATTAAAGTCTTTAATTATTCACGAAGAGTGTCCAAAGATGAACTAATATTTTAAAGTATATTTCCAAGGCCTGTTTATACCCTACGCCACTTGTAAGGTAAAGGTATATTACATTAGTACGAACGCTTACGCAACTTGTCTTAAGGAATTAAAATAGATTTCCCTTTTATTATGTCAATCGACTCCTTAACATTTTGCAAATCCGCTGTCTCTCCGTATGTCCACGCGTCATCTAATCGTAACATGATTTGCCAAATATTTCGTAATTTTCGCATTATTATTATCACTTTTTAAATACAAAAATTCTCCTTAATTTTTACTATTCGTATAAAATTCCCCTCCAACTTTTAAATGTAGCTTAACTTTATGTTTAAAGATTACGGGGACTTATGTATCATATTTAAAATGTAAGAAGAAGAAAATTGCTCCTAAATTCAAATATTGAATCGAATTTTGTAGTGCATTCAAAAAGTAGGGCGAATTTTGCATGATCAAAAAGTAATGGGAATTTTGGTATCATCAGAAACTAACGGGAATATTGCAAGATCAAAAATGAACGGCAATCTTTCATGATCAAAAATTATTCGAAAACTAAGATAGATTTGTTATGGAAAAAATTGAAATTTTCAATTTTTGCCAAAAACGTGAATTCTAAGTCGTCCTTATTTTCAAAATGTTGCAGCCGACAGTGTACCAAATTTTGTCAAAATATTTTAAAAATTGCGACTTATATATAGGTTTGGTAAAAAGTGACACATCCAGACATCAGACATCAGAAGGACAACCAGAGGACAGACATATAAGACTCTCTCAATTCCTTACCGCGCGCGCGTACAAAGTTACCCCTCTTTACTTCATTTAAGTCGCTTTGAGTTTTTTTCATTGACTTAAAAATAAATTCTTTAAAATTTTACAAATCATCATAAAAATTTAAAACAAAATACACTAAATTTTATTTCTAGTAAAACAATTCCTCTAAACTATATATAAATACATTTAGAAAATCGATTAGATCGATCGACTTATTGCTTAAATCGAATCTATGTAAACTCGGTCTCTTTCGGTAATAAGCAGGACAGTATGCTGGCAACTGTAAATTAAATAAATTTTATTATAATTTTGTTTATGCAAGATATAAACATGTCTGTGTGTCCATACTTACAGATTGTCATCGAACTGACCATTAAAAAGGGCGGCAAACAACCGTATTCCATGAAAATGGGGAACAATAAATTACCCGATAAAGAACCTAAACGACCAAACATCATTGACAATGATGCGACGGAAGTTCTGCATAAACCAAAGAAGAAAAAGAATTGAATTGAATAATAGTAGTAAGTACAGTTATTTTATGCCACTTAGCTGTTCTGATCTTAAGAAATTTTTCTGACACCATCTATATCTTTAAGACCCAAAAATGTTATATATATATATTTTTATTTTTTGACTTATTCCGCTTCGATTACATACTGTGATCAAAAAAACAAGTGATAACATTATAAACGGGCAAGGCCGACTATTCGATACTTTACACCAACAGTACATCAAAAATTGAATATTATTTTCATGTAAAGGCATACTTCTCATGAAAGTCCGTATATTCGCGGATGCCCAGAACGTCATATGATATGATCAAAATTTAATAAACTTAGTATGCTTCTTCTAGAAAACTAGAAATTAGCTTTCTCTCCATATAAGGGCTGGCTTTTTATCATAACCTTTACATATGTTAGGGTCTAAAAAATCAACCTATGAATTAGTTTTCACCATAAAATTTTAAAAAGTAAACCTTTTTCTGAATGGCTTAGTACTGATGAGAAATTTCGTATAGAATGGGGTTCAAGAAGTAGAACCACGCACGGTTCAACTTGATCCACTCAATTTTTATCGAAAATTACTATCATTAGCAAATTTCTATTGACAATTGGATATAAATCTTTGCATTTCCTGAGAATACTTATATGCCGGGGTATCCGAAAAATAGATCTACGTGCCCCAAATTGGTTAAGGTTAACCTTCTTTGTTTAGTTACTTTTATGAATACTCATCGTGAAATATTTTTACCTTATGAAGATACCATTTTCATACGAACGGTTATATGAGTGGGCGTGCAATAATTGTCCCACCCAAACCATATTTTTCATATTATATCAGGTTATAATGTCAAAGTGCTACTACTCAGCGAGTTACGTCAAAAAATTCTGTAAAATTGTGATTTTTCAAAGTAAGGGGAGTGGTCGAAAAAATGAACCGTTCCGAACCATTTTCATATTTTTATTTCATGAAATTTCATGAAAATATCTCAGAAATGTACTCCCGAAAGGTTGAACACAAATGTACATGGACAGACAATGTAGTGAAAGCTGAGTGTAAACATAGGTAAATTTTTGATGTAAGCTTCGTGGATAATTTCGAATCATGAAATTTTTTTTTTTTTGGCTTTCAAAAATTGGGAAAAACGTTGACATAAGTGTGTTGCATCGGACGGCCGATAGTTTGAAGCCGATGAAATTTGGGATTTAGCAGAATAAATAAAAATTTTTTCCATTACACACATAAGTCCATTCCCTTTTGTAATCATAATATTTATTCGAAATAAGGTCGTAGAAATCACTAGCTACAAATTTCTATTATTATGCTCATCACTGTAAGATGGGGATATACTTAATTTGTTTTTTTCCATAATGTATCTAACAATCAAAAGAAAGCTTCAGAGACCGTGTAAAATATATATATCCTTGAGTAGTGTGAAATTTTGAGTTGATTTAGCCATATGTGTCCGCCTGTCCGTTACGTGTTGTTGGCATTCTTTTGGTCGCAAAAATTAAAATATCGACTTCAAATTTGGTAGAAACATTGAAAGTTGCTGCACGTATGTTGGTATTGAAAATGGGCCAAATTGGTAACAGCATAGGCGCGCAATGGCGCGTAAACCGAATGCAACTCCGTTTTTCTTCAATAAAAAATTTTTGGATTTTTACTCATTATTCGGAAATTATTAAGGTTAGAAGGCTGAAATTCTCCACATCCACTATACGAAACATTCTACTCTTTACTTCGAAAAATGGAAACAGTCGACCTTGCCCACAAAAAGTTACGAGTAATTAAATTTTATTTTTTCACTTTTTTGAGTTTTTATGTTTATTTATCATAAGGCAAACAAGACAAGAATGTTTAAAGCTATTTTGTATACTCCTCAAATGAAGATATATTATCTGCTTAAAAATGGGTTAATTCAAAAATGGATACAGTGGACAACGCGATTAATTTTTTCTGAATAATACCAGCGATATGGGTATCAAATAAAAGAACTTGGAGAGTAGTATGCGAAAAGCATAGTAGTGGGTGTGCGAGATTCGGCCACCGCCGAATACCACTTTCTTACTTATTTTTCATTTAAGAATCAAAGGAGTGACAAATTTTTTTTTATATCTCTGTGTTGATGGCATTTAATGTTAGCCGGAGGAGACGATATCTTTAACGAATGAATTCAATGCACTAATATCCCCTTTCCGAGAGATCTGAATGGCTTTTCGGCTTTTATTATATGAAAATGATTATAATTTTAGGAAATTTACCTTAAAGTTGTAGGAAATAATGTCAATATTAAACCGTTTAAGCTGGTTGTTGCTATACTGGATATATTTACAAATAATGCGGATATTATTAAAGTCGCTAAGCTGTCAGTGGACCAATAAAGACCTATACCGAATAAAGCGGCAACAAGTAGAGAATAGTCTGTAAAAATAATAATACAATCAAAAAAAAAAGAAAAGGAGGTTATGTATGTATGAGTTTATAGAAAATTCAAGTGCTTGGTCAAGTGACTTTAATTTGAGGTCATATGTTTCTTGAGGTTATTTGAGGTTATGTGTGTTAAGGCAGTAAGATGCTTATAGAAACAAGTCGCGAAGAAGTTGTGAAATTAATGATAAAATGAAAAAAGCAGAAGAAAAGAAATTTACAAATCAAAGGTTATATATACAAAAAAAGGATTAAACTCGTATGAGTTCATAGAAACTACAAGTGCTTGATCACGTGACCTCAATTTGAGATAATATGATTATTTGGGGTTATGTACGCCATATGGTGTTTGTAAGTTAACTTGTTTGTATAAGCTCGTGGTGGTAACGAGAAAGACATGATCTGGCACTCAAGAATGTGTGTATTTGTAGCTGGTCTTCTTTGAACGAGTCAATCTTCTCTGCCATCGCTTGAAATGCTGTTTGTTACCGACTTTTGATAGTAATCTGAAGTCTTCTGAAGAATTTTCCCTTCAACTATTAGGATAAATGAAATATTTCGATATTGCAAGATGTGATGATGAAGGCTTTTGAAAATCAATTAATCAAAGTATTGAGTTTCTTCTGTAAGCTGCTCGATGAATTCTTTTCTTTGCACCGGGCTGTTGGGTAGACGTTCAGTCTGGCGAAAAGCAATATCAGAATACAAGAAACTGTGTTATATTGCTCTACGGATATTGTGGCCTCACTTCATTCTTAAGTATGGAGAAAGAAAGCTTGTGCTTGCCGAAGCTCATGGCACTGTAGAATTCCCAATAGCACATTGGCTGACTTTGCGGATTTGCGAGTGATTTTGTCTGTTTTACTCATCATCACGGGAACAATAGGCTCTAGCCTAATAATGCCGCATACATATGCTGTCAACCTTTGGAAATTAATAGAATCAAGGTTATATGCATTACTAATATGAAAAAAATTGTCTTCACTTTCAATTTGACCAATCATTCGTTTAGATTGCTCCGGTATGGAAAAACCTTGCCATTTAAACTTATGCATCAAAATGTTTCTCTTTTTCCGCTTCAGTCGTTTTTTTCGAAGATTGTAAACGCAATTAGACCGCCCATGTATACTCTTCATGTCTGGAGTATAAATGCAATTTTTCAATATAGAGGAAGTAAAGAGGTGTTATGGGTTACGTGGCAAATGGCAGTAGTGTCGTCAACAATCATATGCGTTTAAGAGTTTCGTTGAGGATGATTTTTATTTTTCTTTTAACGTAACTTACTTGCCAAACGTTTTGGACCCAAAACTCTGATTATAAACATAGCACAAAAATAACCCAACAAGCCAATCACAGCGACGATTATATTATTTAAATACATATCCATTGAAATATTTTTGTACTAAAAAGAAAAGACTCAAGAATATAAGTTAAAAGAAACTAACAAAAAAAAAAAAAAAAAGAAAGAAGGAAATAAGAAAGGCAGAGAAAGAGAGGTAGATGTAGAAAAAATGAGAGAGAGCAATAGGCATAGAAACCGAGACTTGGAGATAGACACAGTGTGAGTGAGAGAGAGAGAAAGAGTGAGAGAGTGAGAGAGTGAGAGTGAGTGAGAGATCGAAAACGAACGAGAAAGAGAAGCAAACAGAAAAGGAAGTATGACAGGGAGAAATAAATAGAACGAAGGAGATAAAGAGAACAAAATAGAGTAAATAGAGAAAACTATTTAACAGAGAAAGCCATACGGAAAGCGTGGGAAATTACATTTATATAAAAAACATGAGAAAAGGAATAAACGGGGATGAGAGAGATAAAGAGAACAAAGATAGATAAACGGAAAAGAAAACTGAAGAGATACAAAGAATGATAAGCGAAGCTTACGGCGCTGCAATCGCTGGTATAACTTTGAACATCTTGCGTTTTATTGACACTGAATTCCAAAATAGTGCACAAATCTGTCGAATCACTTGGATCCGTATGTAAAGCCTCATATTTAGAGATGGAAGCAAATAGTTGCGGCAACCAAAGGCGTATCGAATTCAAACTAAAGAAAAGTCATTAACTCAAAACATAAGTTTAGCTTTAGCGCGACTTACCCAAGCAGTAATGCAAATAGCATCACGTATACATGTAGATAACGGCTTAACAAAGGCTTATGAAACATGGGTCTCATCTGTAGCCAACCATCGCGTAGAGATTGCTTGAACGATGTCGTTTTCTGACTTTTATTCAATTTTGATGATTTACCCTCCACTGTGAAGATCGCTGACGGAATGTGAATTGAATCGCGGCTGGGAACTTCTTCGATTAGTTGTCGTATCTAAATTTCAAAAATTTTCTTTAATAAATTTTATTCTTAACTATCTTTAACAGTGTTTTTCTTCTCCACCGGATACGAGTCTCTCGATTGACGTCTATTAACCGCATAGATCTGTTGAAAAACGAACAAGGCTTCCGTATTGCGACCCTGAGACATTAAAAACTTGGGACTTTCGGGCAAAACAATAAATATTACACCACTTAATAAACTTGGTAAACCGCAAATGAATAAAAATATTTGCCAACTATGTACTGTAGAAAGAAAGACACAAACAAAGGAAAAAAAAAAAGAAGTGTTTTAAAAGGGTAAACACCATTCTTTTTGTTGCATTTTATTTACCTTTAAAACCGCCTCGTATTATAAAATCCCAGTCTTGCGGCAATATTAACCAGGCCAGCATCGGCAGTAATAAATTAGCGAACGACTGTATTATGCCTAATATCATCGATAAACGTGGTCGATTTTTTGCATTATGAAACTCAGTCAGATATGTAAATAGTACCGCACAAGGCCCGTTAGCTCTGTAATAAGCAAATAAGTACAAAATAGATTATATTAAGCTTGGAATATATTTTGAATGCTTAGTACTTCAAGTGAATATATTGTTACGAAAATCATGCATTTGATAAAATGAGTCTGCAAGAAAACTATCCGATTTGGTGCGGAATGAAAACCTGGAAATGGTGAAACAGATGCTATTCGGTTGCGTAGACGGATAGATGGACAGATGAACAGATGCACAGGTTTAGATGCATTTCAAATTTCAGACTGGTCAAGAATTTATATACTTTATGGGGTTTGTCAAGGTTGCTTCTACGCCTTGTAAATGTATTGAAATACAAAATAAATTTCGATGTTTTCTTATGTTGGATAGGCGTGGCCAACTTTTGCCTTTTCTTGTACAGATACTACAGCATCACCCATCCTACCCTAATAAAAATTGATCCCTTGCAGAGTTGGAAGCTGACCCTTAATATTGTATTAAATTTATACAAAAGTGAAAATTTTGCAATATTTGGACCATCGACGCCTATTTTTGGATGCTGTCCTATGCAAGGATTAAACTTGTACACAATAAATGTCTTCTATCGATTATCGCATTACAACAATATGTTGATTTAAATTATTATAATATGCTTTGTTTTCGTTCATTGCATTGTTTTCCATCATCCATCGTTTTCCGAGAGCTTTCTAATAGAATAGAATATAGAATATGCTTCATTTATCTGCTGTAGTCTGTTGAGTAATAAGCAAAAACAAACTTTTTACAACCGTTTAAAAAAAAGCATTCTCAGTTTGCATGATACTGTGGGCGAGCTTTTCGATCGACTTGGTCCAGTTTGCGTGCAAAAATCTCTGATGTTTTTCCGTAATTTGAAGTCCATAGGTTTGTTTTTGACCCCAGAAGGATATTTAAAATAGACGGATGGACGTACAGACTGTAAGGGTTCGTTTTAATAAAAGGTGGACCTAACTCAAGTACTTCTTGATGTTACTTGCTTTCGCGCATACTTAATACACTCTGTAGCAAAAAGTGTTCCAATCGATTTCAAATTTTCATATCGATTTACATTGCCAAAGTACTATTACTAAACTATTTTCGTCGCGAAATTTTGAAAATTGTACTATTTTTTCATATCAAACTGAGGCATTAGATAGACGGCTGCCGAAAAAGACGTCCGATCCGAACCATTTTAAATACCAAAATATATCAATTTACCATAGTTCAAAATATCTCGAAGACATGACCTGTGGGTTGAAACCAAGAATATATGGACAGGCATCAAAGAGACAACCGGACAGGCGGACAGATAAACTTGCATCAATTCAAAGAAAATGATTCCAAATCGATCGGTATACTCACTAATTAAAAAGTGGATCTATCTTATACGGCCGTACATAGAGTACAACAAGTGGTGTAGAATATAACTACTGTTCTACTGTTTCGATTGAATCGTGATTCGAGCGAAGAAAGCAATATCCACGATATCTAAAAATGGCTTATCAGCATCAACAAAACGAACTCTGAAATTCTAAATAAATCTTTAAGAAATTTTCGAAATTTCATTTAACTTCATTTACTTTTACCATAAAGACCCAAAGTTCAAATTTTACATAAATATTTTTTAATTTTTATTCTATTCATTCGAACACAACAAATTTTCGCCCAAGAATGCGAAGAAGAGCCTTCGGAATTCCAAATTCGCTTTGTTTTGATTAAATGTAAAAAAAAGGAACTGAGACTATCCCAGATCGCACTGGTGCTGTTTTAAAAAAAAATTTCATCTGAACTGCGTTTGATGGGCCAACAGAAGAAATAAAGTTTCAAATAATGAAAGTCTCTGCAGCCGAAGTTGTCCTGGAAAATACACTGCAAATAGCGACGAAATATTCAGCTTCGAAGATAATTTTTATTTTGATAATTGGCGTGTGATCCAATTGCAGATTTCAAAACCTAATCAGCCAGAAAACGGTAGTAGTTCAGTGCTCGATTCTATGAAGTTAAGGACGAAATACTTTCTGCCGAATGGACAAGAACGCGAAGTCCACACATATGATGACAACGAAAAGCTAGTAGAAATATCCGTAACAGTTGTAAGTCAAGAAGTCTGTGATGATTTCTATGAAAGATTGAATCTGATCAACATTTGTGTAAAACGGCCTGAAGATTGTCCGTGTACCAAGCTTCAGGCTGGGACAGGGTTTGAATGCAGTGATGCTCTAGTTGGAATTGTAATTGATGGCCGTAACTGTGATCCAGGAAAGCCGCGATTATCTGCTAACGTGTATGAAGCTCGCTGCTGCATAGGTCAAATTAGGTCCCATGGTCCATACGGATCGGCGAATACTATGAAGGTAATAACCTTTTGGATGACGTTGTAGTTGGCATTATAAGTGATGGCCGCGATTCTGATCCAGGAAAGCCGCGATTATGTGCTAATGGTTACGGTTGCTGGCCGATGCTCCATTTTATATACACATAATATATACTCTGAAGCAAATTAACTTTTGCTTGCTTTTATTTTTATATTTACTTAATAAAAAAAAGGGAAAAAATTACTAAATTCGCAATAATTAATCACTAAACATAATTATAAAATCAATAAATAAAATCATATAAAAATATTAAAATTTAATCCGATCTGTGCATTTTTAATGTGATACGAAAAAAAGGAAAAATTAATATGAAATTCGTTTTCTTTTTTTTTCTCTATTTTAGACGTTTATTCGTGACATTTTTACTTCTAGAACAAGTAAGAATATTATAGTCGGGCAAAGCCGACTAGGAAATACCTTACACCCCTATACTCGTATACCCGTTCCGAACGATTCAGCCCATTTTCAATATTAACCAGAAGAAGAAGAAGAGTTTTCCAATGTTTCTGTCATATGTGAAGACGTTAGCTTCATTTTTGCGCCCATTGAGAATTTTTACAATAAACATTACAGAGAAGACATTACACAGGAAGACGAACACAAACACATGTTTAAAGCAACTCAGAATTTAATGCTGATCAAGGTATTATGTATAAATTATCGGGTCCCTGAAACTACCGGTTGTGGGCGTTACGTGCGGTGAAGATTTTGACAAAATGAGTATACCCATCAACTTTCGGTGATGATGTCATAGCTTCTTGGCTACTGGGATCTAGAAATTTTTATAATATTTTATAAGCAAAGTATTACACCAACGACTTGGAGTCTCAAGCTGATCAAGAATATATTACATGTTTCTGTCGTTTGCAAGGAAGCAAAGAGAATTCTAGTCTTGCTTCAGTGATGGCGAAAGAAGAAACGACTTTGTATTGAAATTTTGCGCCTCTTCGAGCTCCTTTATGACAAGCAAGTCAGGTAGTTCCGTTATTAAACTTATTGAAGATTATGAATAAAAATTTCCCGCAACATTGGTCTCCATGAACATTTTTCGCATGTAAGTCTGATGGTCACTGATAATATTATGGATAAAATTTTTTTCCTGGGTTTTTTCAAAGGCTACTCTTGTAGCAGCGAAATGCTCTCTATGTACAAAAGAAGAGAATACAGCAAATTATGTCTTCAGCAATATAAGAAAGAAAAAGTCCATGTGCTGGAAAGTATTTGGCGGTTGCGATCTCCTGCATACAGATGGGTAAAAATTTGCCTGCCATCAGTGCCATGCCTCAGGACAAATTGTACTTAACGATAGAATTTCACGAAAATGTCTCAACTTTCACAACCATCAAGGTGTGAACCTTCCTCATGATAACCATTTCTGTCTCCCTGTTTATGTTAAAGGCTATCCGGAATCCGTCAACTTTAAGCTGGCGCACCATTAATAAATTAAAGAATACATTCATAACATATGATGATAGGAATGAAAAGTTTTGGTTATTTCGTCTAAGGGGCTTTTTGGAAAATGAACAAAGTAATCGAGCGGCAAAAATCTGCTGCTACTGTATGTCTATTATCGAAAACATGGACTTTCAAGGATACATTGTAGGGAAAGTTGACCGTACATTGTAGCAAACCTAATACCCTCCTCCTCTATTAACCTTCACGTAGGTGCTTCCAACAGGTCTTGACAAAATAAAGACCAAAGAGCGTTACAACAATGGATTCTTCAGGAATCTTTTCCTCCAATCGACAATCGTGGAGAGCTCCTTGAAATAAAGCAACCACTTTGTGACTGACTAAATTTTTCCTTTTCTTAGAAGAATTGCATCCGAAACAACTAATCCTACGGGCATTTCGAAGACTACGAGAGTGAATATCCAATTTCCTTATCTAAAATAGACCCGATAGCCTATGCATGGTTGCATTCATCTAAAATAATTGGCTAAAAGTTATAGCTTCTTGCTTATAAGGGAAAATGTTGGTAAGCGATTCACGACTAATACAACTCTACTTTAAAAACTCTCCCTCTCTCTCTCTCTCTCTCTCTCTTTCTTAGTTTTTATTAACGTGATAGCAGACATATCTCTTTCTCTCTCCCAGCGAGCGCATGAACGCGAGTAAGCTTTAAAATTCTCAGACACTCGAGCGTGTACTTTCTTTTCTTTAAGAGCTCAGCATCGATAATTAGAGTAAGACGATTACAGTTCTTAGAGCGAAAAGCATATTAAACATTGTAATCGGAAACGAAGAAGTCTCGACAAAGAAACCCTTCCTACCTACCATCGATTTTTATTATCCCCTTAAGTTTACAAACCGAAGGACAATTCCTCATTGGTGGACATAATAATGATCCATATTAGATATTGAAATAAATGAAATGAAAGTAGAGCTTATTATGAAATTGATTTTATTTATGTGTATACTTACGCAAAGCCTTCGATAAATTTAAATACGATAAGCATTTGAAAATTTTGACTTAACGAGCAGCATGCTGAGCTTATAGCATCCGCTAGACAACCTATAACCAAAATCTTTTTGCGTCCTTGCGTATCTGCTAAGTAGCCCCAAACAATCGCAGATGTTATCATGCCTGCATAAGTGACTGCATTTAAAGCACCCTTATTAAGTAAGGTTAACTTAAGATCGCACTCAGCTATAGGAAGAATATATGAAATTGATGTGCTAGAGAAGATATTCGCCGTCGAGCACAATATAGTTATTAGTATTAAGATAAAGTTAAATAGACCAAAACCAGTTGATTCGATGGCTTCTTCAAAGTTAGCAGGCTTAAGAAGATCTTAAAGAGAAGAAAAATTATTACAAAAACCAAAAACAAATCTGTAAACATATGTTCGTACGCTTCAACGGATTATTTTATTAAAAGTGATTCGATCATAAGCAATAGAAAATGATCTGAAGACGACCTATTTGATGACCTTATTGGTGCAATTATGAAAATGTTTTCCACTCTTAGAGTGTACACAGTCTGCTTGTTTTTTTCCCGGTCTATATAATCGTACAGCTAAGTAGGTGAGAAGTGCGACTATCAAGTCAACGGGCCTGGGCTGAATTCCCCCGTGCGATAGATTACACTTTAATTCCATCGGTAAAGGGCATAACATTTATCGATCGGTGCAGCGACTTCTTATCTCTCTCCCTTTCACCACATTTTCCTAACCGTCACCATGTTACACGTATAGGGAACAACCCTTGAATGATTGTTCATATTAGAACAAAAAAATGTCTATATGAGGCTTATTAACTCTTCGGTAAACGGCTTTGATTTGAGTTAAGTTTTTCAACTTAATCTAAATTCGAAGCGTATTTGAAAAAGTTCGAAAGAAAATGTTAACTACAACTAACGGAAATTATTCAAAGTCTATTTTAATTTTACTTTTCGTTAGGATATTATAGTCCACTGATCGTTAAATACCTTAGGTGACTATTTTGATCAGGAAGTAACAGCAATTGCCATAGAAAGGCTTATTCTTTACGAGTACCCACTGCATAAGGAATGGTGTTCGAAAAATAAAGAAATATCTTTCAAATATTCAAATATGAAATATGTATGTCGAGTCATTGTTCGATCTAGCGATTTTTATCATAAAATGCTACCAATTAGACTCGGTTAACCTATAAGCTCCCATTTTGAGTAAATGTGAAAGAGGTCTACAAGAAATAATTTCATTCCATTCAAATTTTCAGTATTCATTTACCATAGTACTACGAAAATGATATTTGTCACCAAAACGTGAACCGGCTTAGTCCATATTTAGTAAAATTAGATTTCTTTTCAAAAAACGTTTATTATTTTAGTTATGAAGTGCTACGAATTAGATCTAGTCGCCATATAAGGGCATTTCATGGAAAGGTGGCATTACATAAAGTTCCCCTTAATTTTTGAACGTAGTAAAAAATTACACTTAGTTTCTGAGCATGATGCAAAATTCCCCTTAATTTTTGAATATAATATAAAATTCCCTTCAAGTTTTCAACGTAGGAGCAATTTCTTCTTACTTTTAAAATTGTGATATAAAACTTCCCTTAGGTTTTGAATGTAATTGAAATTTAAATATTGATATGAAACTCCCCTTAATTTTTGAACATAGTAGAAAATTCCCCTTAGTTTTTGAATATAATATAAAATTCAATTCAAGTTTTCAACGTAGGAGCAATTTCTTCTTACTTTTAAAATTATGATATAAAACTGCCCTTAGGTTTTGAACGTAATTGAAATTTAAATATTGATATGAAACTCCCCTTAATTTTTGAACGTAGTAGAAAATTCCCCTTAGTTTTTGTACATGATGCAAAATTCCCTTTAATTTTTGAGAATCATGCAAAATTCCCCTTAATTTTTGAATGTAATATAAAATTCCCCTGAATTTTTGAACGTAGGAGCAATTTCTTCTTACTTTTTAAATTATGATATAAAATTCCCCTTAAGTTTTGAACGTAGTATAAAATTCCCCTTAATTTTTGAACATAGGATCAACTTCTTCTTACTTTTTAAATATTGATAAGAAACTCCTCTTAATTTTTGAACGCAGTAGAAAATTCCACTTAGTTTCTGAGCACGATGCAAAATTCCCTTTAATTTTTGAATATAATATAAAATTCCCCTTAATTTTTGAGAATCATGCAAAATTCCTCTTAATTTTTGAATATAAAATAAAACTCCCCTTAATTTTTGAACGTAGGAGCAAGTTCTTTATACATTTTAAATACTGATATGAAACTCCCCTTAATTTTTTGAACGTAGTATAAAATTCCCCTTAGTTTTTGTACATGATGCAAAATTCCCTTTAATTTTTGAATATAATATAAAATTCCCCTTAATTTTTGAGAATCATGCAAAATTCCTCTTAATTTTTGAATATAAAATAAAACTCCCCTTAATTTTTGAACGTAGGAGCAAGTTCTTTATACATTTTAAATACTGATAAGAAACTCCCCTTAATTTTTGAACGTAGTAGAAAATTCCCCTTAATTTTTGTACTTGATGCAAAATTCCTCTTAAATTTTGAATATAAAATAAAACTCCCCTTAATTTTTGAACGTAGGAGCAAGTTCTTTATACATTTTAAATACTGATATGAAACTCCCCTTAATTTTTGAACGTAGTAGAAAATTCCCCTTAGTTTTTGTACATGATGCAAAATTCCTCTCAATTTTTAAACGTGGTATAGGATTCAATTGAATTTTTTAAATATGACCCAAAGTTTCTTTTAATTTTTTGACTGTAATAGGAAATTTTTCTTAGGCCAAGCTTTTGCTTTATCAACCTCGTTTAGTAAACATTTTTATGAATTTTGAGAAGGACTTTTTCAAATGCTATTAATACAAACTTATATATATGCGAAGGGATATGTAAATGTGTGTAGTTGTAATTTTGGCTGATGAAATTTTTCGAAAAGATTATCAATATATTTGAACTTTCTTTTCTTTGTTTTGTATTTGTTTTTTTTTTGTTTTTCTTTTTATATTCCTTTCTAAGAAATTACCTTTATTTTTAGTGATTTTATTATCCGTAATATTTTCATTCATTTTGTTAAAGTTATTCATTAAAAACAAAGAGATGACTTCATACGACGAGGTGAAATTGCGCTTCTTTTTTGTTGTTGTTGTTGTTTTTAAATAAAAAACAATTTCTTTTTCGTTTTTCTTTTTCTTTTTTTTTATATATAAAAAAATTTGTTTTTATTTTCCACACGTTCAACGTAAATATGTGTGTGATTAAGTCAATTAGTAAATAGCTACCATTAAAAGGCACATGGTAAGGCAATGATTTTTAATTGCTGTTGCTAACTCCGTTTGACGCTAAAAGACGTTATATATTCTAGTTTGCCGAATTGACCGATGGCCGAGCGTTAAAAATTGATTTTATTTTCTTGTTGTTGGAATTTTTCATGTAAAATTATATCTAACAAGCTTGAACAGTAGTTGACGACTATATGCGGAGGCTGATAATCATTTTTTAAATGAATCTCTACACGCTTTGATTTTATGGTTGACAGTTAGATATCTTTGCTTTTTATCCAGATAAGCTTTGCAAATACATTATTTTTATTTGTAAAAGTTTACAGTGTCTACAGTGTGAGTAATCATTGTTATGATTGTTGAACGTAATTTCATGCTTCCCCGTTATAAATCCCCTTATATAGTATTAACATAACATAATCCATTGTAGGCAATATATTGAGACCGCAGTTCAATATACTCCGTAATTAACGTTAAATTGATATAAATGTAGAAGAATTAAAGGGTTAAAGTCCTTCACACTTTTTGCTCTTCAGCTGTTCGACACTGGAGTATTGCAATTTCCATGCGTTGATTTCAGGCTTTTTTTTTTTTAATCCATTTACGGGATTAGGTTGACATGACCGTTTGTTTGTAAGAGATAATAAAAATGCGTCAAAGAAAAAGTTCGTAGTGCCTCCGTCAAGAGATATCATTACGAATACACAACATTGGTAGGTCTAACCCGAACGAACGGCATCAATTATTCACATGTATGAATTGTAGAAATTGAGGTTAAGACGAAGAAAAAAAAATTTTGCCGCAAGGAAAAAGTTCGTGGCATTTCCTTCAATAACCCATACAACCTTAGTAAAGCCAAACGGATCAAGCGTTACTTACATACACACACAAGTGCATATATATGCAGATATAAAGCAAAGCAACAAAAAAACATTTGACGTTTCCCCCGCTAGATAGCATTAGTATCCGCACGAGTAGACGAGCAGGTAAGAATCGCTCCTCCAAGTCAGTGCCCGCGGGTTCAAATCTCAGAACAGTTGAGTTATTGAAGACACAGTTACTAGGTTACGGCCATCTTTCTCTTTCCTAACATCTTTCACTTCATCATCACTGTGCAGAGTCGCAGAACTTTTGATTGGTAATAAGTCACATGAGACTATGAAGATTATAATTTAACTGTGCACACCCGGACTTCCGCACTGCTTGCATATAGACAAGAAGGGGAAACAATGAAGTCGGCATGCGCGAATTCAATCCCCAATGCGGTAGACGATGGGTGTTTGGCCGTAACTTGATCGGTAAGGACGTAACTCTTATCAATGAGGAGCACATATGGCGAAGGCTGCAGTGTTATCGTAGCCCTCTATCCGTATTTCTTTCTCCCACTGTGACCATCACAGCATTTGTACACTCAGGGATGATAACCCCAGAGTAGTCATAAACAGTTACGAAGCCTGGTCTGATGCCACGAAAGATAAAGCTTTACGTTTGATGGGATGGATGGGGAAGAAAATTGTGTTCTCTGAACCGCTTCAAACTGACAAAATGAATGCCTTCACCGTCTTCCATGAACAAGTAATGTGTTTAAGACTCGGAAATAAGGTAAAGCGCCTTATAATCGATCAATAAAACTGACGTCGTTCTGTATTGCGACGATGCCACACGGTGCAAATCTTTAATGACTCGGCTTAGGAATTTTTGACGCTTTCATCGTTCATGTTCCCCAACTTGCTCCGATCCTTTCGCTCTCTGTGGAACGCTTCTAGTACGTAACTAATATTAATTGCACGCACAGAGAAAAAGAGGTCTGTGAAAATGACTTGATTCGGATTTTCATCCAAAAACTTTATAGTAACGGCATACGCATTTTGTCGGAAGAGTGAAGAATGCAAATTCATTCCTTTTTGCGTATAACTTTTACAAAATTTATTATTTATTTAATATAGAAATTTTACTGCTTTACAATATCAATATAAAATGGATATATATTTATTATAATCATTTTAAAGGTACACTAGAATTTGGCAAAAACATCGCAGATATTAAGGCACCTGAAGATACAAAACAAAAAATAAATAAATTTTATCAATATATTATTAAAGTGATAATAATGAAAACAGAATAACTTTACTTTTTTAAAAAAATATTTAAAGCTAATAGCTTAAGACATCTCTTCTTTTTTTTTTTTTTATAATAATACACACAACCGTAATAATGTCTGATTTCTTTTTTTATTAGGGTTTAAAAAAAGAGGAATATTTTTTAAAAGCTAACACCAATGAGAAGAATTTACTTTTTGCTAAGATAGCACATTTTCGTCATGGATGTATGTAACTATAGAATGAATTTAGTCATTATTATATCCTACATCAATTGGCGTACAGGATATAGTAAGTTTGTGCGCGGGTGTATGTAACATCAGAAGGACTTAAGCTGGGACTCACTTTTAATAAAATCGTCAGATTTCGAATCATTTTCGGACTGGATCTAAGATTGCTTGTTTGTCCGTCAGGCTGTCCCTCATCAGGATGTTCATTTATCAGTCTATCGTTCCCCCAATCTGTTCGTCTGTCCGTATTTCAGCCTGTCCATACGTTTGTCTACCAGTTCGTCTATTTATCTAATGTCTGCCCACTTTTTTTGTCTTCAACCTATGGGTCGCAATTTTATTTTGACGAAATTTGACATATTGACGCGATTTTGGCTTTACGGCGACCCGTATTGAAAATGGCTTAAATTGAACTGCTCCACATATAATGCCCTTTTATGAAATAAACTCATTCCATATAACTACAAAATTGAAACCATTCTAGGAAAGTAAGTGTTCATATAGCAAAAAAGGCTAATTTTCAATAGTTCGTAGTGCAGATTAGTCCGTAATAGCAATTTGGCATAAAAATTAAGCGCAGGAAATTTAAAGCGTAAAGATTTATTTTCGACACCATATCTATACTTAAAGGTAAGCCTTTATATGGTAACAAAGTCTCATTGGTAGTTTCTTCATAATTAAAACAGGCGAAGAATAATAAAATCTTCAACAAGATAATTGAATTTTGGGCCCGCTACCAATTAATGGTTTTCATGATGCAATTTTAATGATAATGTTATCACGAAGTGGCGTAAAGAATTGTATCAGGTGTAGAATATTTAATGGACGGCCTTGTTCGACTATAAAATTTGTAGTTTTCTTTCTTAAGAAATCGTGTCGTTTATATTAAAACCACTTGAATATATATATCATATAAACACTCAATAATTTGCATGCAAGAAAAGTGTATCGCAACTTAAAATGTCGCATGATATATATATATTTTTCTTTTGCATGTTTATATGAGACAAAAATGGTGTTTATAGCTTTGGAGAGAATTAAATAAATTTCATATACAATACGTAATCAATTAATGCTATATATTTTTTAAGCAGTATATGGTCCGCTTTTTTTGTTTTTCCAGATCGTCATCATAATTGAAAGTTGTGTTCAGGATCAGCGTATAAAAATCGCTTGTTTATATTTGATTGAATGGCTTCGTAAATAAAGAGTAAAGAAAACCCACTTGCAGTGTTGCTAACGGATCTTTATATTCGCAAAAATTAACTATTTGATCGGGTTTATGACAAGAAAACTACAGAAACATAATTTTGATGGTTTCTTATGACATGAAATAAATAATTTTTAAGTGGATGATAGGTCATTTCAGCAAGATGGTTAAACGTGCTATAAATCTTGTGTCATAAAAAATTTCTTGAATAATAAATAAAAATAATTAACAAATATTTAGCTTGAAATTAACAAAATATGGAAGAAATTAAATTATGTTATAAAAAATCTCTTCTACTTACAAAACATTATGGTACCAATGAAAACGAACGGCGGAATACAACCCAACGATATAAAGTAAGGGAACAACAAGTTACCTAATAGTGAGCCGAAACGTCCAAATGTCATAGACATAATGACTACCATAGTTCTAAAATAAATATAATAAAAAAGAAAATTTTAGCTTAAATCTTTGATCTTCAAAACATATATAATATATATATGTTTTTAATGAATGATCATAAGCGATCATAAAGTATTCCAGGATATTTTCAACAAAATTTTCCCGCTTATATTTGTTAAATGAATTTAGACATGTAACTGAACAATATGGATAAAATATGAATATTTTTCGAACCAAAATATCTTACGATCATTATGATTACGATTATAATCCAATATGTGATTAATACAAATATAAAAATCAATAAAATGATTAGCGCATGCTAAAACTGTCAAATTGCATTTTGTTATGACCTGCATTTAATGAATTTAATAATAAAACAAAAAAAATATCGAATTGCAATAAGTGCTCATAATAATTAATATAATGAATTAATGTTTAATCTTAAGAGCAAGTGAAGAAGTGAGTCGTGGCTCATGTTAAGTACCTTACACCGTCCTAAAGCTATTCATGCAACGACCTTTTAAAATAATGCTTTATATGAGAAGTAATCCAAAAAGTGGTCCAATTCGAACCGTTTTCAATAGCTTAACACGTCAGTGTACCAAGTTTTATCAACATTCCTCAAAAATTTGCGATCTGAACGTTAAATACAAGAATGCAAGGCAGACAGATGGACAGACAAGCTGAAATCGATTCAGAAAGTGATTGAAGGTGGACTTATCTCATGTTGTTCGGTGTGCTGCTTAAATCCACCTGTGTATCACATGTGCTGACGGTGATAATTACAATCATAAAGTTCATTTTCATTATCTATTATTTTGCACAAAGCTGGTTGAAACTTCTTTTCATTAGTTATTTCTTCATAATTACAATAGCTATCTGCCTGTGTTTCGATCTTGCAATTCTGTTGGAGTTTCTTTCGAATTTTCCGCTACATACTACTGAAGGATGTTTTCCAACGAAATAATTTTCTAATTGCACCCTACCCCACTTGTGGTTAAGTTTGTGCGGATGTATGTAACAACCAGAAGGGCTTAAGAGAAACCCAACTTTTATTAAACCGATCGAGTTAAAAAATCATGCCAATCTTATCTGTCCGTCTGTCCGTGCGATATCTGCCTATGTACTTTTTTGTGTTGAACCTGAAGAATGCAATTTTCGAGATATTTTGATGAAATTTGGTGTAATGACTTAGTTTCACCCGAAGACGATAGCTATGGGTCGAATAGTTTCAGTCCTTCCCTTTATAATTCCTTACCTTCAAAGTGGTTATATGAAAAACAGTTGCAATTTTCAAACCTTCTCGACCAAAGTCGCTGAGTAATTGTATTTCGACATTGTAAGTTGCTGTGAAAATTTTGAATCGTCCGAGGCAATTTTTTGCATCTCCTTTCACATAACCATTTCTATGAAAACTGAATCTTTATTTGGTAAGAAAGTCCAATGTTCAAAATTTCGCGATAAATATTGGTTCTTCGGAACAATCTTATCAAATTTGTGCCATGTAGGTTTATTATTTGGGTATCACTGCATATAAGGATTCTCAGGATAAGTAAGCGCTTATATGCCAAAAACAGCTATTTGCTAGCGTGTCTTTTTAATTTTCTATCTAACGCTTGGTCTTCTTGCAGAGCAATTAAATTCAAATGAGGAACCGATATAATTTATGTGATGTTACCCTTCCGTCGATCTTTCTGTGTGTTACATACATTCGCATAAAGTTAAAATACTCTTGTACCGTAAGCGATGTAAGGTAAGGAAAATCATAATCATTTATTTTTATCTTAAAACATACGAATGAAGATGCATAAGTAGCGTAAATGACAGGATAAGGAGTTCATTAGATTTCCAGCTTCAATTAAAGGCAAAACGAGCTTATCTTTAGTGTATGGCTTAGTTAGTTAAAAAATTAAGATTTAGCGCATTACGATCTTACTCCTTGATTTATAGGTTACAGCCTAATTTTAAGCATCTAGAAATTCCTATTCCTTTTATGCTGATTATGGTTATGATTATTATTATTTTAAATGTTACTATTAACAATAAGTAATAGGCTCTATAGTATTTAGTAATACTTACCTCATACTGGTAGGAAATAGATTAACTGATACTCCAATTAGGGTAGTTGATGATACGCAAAGTGCTGTTATAAATACACAGGCAATAACTAAGGTCATAACCGAAGAGTATGACCAATATAAAGTGATACCAGATACAAAACCAATTGCAAGGGTTACTCCTATAATAAAAATAGAGATGTATTTTATATTTTCTTAAGAGAATAAAAAAAAAAAAAAAAAATGCTAGTTGGAACTTACGTAAAACATTATTGCTGCCAACTCGATTAATCGTAAAGGTGGCTATAAAGTAACCACAAAATGATGAGCCCGCCACGATAATATTGTTCGTATAAGAATCGGGCGTTATATGCTAAATGTCTTTAAGTTATTAAAATTTTTATGAAATAAGAAAAATGAAAATTTATATCACACACCACATCGCATTCATCTGTGGGTTTTTCTTTCTGTAATAGTTTAGTTTTTTCCAAGCTATAATTAAGTATAGCGCACATGCTGCCTACGCCCAATTTCTTTCGCTCGTACTCTACCATCGTTGCAAATAATTGGGGTAACCATAAACGTATCGTATTTAAACTAAATATAAAAATTTTTGAAATCATGTTAGACAAGTAAAGATTCCATAGTGGGATGCGACCTATTATTAAATATCCCACCCTGAACCACATAGGCACACTTGCACGTATAAGGACTTTTCAAAACACGGTGTTATATGGGAGGTAATCGAAAAAGGAGGCGATCCGAACCGAATCACTTTCGTGGCGCTTAAAAATTAGAAGAAAAGAAAAAAGGCAGACGGACAGACAAGCTTGAGCGTTATAATAAAAGATGGAACTATTCGTCCAGCCCTTCTGGATGTTACATACATCCGGACAAACTTAATATGTGGTGTAGGGTATGATGATTAATGAATATGTGTTATATAATTCAGATACCTTAAGAGTATGCAAAATAACATAAAATACACTTGTACCGATAGACCTAAATACGGTTTCGCGCACATGGGCTGCATTTGTTTAAGCCCTTCGAGAAAACGTTTCGTGGCTTCTTTACGTTTATCAGCTAAAGTCCTGATATTTGCTCTATATTCTTCACTATTACGTAAATTATTAAGCTGTGACTTTTCAGGATCTTCATCCACTAATTGAGTGATCTATTATAACAAAAAAAAAAAAAAAAAAAAAAAAAAATTCCATGTATGTTTGTATTAATTAATTAGTAATTAATTCATTTACCGGATAGGAGGATTTCGGTTTCCTTTTATTCATAGCATAAACGACTCGCAAAGATTTTAGAGCATCTTCATTACGTCCCTGCGACATTAAAAACTTCGGACTTTCTGGTAGGAATACATTGAGAACACCACCCAAAAGTGTCGGAATAGCGGAAACCATTAGAAAGAAATGCCAGGTATGCACTAAAAGCAAAAAAAAAAAAAAAAAAAAATTGCCAGAGACTATACGTTTTAAGACAGTTTTTTTTTCGTTTATTGCATTACACCGCAAATAATCAGTACGCCAAGCCATATGATAGGGCAGCATGACATAAGCAATGATGGGTAAAATTAAAGTCGCCAAAGACTTCATCATACCAATGATCATGATAATGCGTGGCCTATGCTTAAAACCATGAAATTCGGATAGATAAGACATTACCACTGCGAATGGTCCGCTAACGCTATGTAAAAGAAAATTTAAAGGAAACTTTTTAAAAATTGCTTAGGAATCGATTAAAATGTATATAAAATGCAGATTTATACCCACCACCGAAGCATAGTAAGTTTACCATTTATAATATCTACGCCTTGCTAGTGTTTTCGTTTCATCTGACCATTTACCTACTCGTCCATCCATCTCTTACTCGCATCAAACTACTGACGAACTATCTATGTATCTTTCCGTCGGTACACATCGCTGCCCTTCCGTTGATCGGTTATTATTATTAATTAACTCAAAATTAATTAAAAATTCAAAGACTAAAGTTTTAAAGTCTTAAACTCTACCGTAGCTCACACTTTTCGAAGTTAACATCCGCGCAAATGAGCAATCGATTTAGAGTCTATTTAGTCAAGTCTTTCTCTTTCTATATCTGTCCCGACTTCTTCCCAACTAATCACTTACTCGTCTTCCCATAGTGCATTCGGCTACACATTCGCCCCTTTATTGTGTTCATTTGTCCGTTCTTCTATGCGTTCATCTAGTCCTAACGAGACAAAAGGCGCGAATTAAAGCTAACCTAAGCAGATAAAATCTTGTTCCTTAAGCTTCTCTCTCGTTTCGTTTTGAATCATCCAGTCTTTTTGCCGATCGTTTTACGTATTGAAATGCGTCGTCGATAGCAAGTAACGAAAGCATGCTGCTCTTCCAATTTGATCGAAAAGGCTTTGAGACGAAATCGATTTCGATTCGAAACGACGTTGTATGTTAAAATATATGCTCACCCTGCGACCCCATCGGCGTGAGCTTAACTTTGCCAGACCCAATGATTATTGAATACTTGCAGTGCATGAAAGAGTCCGGAGCGAATGGCCTAATAGGTAAGAATACCGACTGCCAAGACAATCTTCGCGGGCTCAAAATTCAAGTGCGGTCAAAGTGAGTGGTCAGTCGGTAAATTATCGACTGTGGCCATCTCGCAATCTCTCTTTCCTTTCGCTCTTGCCTTTGACAGCTAGAAAATTTTTTTTTATTGAAGGGATGTTTCCTATAGGCTTAAGACAGCGATGGTCAGAAAGAAATAAGGAAAGAGAAAGGCTGGTAGGATCGTGTCCAAGCTTTACCCACTGAGCTCCCGCTACGAATCAGTACCATTGTACTACACTAAGAATTGAACTTGAAAACCTAAATCGCAAAAAGTTTATGAAAGCGAGAAACCAACTCGCACACCTATGTGATAGAATGTCACCCCGTGTCCATGAAATTATACGGTAATCTAAGTCTTATTTTAAGATGAATGAAGAGCTGAAATCACCTCTGTACGGTGGTAAGTACTTAAAGGTTCGCTTTAAAGCGAACATGATTTTCTCATTAGTTTTATTATTTACTTATATAACTTACGCTGCCCCATCAAAAAATTTAAAAGTCAACAATTGTTGAACGTTTTGACTTAAAGCGCAACATATAACAAAGATTGCATCGAACAATAAACCGCTTATCATCACTTCTCTGCGTCCAATTGTATCGGCGACAAAGCCCCACGGTATGGCCGATATAATCATACCTTTAAAATAATTACAAAGATTATTGTTGCAATCGCTAGAGTAAAATCTAAACACTTGCCTGCATACGCTATACCATTAAGTAGACCCTTATACATTAAACTTAAGTGTAAATCACATTCGGCCGTTGGCAGTATATAAGAGATAGTCGAACTGGTAAACACTGTCGCCACAATGCTTAATGCTGAGACCAATAACAACACCACATTGAATGCACCGAAACCGCAAGCGGCTATGGCCGTTTCGAAATCGCTTCCTTTCGAAATGGCTGCGGCATCATCCGGTTTATTATGAACTATTTATTTAAAAATTCCCATACATTCTTAGTTTTGTTGTTTCTCATTTCTTTTTTCAATTCAAAACTCTTTACCTTCATTCATTATGTCAATAATTTTTCTCTTTTTTTGTGTGCGATTTTGCAAATTGTACTTTTAACGATTATTATGCTAATCGTTAGAAAATGCGATTCCGAAAGAAACTATATTTAGAAAAAAAAAACAATAAAAAAAAAAAAACAAATAAAAATAATTTAAAGAAACAAGGGAAGAAAATTTCACAAATATATTGACTGTCTGCTTCTTCTTTTTCTCTCCTTGCCTTTGAACAAAATGCAGTCTTTTTAAAATTTTGAAAAAAAAAAAAACGGGATATTTTGAAATTTTCATGAATGTTATCTAACACACACATAACGAATAAGTTTAATAATAATAGATTTCTTACTTTAAATCTCGGAATGAGCACATGTCACTGCTGCGCTTATCCTTTCTATCATCTATGTTA
>KK499903.1:86631-98516 GCA_000688715.1 Glossina pallidipes
ATTTCTTACTTTAAATCTCGGAATGAGCACATGTCACTGCTGCGCTTATCCTTTCTATCATCTATGTTATGATGTAAGCGATACAATCCAGCCTCTGTTCTGTTTATGAACGTAAATCAAGACTAAATTTAATTTCTATGGCAGTCGGACGTGCCTTGACGGCTTAATCAGACAAAACCCAAAGGTTTCATCTACGTTTACCGGCGCTCTCCGCTTCGGAAGACAATTATCTTGCAAGTGAGAGGACCTGTAGGAAGGCTGCAGTAACAGACGTGAAGATTCTCATATTGTTCAAAACTCTTCCTCAGGGTAAGGCGAGGCTTACTTTCATAACCAAACGCAACCACCGCGAATACTCCTCGAAGGGCCAAAACTAGCAGGTCAAAAGTAGAGTTACCTTTGTCGGGAAATTCAGTAATAGTCCGAACGTAGTTCTGAGCTTTTCAAATTTATATACGAGTTTCGCTTTCATTGCTAGGCAGGGGGAATATACACGGTCTTACCGACGCTATTTTATTTGCCCATTTGACCAGACAAAAAACCAATTTCCCCTTTATTTTCAGAAATCAAAGGTCAAAACAATTGACTTTCCATATAAGTCCTTTTTTTTAAGATTTTAGTCAACTTTTCTTGTCAAATAAAGACTGCTTAAGGTATCGTAGCTAAGAAACCAGCCGCGGTCAACGAAAATATTTCTAATTTTTAATTTCTATTAAATTTTAATGAATTTTATTAAATATTAATATCTCCTAAATATATGCTAAGAAATGTGTGAAAATAAGAGGTAATAGAATTGCAGAGAATTTGCTTTTTTCTGTGATCAATAGCAGCAAAAGATGCCAAAATTGCTTAAAAGATGCCAAAACTGCTTAAAAGATACGAAAACTGCTTAAAAGATGCGAAAAGTGCTTAAAAGATGCAAAAATGCAGTGGCGCTGTTAATAAGCAGCGTTTTAAATACTTGCTCTTTCATGTTCATTGTTTATATGGAAAAACATCTGTTATGACGTCACACTGTATCAACTATTTACAAAGGAATATATACAATTTGTTCGTTTTTAAATAAGTAAGTCATTCGTCTGAGTGGCCGTGTAGGCAACTGTCTCGACTAGCAATTTAATGGTTGTTGGTTCAAATCTCAGGTGCGGTAGGGTTTTTAATAAAGAAACCGAAAGCCTTAGATGCTAGTGCTTTAAGACTTTAGAATTTACTCTCTGGCTAAATATATAATTGTAATAATAATAATAATAATAATAATAATAATAAATAAGTAAGTATATGTTATGTATGGTATAGTATGTATATTCTATACACATGTAAGTGTGTAGGTGTATAACAGAATCATTACAAATCCTTGAAATTGTACTAACTCTTGTTGTAAGATATTTCTCAGCTACTCTTGCCATATAATTCTCTCTGATGTAATCCTCTCCTAGCTAGTCATAGGATCACGCTCAACAATGTTTCTCTCTCTTTTAAATTGCTTCATAATAATGCATAGAGAATTAAATTGATGTTATTTTACTCTTTATACTTGTGTTCGAATTTACAATTTATAAGGCACATATGAGAATGGCATTAGAAATATTGGCGGCAGACAGAGTTGAAGAGCTGAAGAGATTTGTGCAATTTTGGCGCGGGAAATAATAAGAAGTAAACGTTAAAGTTAATCATTTCGTTCATATCGTTATTAAAATAATTGAAAAAAAAAACACAGATATTCGAGTGCTTTAAACTATCATGTAAAGGTATTGACTTTGTGCAATAACTAAAGAACAAAGTAAAAAAACTATGTGAAACAATGTAAAAAGAAAATGGCTTTGAGGAAATAAAATGCAGAGATTTTAAGAAATATCTCGCTAAGTGCATACAGTTACTAAAAGAAAAGAAAACAAAAGATGATGTAAAGAAAAAAGATAAAAAGACAAACAATATTCCTATTAATAAAAGAAAAAAATCGTTAAAAAATCGCAAACATCTTATGATAAGTCACTTGAGAAAACCTTAAAACTTAAGTGTAAAAATGGAGGAAAATATTGTAAAACTTTAAAAAAGAAAAAAAAAAAATGAAAAATATGCTTGAAAAAGACTTAACGGATATACATGCTTGTTTACTCTCTGTGCTTGTGCTAAAAATTGTGCAAATTTTGAGAAAAATGTGAGAAAATATCGGGTAATCATTTCCTATTAGTAAAAGGAGTTTAAAAGACGTGTGCAAGTGCGGTGTGGAGTTTTCTTCTTTTATTGGAAAGTAGGTAAAAAATAATAAAGTTATTAAAATAAAAATTATTTCTTTATTAAAATTATTGCGAAAAAAAAAAACAGGGGTTCGGATGCTTTATTTGTAGTGTAAAGACGTTGAGTTTGAAGAGCAAAGTGAAAAAGTTATGCGAAGAGCATAAGAAAAAGACTTTGATAATATGAAATGTAGAAGCAAGGAAATGTAAACGAACGGAATGAGACATAAAAAAGCGAAAGAAAGATGAGAAAAATAAATATATTGTTAAAGAAGTGATGGTTAAAGAGGAAAATGCTATAAAATGACAAGTATTTTATAGTAAGTGATTTAAGTGTAAAAATTAAAGAAAAATTTTGAAAATTGCCTTAAATTAAATAAAATTGAAAAAAAAAAAATATATAACAATGTATTTGAAGAACAAAAAATGGTTGAAAAAGGCTTAGCAAATATAAAAATTTCTATTGACAGAGTCTTTAGAAAACAAGTAAAGCTCCTATAATGGATCACTTTACACCACTGTGCAGTGATAAATGCCACAATTTTTGAAATTAAGCTATTATACGGGAAATGATCAAAAAAATGGCCAAAACTAACTGACATCTCAAAATTGCAAATCTTTAGATCACAAGAAGACAAGACGAATAGAAGGACACAGAAGTTTGGTACAGAAAATTATTCCGGATTGATCGGTACAATAAAAGTGAAATGTATGTGAGTCTTGCATACAACCACATACACTTAATATGCGATATATTAATATTGTTCTATAAGTGGTATATGATATAAAACTCTGGACGCTCTTGAAGGGTCTTTATTTTTAATATAAAATTTAATTACTATAACCAAGAACCTAAGATGCAGGAAATTGCATTTCCATTAGTTTTTGTCTTCACTATGTGTCTGTCCGTCCGTTTGTAACTTTTTTGACACTCATCAAAATATATGTGGAGAAAGTTTAATCCCATAGAGATAGAGGGCATAAAGATTTCGTGCCCTTTTTGTCATTAAATACATTTTCAACTGTAGAACATTTTCTACATAACAGTTAGTTTAAAAGAAGAGACAAAACGAGTGAGGAAAAGAAGACGGAGAAGGTGTGTGGTATCGCATACATATTATATTATATAACAACTGAAAGGTGTTAAGCTGTTAAGGTTACTATATGATAGTTTTTGTATTATTCGATTACATCTTTATTTGATTCAAAATATTTCGAAGCCATTGAATAAATAATGAAAAATCTGCAAAGAGATTGCGCCTTCATTTTTCAAGCAATTTTTTCTAGAGGTAAGTAACAGATTGTACTTATGTATACATTTATGTATATTTATGTATACAAAAATGTAACTTTATTTCTTATCCATGTTCTTTAATTTTCAAAATACGTAAATGTAAAAATCATTTTACCGTCCCATGTTAGTTTACGAGGGCTGTTAATAAATAGCTTTTGGTTTAAAACATTACCAGATTTTAAAGGTGCGAAGATAAACGCTTAACATATCTGTTAGCAAAACTCTGTAAACGCTTTAACAGAGCTTTGTTAAATATTTAAAAATAAGATATAGTTGGATGTAAAAGCCTAGTCCGTCCATATTAAACAATATAAAGCACTTTTGTGGACATCTCATGCAGTCGCTAGGTGCAGCGCAGCAGCTAGGTGCAGCGCACTCGTTGCATCATAAATTTGTATTTGGTTTTATTATTTTTAGAACTTGGATTCCTAGAAAATCGGTTAGCTTATGGGCCAACTGATTTCAAAAATTTAAAAATCGTCTCATCAAATGATCATTAAATGGATAAACAAATGACTGCCAGCCTCTTTTAGGCTACCGCAGTAATCATTCAGTGCGAAAACTAAAGAATATAGTAATTCGAATACTTTCATGTAAGACTAGATTTGCCGTGACGAGTTCACGAACATTTTTTTATTGTAATGAATTATGTCAACGAAATCGATATGAAATTTTTTGATTCCATTCAAGACTCATTTAAATATTTCAAACCGATCTTCGCATCCATTTAAATGTGCAAACTACATCTGCCGTGGACGCAGTTGCAGTAAGAGTAAAAATAGAAATAGAAGAATATACATCTACCCCTAGATTCAAATAGTTCGCGAAAGAAAAGTTTACATTATTTTTGCTCATTCGACAGATGCTTTTATAAAGATTCACGTGATAGAGGTGAATATAGGTGACATTTTCTAGTATGGCCGCACCAGATTCGCGAATTTACGTGTTCTCCCATATCCATTTTTCGCTAACGTACCAAATTTCAAAATCCAACTGGATGTTAATTGGCATTATTTAATATTGGTAGGTGTCTTTGCTAATTAAATTCGAATTTATGTTCACACCCTTTTACTTTTAACTCATTGAAATCAATTCCCAACAAGTAACTGTGAAGAGAGAATTGTTTTTCTTCCTTTTCTGTAGCAGAATGATTTGAAAATAGATAACGGGTTTCCTGAATAGCTCTGTTTGTGTCATTCGTGTTTTTATGCAAAAGATTCTAAGTATCAAACTAAAAAATTAATTGAAAAATGGATAAACATGTGACAAAATCATATTAATATTCAACTCTACGTTTAACTAACGGATAATTTAGAAAGATTTTGAATGATTATGGTGTCGAATGGAATGATACATTGAACAATCTTCTAATTGTCTTTGATTCTGCAAAGCGCCAGAGTTCCATTTTCGATTTGCGTCTGTCCACTGACAAAACACAAACAAAAATAATTATCTCTCTTGCCTAAAAAGAAAAAAATATGCATTCTAGGTTTTGACGACCTTTGATAAGTTGAAGACACAATTGTTTTATAGAATTTTAAATAAATTTTTGTAATCCAAATGTCCTCCTTTTGAAATTAATATTTAATATCGCGAAACCCAATAAAAACCTTACATACGTTTAATGCCTGTCTGTCCACGGAAATTGTGCTCAAGCTAAAAGTCGCAATTTGTGAGGTATTTTGAAGAAACCTGGTAGAATGACATGTTTTGACCTAAGAACGAATGCTATTGAAAATAAGGGTGTGAACTTATATTTAAATATAACTAGCAAAGACACAAACCAAAATTTCTTTACAGAGCTCTTTTAAGGCCTTAACAGAATTCTATAAAACGAAGTCTCGAAGGGATTTAAGTCAAAATTCAGTTAAAATAAAACTTTTGGAAAATTTGTTTACAAAATATAATAANAACAAAACATGTAGTTACGTAAATTAATTAATATTTGAAAAGTCAGTATTTTTACACTATGTCATAAATGAGGTTGATAAAGCGAAAGTTTGCTTAGCTGCTGTGAGCAAACCATACCCTACGAAAAAATAAAACTAGCACAGCATGAATCCTCTATTAATAGCCCTTCCAACGATGTCAGGGTTATATTCAATTTTGTTCGGAGAATTTTTTTATGGGACTTTGAAAATTTCCCTACTTAACAGGCTAACATATAAGCAAAATTTTGAAAGGTCACTGTGGTCAAACTATGTCCTGCGAAAAAATGAAACTAGCACAGCATGAATCCTCTATTAATATTCAGACACCCGGTTGCTATGCAACTTTTAAGCGCTTAATAGAGTACCATTGAAACTTGAAAAATTTAAACTGCCGAGTGCCGTCAAGTGAACTTAATAATTATTCGCCTGAGTAGCTGAGGAGATAACAGTCGCGGCTACCGAGACTGTGCACGCCGGTACAAATCTCAGTTGCGGTAAAGTTTTCTTTAATCATAGCTATAGTGAGTGCTCAGTGGATAAAGACAAAACACTTGTGGATTGCGTACACACATGCTTAAGCTGCAGCCAGTACCTTCATACCTTCCGTTCTCTTTCGAAATCATCCTTTTTTGCATTTTGCTTTCACATTTAATTTATTTGATTTTCTCTTTGAATTTTTAACTTGACATCTGAACCAATTACAATAAAATCAAGCCTGGCTTGGGTATAAACTCAGATGAAATGAAGCTCGCTAAGAAACAAAACGGATTATAAAAGAATAATTTATACATAACAATAAAGTTAAATGTGAAATGCTTCACGGCTTACCAAACACCATAATGGAGATGAAAAGAAAGGGAGCTAAACAATTTATCTGTAAGCAGTAAGGGAATAATATATTACCAAGTAGCGCACCCAAACGTCCAAAACCCATGCTCATCAAGATCACGATAGCTCTGAAAGAAATTTAAAGTAAACAATTAAATGAAAGAAAAAAAAAAAAACATTTTTTAAATAAATATTTTAAACAAAACATTTACCGCATACTGGTAGGGAACAGTTGCACTTCAATTGTAAACAGATTGTTCACTGAAACTCCCATCGCTGCCAAATATAGACAGGCGATAACTAATATGAAGATGGATGAATTTGCCCAATAAAAGGCAATACTCAATACAAAGGCTACGCCTAAACAGAAAACTGGCATTAGGAATGAAGAACAGTAAAAAACAAGTAAGAACATTATAGTCGGGCAAGGCCGACCATTAAATACCCTACACCACAATACAATTCCTATTTTTATTATAGAACACAAAATGAACTTTTATTTCTATGGGGGGTATTTATGGGGAAGTGAGTCTAAAATGCAACCTAATGTAGTAAAACTTTAATCTTTACGTAGGTCACGATCCAAAAATAAACGTATATGGTCCAAATTTTGTAGAGTTCATTTTTATATGAATTTACTATTACGGGTCAATTTTCATTACCACATATTAAAACTTCGACTTTTCTGCTCTACAAAGGGTCAATTTTCGCGTAAATCATTATAATCCAAGATATAGGCCGAAATAGTCCAAATTTTGGCGCAGTTAATTTTTTTATATTAAATTGCTATTATGATATAATTTTCATCATAAAGCATCAAAAAGTACACCTCTTTGTCGTATGAACTTCAGTTTTCGTCATATGAGAGGAGGTTCAAAAATTTGTCCCTGCCGGTCCAAAGTATTTAAAGCAATTTAGAATGCCAAATAACTACTATTTAGCCATTTTTGCCGAGAAAACACGTCGTCGTACCAAATTTCATCAAAATATCTCGAAAATTGCGGCCTGTACCACAAGAGGACGAGACGGACAGAGAGATAGACAGTCTTAAATCGATTCAGAAAGGATACCAGAGCACGTTCAAGCCTACATCATCCTGAGAAATTGGTCCGATCAGAACCATTTTTAATAGCATTCGTTCTTGGGTCAAAGCAGGTCACTATACCAAATTTCATCAAAATATCTGAAGAATTGCGTCCTGTAGCTTGAACACAAATTTACATGGACAGACGTCAGACGGATAGACGGACAGACTGAGAGATGGAAAAACGAACAGACACGCTTAGACCGATTTAGATTGGTAATAATAAAATGTAGGTTTATTTTAAGCCCTTCTTAATATACTCTGCACCACAACAAGTGGTGTAAGATATAAAAATATAAATTTTTGTTATATGATCAGAAATCTTACTCATGAGACATTTAAGTCCGGTTCTATTAACGATAAAGAAAGCAATAACAAAAGCGACAACAGATACGATTGCTACTATCATATTATTCCTAAGAGATTCAGGTGTTATATGCTAATTTTATCATAAAAATATTAATAAATTGAATTTACGAAAGGAAATTGTTTTCTATTACACTAACCATTTCTTCACAGTTACTCGATTCTTCTGGTTTAGTTTGATTCCTTACTACGTCCAGTACATCGCATATATCGTTCATTGTTTCATATTCTTCTTCATATTTCTCTACTGTGACAAAGAGCTGAGGCATCCACAACCGTATCGAATGGTAGCTGATTTCAAGAAGAATAAAAACGTACTCATATATTTCGTTATTGAGACGATATATATAGTATTGTGTGGGCCAACCTCATGAATATAAAAAACATTGTAAAACAAACATGCAACGCCAGAGGTAAATATGGTTTTGAGAATAGAGGCTTTAATTGATCAAGATTTTCACGGAAACGTATTATAGCTTCTTTACATTTGCCAGATAAAGTCTTTAAATTCTGTTTATATTCCGGATTCATACGTAGAGTGTTACGTTTCGTCCTTTCGGGAGCTTCATCCACTAGGTGTTTGATCTAATTTCAAGTATTAATCTTTTGATTATTTATATATATACATATAGATGTGTGTATGTGTGTGTGTCTGTGTGCCTCCATAGATACATTATTGATATAGATTCCTTAGCATAGTGAAAAAAAAAAGTTTTTTTTTTTATGCCGAAGATTACGCGATATATTCACTTTCCCACTCCCAAAGCGAAGCTTCAGAAACTTCACATATTTTTGATCAATGTCAAATACTGAATCGTTTTAAGTGTGTCCGTCTGTCAATCTGTGTAATGCCTGTTCTAAACATTCTCCTGACCGCAAAATGGACCTATCGACTTCAAATTTAGCAGACGTATTGGAAGCTCTTATACGCAGGTTGATATTGAAAATGGAAATCGAACGAAGGACACGGCTACAATGCTGCGTAAACTGAGAGCACCTCTGCTTTTCAAAAGGAAGGAGGAAAAATTGCTTTTTTTTCCTATTCCTTATACACTACTATGAAAGTCTGAACGTGTATTCTAAGGGCGATGTTGTAGTACTTATACAAAAATGGGAAAAATTGACCACGCCTACCCAATATTATAGTGTATTAAAATTTAATTTTCTTCTTTGAATCGGCCAGTTTCAAATTTTGAAATGCAGCTAAGCATTTGCGTCTGTTTATCTGTCCATCTGTCCATCTGCCGAACTGTGTAGCATCTTTTTTATACAGATTTTAACTTCGAAAGGATAACAGTAAACTTAGGCTCTTTAGGCTGAGCCTAGCTAATGGTGAAGGCATATTCTAGCTATGGCAGGCGTATAACAATGTTGTCAGAAATGTTACAGTGTTGCTTGAAATATTGCGATGAGAATAGGCCACGATACGGGCGAAACGCCTGACATTTTGAAATCTGTTTCGATTAGTTCACCGGTTATAATATGCAAGCTGCCTGAACAGCAGCTGTATAAGACATACCTATATCTATGTACGATGTACACTATATGTCTTACGTACTGCTGCAAAGTAATGAAGTTTATCCTGAGAGACCTGGAGTCGTTGCAACAGCTTATACTCATCCATTTCATATATACTTTTCGCGATTTTTCATATTTTTGTTTTGTGATTTGTATAAAAAGATATTGAAAATTTAATATGATTTGTGATAATGAAAGAAAAAAAATCCTACCGGATAAGACTCTTTCGTTGATCTTCTATTGATTGCATAAGCAATCGCGATAGATTTTAAAGCTTCGCTATTGCGACCCTGCGACATTAGATATTTTGGGCTTTGAGGGAAAAACATGTGTAAGATACCAGCCAATAATGGGACAACGGCCGTTATTAATAAAAAAATATTCCAGGAACGTACTAAAATAATGTAAAAATAAAAAAATAAAAAAAGAGAAGAAGAGTATCGATAAACATTTGATATTTTCTTTCCATCTTATTCGATCAAATAAATACTTGATATATAGTCTGTTTTCAAAACCAGCTGATAAGGTAAAACTGCATAAGCGATAATTGGCAAAATGAATACCGATAAAGACGTGAGTATGCCAAAAATCATTATAATATGTCTACGATGCTTAACACCATGAAATTCTGATAGATAAGTCAAGATTACCGCATACGGTCCGCCTATACTAAGTGTTAAAAAATTATCTTTTAAATTTTTTTTTTTTTTGATTTATAAATTAAAAGAAAAACTTACGCAAAACCGTCGAAAAATTTAAAAGTTAACAGTTGTTCAATATTTTGACTGAGGCTACAGCAAACAACAAAAACAGCGTTAGATAATAAGCCGGCTATTAAAACTTGCTTACGTCCAATAGTATCGGCTGCAAAACCCCAGGGTATCGTACTTGTAATCATGCCTTGAAGAAAAAAAAAAAAAACAAAAGAAATACCAATCGTGTAAATTTATATATATATATATATATGTATATATATATATATACATAGCTTTTACCACACATATAAAATTAAAAAATTAAATGAGCGAATCTGAGTGGCTTTACTGAACTTGGTAGCAATGAGAAAATTTTTCTCGGTTATTTTCATATGACCATAGGTTTTATTTTTTTTTTTCTTCTTTTCAGGATATATTAATATTTTATATAAATTCATTTACATTATTAAAGTGGTCTTCATACCTGACGCACTTTTTTAGTAAGCTCTTGCGGAGTTATCCAGAGTAGTGAGGTCTGGAAAAGGGATATATTTGCTAAAAGGTACTTGGTAGCAGGTTAGCTGACAAACTGACAATAAGAACACATACACATATAATAGTACAAGATGTGAGGATAAAATTGAAAAAAGAGTTAGAAGGAGCCTAAAGCGATTGGACAACTCGGAGAAGACAGTTTACACGGGTTTGTGCGCTTATGTGTGGTACATCATTTAGCTCGTTACTTACCGGCATAAGTTATCGCATTTAAGAGACCCTTTTCATTTAAATCTAAATGCAGCTCACAATCGGCTGTGGGTATTACAAATGACATACTTGTAGTGGAAAATAGTGTAGCGAATATGCTTAACGAAGCTAACGATAGCAATAGTACGTTGAAAGCACCGAAACCAGCGACAGCAATGGCAGTTTCAAAATCAGTTCTTTCTTCTTCTTCTTGTTCCTTTTAAAAATAGTTTTATTAATTTATTAATTTTAATTTATTCACTTTTATTTCATCTAATAATTATTTTTACCATAGCGATCGCTTAATGATTAGCAAATTTCTTAATTATTTTTAAAAAAGTTAGTAATTAAAAGATATTAATTTCTTATTAAAATAAAACTTCAAAAAGCATAAAATGAAAAAAAAAAAAAAACAGATGTAAAACATGTTCGTCTTCTTCTTATTATTATTATTACTTTGGAAAACAGGAAATCAACAACAGATGATTCGAACAATGCTGAGTAAAAAAGTTCTTTCGTCTTCGAATCTTCATAAAGTTGATGGTTAGCCTACGAAATATTTATGTGTGTCTTCCCTTGATTCTTCTTCTTCCTTTTCTTCTGGAATTTAGCAAATTAACAATAGACGATGCACAGTGCTGAGTAAAAAAGTTTCAATATCAACACCAAGTTCTTTATTTGAACTTTAATATGGTTAATGCTAAGCTTATGAACTGCGTACGTCTCTAGTCGATTCTTCCTCTTCTTCTTCTTCTGCAAGTCTCCACATCAACAAGACATGATTCACTGCGCTGAGTAAAAGAAAGTGCAATATGAAGCCGCTGCTCTTTGTTTAAATCTTTAATAAAAATGGCGGTTAGCTTAGAAAATACATATATCTCCAGTCGATTTTTCTTCTTCGTCTTTTAGAATTTAGGAAATCAAGAAGACATGATTCACCTTTTTGAGGAAAAAAGCTTGAAAGCGAACACAAACTTCAACGCGATTTTTCTTCGTCCCCTGCAAGTCAGCAAATCAACAACAAATAATTCACTGATTTGATGAAATAAGTTTAAATGTCAAGCCGATTCTGCTGTTATTGGTTTGCTATACTGTTAGAGAAAGAGAGAGAGAGAGAGAGAGAGAGAGAGAGAGGGAGAGAGAGAGAGAGGGAGAGAGAGAGAGGGAGAGAGAGGGAGAGAGAGAGAG
>KK499903.1:98711-112075 GCA_000688715.1 Glossina pallidipes
GAGAGAGAGAGAGAGAGAGAGAGAGAGAGAGAGAGAGAGAGAGAGAGAGAGAGATGTACAAGTTTGTAACACGCGATAGGCACAGCTTTCGTAATACCGATCGATTCAAAATCTGCATCTGAATGGTCCTGAAGCAATTTGCACTTGTCTGTCCGTTCGTCTGTTTTGAATTAAACTTACAGACCACAATTTTTGAAGCATTTTGATGAAATTTGATGTGCTAATGTAATTTGGCTCAAGGACAAACTCTATTGAAAATGGTTCGGGATCGGATCACTTTTTTGACGACGTCCCCTATTATGCTGACAAATGAATTACTTCATGCTGGCGTAGGGTGTTTAATGGTTGACAGTTCTCCATTGTAGTGTTTTTACCTGTTTCTCTATAGACCTTTTCAGCTGCACTCAAAACGAATAAAAGACGAGAAAACGAAAGAAAACGAAAAAAAGAAATCGCAAAATTTTCGAATTTTGAAAAATTAAATTTTTACTATTTATTCGTTATATTAATTTTTTTAATCATTTGTAAAATGTATTTTTTTTTTTATATACAAATATTTTGTTATATTTAAAATATATTTATATATATATATATTTATTTATATTTGTATTTACATTTATATATGCATTGACCGCACAAAATGCCTGCATAATCTCGTCCAGGATTTTTCCATTAATTGAAAATTTCTTATTAATCCACATAAAATCAGGTAATCAGTCGTTTGAAAATTTTTGATAAAATCTTAATTTAATATATTTATATACAAATATTTACAATACGCTTAGTATTAAAACGATTCAAAAATTCATTTTTTTTTTTTTAACTTTATCTTAACTTCAAGTTAATTTATATTTAGAACAAATAAAATGAAAAGGAAACCTTAGAATTTTTTTGTTTTCTTTTTTTTTTTGTCGCCCAACAAACGGACAATAGATCTATTTTTAGGCTTGAGAAACCTTTTATGTAGTATGAGATTTAAAAACTAATAGTCTACTCTTTCGTCAATTATTATTAAAATTCTTGAAAAGTCGCGAAAAACTGAGATGAGATGTGTGTGATAGGTAGCTTATGTGATGGGTGTGATGTTATATTTAAATTTAACTAACAAAAGCATAAGTCAACAATTTTTCGCAAAGGACTCTTCATGAATATGATACATAGTTGGAATGGTCCTTGATCAAGGATTCACCTGATATTAGTTTCGTTTGGCCGCATTACTTGGATGGGGATCACAGTGACTTTTCAAAGTTTTCCAAGTTTCTTTTAACGGCTTAACAGAGCTCAGTTAACATTTTTTGGTTCATGTCTTTGCTAATTAAAAAGTTAAATATAACTTCACACCCTTGCTTGTGTATGCTATATATTTCGAATGAAAGGTGCTAGATCTGATCATTTGACCGCTTCAACAATTGCTGAGAACTTTAACCCAATGGATTTTAAATCGAAGGATTTTAAGTCAAAGGATTTTTAATTATTAATTTTGTCAAGTTTAGCGCTTGGTGGGAGTTCAACTTAAGTGCTGTTACTCTAAGAATTTTTATTGAAATTACATGCGCTTTGCTTGTCACCAGCAGACGATTTGTTATCATGATCAGGTCACTTAACATCGCGAATCTAGGTACCCTAAATAGATTATTTGTTTACCAAAAGCATTTTTTAATTCAAGAGATTCTCTGCCTACGATTGTTGTTTGTAAATCTCTGGCTGCAAATAATACATAGGTTGGGCATGTGAAAACTGGTTACGTAGAACTAGTTATGAAGCTGCTATTTTTACCACGCTCGCGGTTCTCAAAAAATCGTAGGTAACCCTGTCGATTTTAGTATTTATTTGATTTCTGATGAAAATGTTTCACTTTTTTAGGTTCCATGCTCCTATCTGGGCGATAGTGCGATACTGATTTCGGTTAGAGTTTTCTCTCACGGTTTAGCAACTTTCGTCATCTTGACATACATTCTACAAAGAATCGAAAACGACACTATCGACGATCGAATCTATTTGGAAACGAATAACTTTGATATCTCTGGTGTTCCTGCCTGGGCGACAGTGCGATACTGATTTCGGTTAGAGTTTTCTCTAACGGTTTAGCAACTTTCGTCATCTTGACATACATTCTACAAAAAATCGAAAACGACACTATCGACGATCGAATCTATTTGGAAACGAATAACTTTGATATCTCTCGTGCTTCTGCCGGAGTGACAGTGCTATAGTGATTTCGGAGAGAGCGGTTTACCATTTTTTCTCTTCTTGAAAATACGTTCTACAAAAAATTCAAGGCAACCTTGACGGTTTTGGAACCTATGTGAATCCTGCTGAAATGTGTTTTGATGTGTTTAAAGTTTCTGCCTTGGGGACAGTACAATGCTAGTTGTGATCAGTGCTTTCTCTAATGATTTAAAATCATTTTTCTTCCTGCCCTGCGTTCTGTAAGGACGTGGAAAATTTTCGTTGTTAAAGAATAACTTAACAGCTAAACGTTCGGCAAACATTGCCGTTAAGTGAATGCTGATGACATCAATTCGCGTACCGCGCAAGGGTATATTAAGTTTGTGCGGATGTACACAACACCGGGAAGGGCTGAAGGCAGAGACGGCTTTTATAATGCCCACCAATTCAGAATCATTTTGTGACGCGATCTGAACTTATTTAACCGTCTGTCTGTCTGTCTGGCTTGTTTTTTTTTTTTGGATTGAACATACAGGCTCCAAATTTATGAGTTATGAAATTTGGTGCACAGTCCTGTTTTCGATCAACAACGAACTCTATTCAAACTTGTTCCGATCGCAGCACTTACAATCACGTGCAACATAAGATCTATTCTGAAATGTCGATCAACGGACAAATGTAGGGTGCTGTTGAGTATTTAATTGTGAACCGTGTCGCTCGGTAGTATGTCTGTTTGTTTTATCTAAATTTTGGAGAATTTTCATTTCCATTTCCATTTCCAGCAGAGGATAGGTTTTCTTTCTCGGAATGTTATGTGTATACAATTGTCTTATCTAACTTGGCCAGGGCACACTAGGGCAATGTAAGCAACGGCCAATTTCGTCAAAGTATATATATATATATATGTATTTATTGAATTTTGAATCAATTTACCAAAATGATGGATGTCGCAAATTATGTCAAAGCAACTTTCCTCTAATGTCTAAAATTATTTATGTAATCTATGCTACAATAACAATAATGAACTAATTTGTGCTATTAATAAGGTGACGGCAACACTTTATGTCACCTCTAGGGGGTTATTGTCTTCATCACAAGTTATATAAGTGATTTTAACACGTTGCTGTTTACCATTGCTTTGTATTGTTAGACACAAGGGTGAATCTGTTTGTAATTGTGTTGTTGCCTTATTCGTCGTTGCAGTGTTATCAATAATTACCCGTTTAAATGAGCTATCATCTCCATGACTGACTGAAGATTGATATTGTTGCTGTTGTTGTTGTTTTTGTTGTTGTTGTTGTTGCCGTTGCTGTTGCTGTTGTTGTCTGTGCTGTTTTTGTTCTAGTTTTTGCTTCTCACGCAGCGAAGCAGCTGTGTTATTGACGACCTGAATTTGCGTTTCGATGGTACTACGTTTCCATAATAACTTATTATCGGCTTTTATATTTTATTATATAAAAAAAAAAAATAAATTCAATTATAGGAAAAAGAAGAAGAAGAAGAAGATATTCTACTCACTTTTCGTAAAACGTTGTGAACTATTTTTATTATAGTTCATCATACGACTGTGCGGTGAATCGATTTTAATCTTATTAGAGTTTAAACAAAAACAACAAATTGCTTTTTGAAAATATAAACGAAACCTGAAATGAGATAAATCGTATATCTTAGATGCCAGAGCCTTTTTTTTTTAAATATCTTAATATACTTTTTTCTTTTTTTAGTTTTTTTTTAGTCTCTTATCTTATACATATCGCTATGTTGCTCACTATAGTGATTTTAAGCGAGTTGCGAAGGCTTCTGCTTCCAAAAAGGAATTGACACGTTTACCTTTTCCTAGCATTATACTCTGTAAGCCCTTACAGACCCTTAATAGAATAAAGATGATTGCTAAGAAGAAAATTTATTGTTCGAAAAGTGGGTGGGCTTGAGTTATAAAGACTACAACGCCCATTTTTTTGTTTTTCAAAACGCAGCTGTTCTCACCTTACATGGTGTTGTCGACGTATTCTTTGATCAATTTATCCCATTGTTAGCATCAACCGGCGTGGGGCAATTTTCAATATTTTTGCCGAATATGGAGCCGATATCTTTAATTTTACGACCAGGAGAATGTAGAAAGACGGACAGAGAAATGCGCAAGTAGGAAGACATAGGGACAGAAAGACAACATAACGGGGAGATAAAACAACAGATCGACACGCCTAACTTTACTCAAAATTTATGCTTGTCAAGAAGTATATTGCAAATGTCAGTAAGAAAGTTCTCATCAACATTACTACCTTATCCTACTCTCTTAACTACGATATCACCAAGCAGAATCCCGGTGAATATAAACTTCCTGGGAACGATCGCGATACATGTCAGCCTACCTCAGCAACACACAAGCGGAATCTTGCTGTGCTCTATCGATTTTTTTTTCACTATCACACTCTTTCACTTCTTCTATATGAATTTGATTTTTCCTTTATACTTAGTATTATAAATATATTTCATGTTTGCTTACCAAGATTTAACGTAACACCTATCACGCCTTATCTTACTAGTGTACCTTAACGCGATTTGATGCATTTTTACAAAACTAACTACTGGGGTTCAAAGGGAAATTAAATTGAACCTCTGCGAGTTAACGCATGCAGACTAAGTTCCGCGACCTAAAGGAGAACAGCGATTAAATATATCCATGTTAGCCCCCGATGACAGCTCGAGACGGTACTACACGATCTAACGTTACAACATCCCTGTTGCTAAGGACGGCCCAAACCATGAAAAGTGACTATTATGTTATAAAACTTTTACGCGATGCCTGCCGCTGCCAATAGTATAAATCAGAAGAAATTTGACAGCAAGATTTTTTGAGGGAAGACTTTTTGCTCTTGACATATCTGTCAATGCTTTGCGTAGTTTATTCGGAGATCAAAGAGTTCCCGATGATCAGCTTCCGAATATCCAGTCACTCAGTACAGTCAGTCTTCAAGTAAATTATGAATAACCTAAACTAGGTTACTTCAACTACGATTTTGTATATAAGAGGGCAAAACGGCTGCCGACTTTACTCCTCACCCGCGCATCTGATCTCAACAGAGCGAAGTTTTGTCAAACTTTGGTCTTTCGTAAATAATTTCTCGTAAATGGTTTCCCTCAATAATTTACTTCTAAATAGTTCTGAAAATTGTTATGAAACACTACTCTATCCTAAATTCCTAATTTCCTAATACGAGGAATACTGCGAAGACACGTAAAGATGAAAACCGATATTTCAGCTAATCAAATGTTATAGCTCATTATTACTCCTAACTGATTCCAGAATATATCTGCTGCGTCGCCTGATTAAGCTTTACCTAAAGCTCTCTTGGTTATCCTGGTCACGTTAAATGAGTTAACACGGAGTTTATATATCTCCCGTATATAAAAATTACTGGGTTGTTGTACCGTTCTTGATGAACGTGGGGCTTTAGTTTTCACAATTTTTAATCGTGTTCGATGTACGATCCAAATACCTTTGAATTTCGATACTTGCACTATATGATTAATTGAATCTAAAAAAACCTGCAATACCCTTGAACTAAAAATGTAGGACCAAAACAAATAAACGTCTTTGGTACTTACAGTACGGTCCTACATATAAGTATAGCATTAAATTAACTACAAAAGTAATTGAACTTTAAATTTTCCATATCTTATGATGCAATCGATGCAATCATGACTACCCGAAGTTCAATAGGTTCATATTTAAATAAATGTTTAAAAAATTTTTTTTTTTACATGCTTTAGTTCAAGATATTGCTTTAAAGTGAATATAAATTTCTTCTTGTTTTTTTTTTCTTTTGTATTTGTTGTATTTACAAACCTTTTATTCATCCAGTAATAGATAATAGGATTTACCATAGCATTCGACATTGCCAGCCAATAGAATGCCAAATACATATGTTGCACATATTTAGTTGATGTCATACGATTATTGTGATACGCATAAATGAAGAACATATGATAAGGCAGCCAACATATTGCAAATATTGCAACTATCGCTATAAACATACGAACAACTTTACGTTTCGATTTAATTGATTCCAATTGTCTTTCGGTTGTTTCGCCTATCGATCGGCTGCCCCATAACACGCGACCCATCAATGTATAGCAAATCAACATAACTATCATTGGTATCCCATAGGTTATAATTAAGATGATAATGTTGTAACTGAAAGTTGCATAGAATGAATGAATGAATGAATCAACGAATAAAGTATAATCAAAAAAAAAAAAAATCATTGCCATTTAATTAGTATAACATACACATAGTCAGACATAGAGGTGGGATATCTTCCATCCGGCCATAGCATATAGCAAACTGTACGTGATTTTCCGTTGTAATATCTAATTATGAATAGAAATCAAAAAAAAAAAAAAAAAAAAAAAGTTTTTTCACAAAAAAGTTTCTTAACAAAAGTTTTATTCACTTTTCTTATACCTAATTACAATCATAAATAATTCACAAACATTTAAAACTACCATAAATAACATTGCAAGAGTAGAAATAAATAAGTTTTTACCTTTTGGTCATGGTACTCGAATAAAAGAGACATGGTGACGACAAGGCAGCACTAAAAAACCAAATTAAAATTAAAATGAATCTCACTTTACGGCGTGAGGTGCGACGTTTTAACGGATGCACTATCGCTATGTAACTGAAAAGGAAAACGGAAATGAATAAATAATAAATAAAAAGGATAATATTCTTAAAATATTTTGAGCAAAGTCTATAAGGCTTTGCGAAATTCTATCATTTATTTATTAACAGCCGAAAGTGAAGTAAGTAATTAAGCTTTCGGTTTTAACTTTTATTAAATAGTACGAATAAGAAAATTATATTCGGTCGCGACCGAATCTTTCATTCCCTTCACCCTTTGCCTAAAGAAGACCAAAAAAAAAAAAAAAAAAAAAAAAAAAAAAAAAAAAAAAATAGGAAAAGCACTAAATTTTCATGCTCTATAACATCGAATGCTCGCAGCTAATATCCAAATCCCCTCTTCTTACCTTTTTTGCTAAATTTTTACTATGAAGCAATTTTCATTGCAAAATATTAAAAATTAAATGAAGTCATTTTCTGAAGGCCTTACTTACTACTATTCATGAGAAATCTTGTGTGGTATGGGGTCCCCGAAATCGGCCCATTTGGTTCAAATTTTCTCCATTCAATTTTTATGTCAAATTACTATCATGAACAAATTTTCATCATAATACAGCATGAAAAACAAAAAAGAACATTATAGTCGGGCAAGGCTGTCATTAAATACCCTACATCACTCTGCTTATTTTTGTATGAAATTGCTATTATGGGTCAATTTTCATCACCACATGTTTTCATTTAGGCTTTTCTGCTCTACAAAGGATTAATCTTTGTGAAAATCCTTATTAAGGTAGGATCAAAAAAATACGCCGAGATGATCCATATTTGGTACCGTTGATTTTTTTATGTTAAATTACTATTATTTTCATCGTGAAGTATTGCAAAATATATAATTTTTTGTCATGTGAACTTCAGTTTTCGTTATATAACCGGGGGTTCAAAAATTTCCTCATCCAGTCCAAAGTTTTCGTACCAATTTAGAATGTCGAAGTATTACTACTTAGTTGTTTTTACCGAAAAATATTGAAAATTACAATATTTTTTCCATATAAAGACTTTTCACAATAGATCGTCATATGGGGAGAGGTCGAAAATATGAACCGATCCCAACCATTTTCAATAGGGTTCGTCCATTGCACGAATTATCATGAAAATAGATCGAAAATGTCTACCTTTAGGTTGAATACAAGCTGTACATGCACAGACATAAGACAGACAGACGGAAAGACAAGCTTAGATCGATTCAAAGAAATGTTTCAGAAAATAATGTTGAATCGATTGGTATAAAAAACAGTTGGTCTATCTTAAGCCTTTCTGCGGTTTATATACGTCCGCACAAACTTAATGTAAGCAGACTTTGAATTAGCCCACATGGAGTTATTATAATATATATATATATTATATAATCGAAAAATTTTTGATTTTTCCTTATTCGCCATGGACAAGGATTGATTTTCCATGTATGGTGATAGCTGCTGGTTATGTTGCTCATCGAAACGACTCACATCAAAATGAACATAACTTTCTCATTTCATTTACATTTACTTACCGATCAAAAGAAATCGCTACCAGCGTAAATACTGACGTTGATACTGTAACATTTGCCATAAAATTATTAATAGTACAGTAAAGGGCACCGAATGGCCAGTCAGAGTTTAGCATAAAAATAAAATTAAAAATGCAATTCAAACTTGACATCAGCAAATCGGCTATGCTGAGATTCAATAAGAAATAGTTAGTAATTGTCCGCATACTGCGATGGCCTTTAAAAGGGAAAAGAAAAGAAAAAGAAAAACAAAAAATGTAATAACAATACAATTAATGTCTTTAGTCAAATTTTTTATATCGTATTACAAAAAAAAAAATATACCAAAAAAAAGGCTAAGAAATACTTTTTTTTTTTTGTACATGATGAACACGTATTGTCGTATCATTCGTTATAGAAATAAATTGGATTAATAATTGTTGTTAAGAAAAAAAAAAAGATGGTCCACGTGTGTTGCGATGTTTTGCGCTTGAATGCGAACATTTGTAGCACATGTACGGAATTTTTTTTATTATTTCTCTTCTATGAATTGCGGTTTGAAAAGCTATAGAATAAAATGATATAACGATATCCACGCTTGAGTGCGGTATAAAAAAGTCTTACGCAAGCATGGACATTGCAAAAATACGGCTTATGGAAGAATTTGTTATTTCCATCAACTACAAGGATATTGAATTAAATAAATTCTGTTATATATACTCTGCACCAGCTCGCCATAAATATATATACATATACATATACATATAAATATTCCAGTATATATATGTATATATATATCCCTATACATGTGAATCAGTGACAATTAGAAAGAACTGAACCAGATAGGAAGTGGCCGCAGCGTAGTGAATACGTGCCCTATAGGTAAGTATTGTGCTTTCGTCAACTGATCGTTCATTAAAGCTGCGATAATTGTTGGTGAAAAAAAAATCATCCGCGTGTGTTGCGATGTTTTGCGCTTGAATGCGAACATTTGCAGCACATGTGCACATATTTTTATTATTTTTTATTTTCTATGAATGATGGTTTGAAAAGCAATAGAATAAAATGATATAACGATATCCACGCTTGAGTGCGGTAAAAAAAAGTCTTATGCAAGCATGGACATTGCAAAAATACGGCTTACAGAAGAATTTGTTATTTTCATCAACTACAAGGATATTGAATTAAGTAAATATCGTTATATATACTCTGCACCAGCTTGCCCTATATACATATATATATATATAAAATATATAAATATATATATATTTCCCTATATGTGTATTTCAATGACAATTAGAAAAAACTGAATAAAGAGAAAGAGATGGGAAGTGGCCGCAGGTTAGTGAATACGTGCCCAATAGGGAAATATTGTACTTCCGTCAACTGATCATTCATTATAGTTGCGACCATATATTGCTATACGTGTGCGCCCTGACTGGCGATTCTCATCTGCCCGGCTGCTCATGCCAATGGCGTAATATAATTGTTCATTGTGCGCATACATTCCATGGTAGTCCTTCTTGATGGGAAGTTAGACAGTGGACCTTAAATATAAACCAACTTGGACTCAATAAAGAGAAAGAGACGGGAGACGTACGCACTCTTGTGAATACGTGCCCAATAGGTAAGTGTTATGCCTTCGTCAACTGATCACTCACTATAACTGCGATGCACGCTGCTACGATGTAGTGCTGCTATAACGCACTGAGGTTTGAATCCGCAAATGAAATGCAAATTTTTATCGTTGTATTTATTAGGCTTTTGTAAGTAAGGAGCAAAAAAAAACAAATTTTCTTTATATTTCAAAACAGAATTGGTCTTAGCTTATCTTATATTGCGGTCGTCTTCTTTGACCGATTTGGCCCAATTTCAATATAAGTCAGCCGGCAAGAACTTTCGATCTTTTTGCCAAATTTGAAGTCGATTACTTCGTATTTGCGACCACAGACATTGCACAGACAGACAGACGGACGGTCGTATACCTTTTGGGATATTTGGTGCTTCGTTGGAGTGTTGCAAATGTTTTGACAAAATAAATATAGCCCCCATCCTTCGACGGTGGAAATGTCTCAAATAATGCGATATTCGACATGAATAAAAAATGCATGGACTGACATCAAATCAGTAGACAGTCCAAAAACCTAAATCGGCATAATATTTTAAATCCTACTGGATGTCATATAAAACCGGAAAAATAAATGCTTCCAGCACCATAAGTGTTGTGGGGAGTGTAAAATTTTTTAATTTTCAAAATATCTCGAGAGAATCTGTCTAAATTAAATTTATGTGAAAACTATGGATCAGTTGAGTAAACTTTTTGATTCTCCTCCCATATAACGGTTTCTACGAAAAGTAAGCCTTTATATAGCATAAGGTCTAATTTTTATTATTTCATAGTAAAATTAGGTCAACAATTAATTTGACAAATTTGGATCACATAGGTTTACGTTTTGTAACCCAATCCCTACGGTCTCATTAAAGAAAGCCTTTATTTAGCAAAGGGTCTAATTTTTATTATTTCATAGCACAATTGAATCGACAATTAATTTGACAAATTTGGACCATTTAAGTCTACTTTTTGTCAACCATTCCCCTACTGTATTGAATTTGTTACGAGTCTGACCGTTCCGTTTTCAATGCTTCCCTGTTACTGTTGAATATTATCACGATTTAATTCCTCACCATAGCAACATTCAATTACCCGTTTCAGAGAAAGTTAAAAATCATTTAAAACAATTAAAATTTTGTTTTTTTTAAGCGTTCTGTTTTTTTTTTATACCCATCACGGAATGATTAGGGGTATATTCATTTTGTCAACACGTTTGCCACACCCAGAAGTAAGCATCAAAGACCCCACAAAATATATATATTCTTGATCAGCATCAAATTCTAAGTCGATTTAGGCGTGTCCGTCTGTCTGTCCGTTTAATGTCGGTTGTAAACATTGTCCTGGCCGCAAAAATGAAGCTATCGACTTCAAATTTGGTATAAACATTAGAAATTTTTGCACGCACGTTGATATTGAAAATGAGCCAAATAGGTCAAAGGACACGCCCATAACACCACTTAAACTGAGAAGAATTTTGTTTTTCAAAGCGAATAAAAAATTGATTTCTGCTAATTACTCGTAACCCGATAGCAAATAAATGTACAAAAATTTGATCGCATATTCTATGGGCGATGTTGTAGATTTTGTAACAAAATGGAAAAAATTGATCACGCCTACCCACTATTATATTGTATCAAAATTTAATTACACTTTCAATACCTTTATAACATGCAGAAACAAGCTTAAAAAATCCCATAAAGTATACAAACTCTTGGCCAGTTTCAAATTTTGAATGCACCTAAACATGTTTCCATGATCGTCTGTCCATCTGTCTTTCTACGTAACTTTGTAGTATTTATGGTAAACATTTTTCCGTAAGCGAAAATCAAGATATCGCCTACAAATGTGCAAAAGAATTTCGAATTGATCAAAACTTTTCAAAGAACACGCCTACAACGCCCACTTGCCTCGATGACAAAAACTTTTATTTTGAAAATAAAAAAAATAACTGCGCTCGCTCCGTATTATAGAGCATGAGAATTTTGATCTTTTACTTCTCTTGTCTTCTTTTGGAGTAGACGGTGATAGGTATAAAAGATTCGGTTCCGACCGAATTTAATTAAATTAAATGAAATATACATTCGTATGGTATAGCATAACAGACCAAGCCGTGATGTCCTCTGCTTATGAATGCAATAAAATCTCTTTTAAGTGAACTTTTATAGAATGAAAAAAATTTTTAAATGTGAATTTAATATTTCCTGAAGATCTTTTGTGAAAATATTGCAATGTTGTCCATGAGATAAAAAACACAGACAAAGGCAGTTTACAAACGTAGGGAAGCATTTCATGAAATTAAATAAATTTTTAATAAAAAGAAAAATAGATTAAAAGGTTGCAATCAGCCAAAGTTGATTATTGAATACTGTGCACCGCTAAAAAGTCGAAATATGTATCTTGTTGCTAAATAGAGACTTACTTGGGCTTGTTTACTCACTTACTTACTTTCGCTTGTGGGGTGAGTGGGTCCACCTAAGCTTTTTTGTGTCCTCTTTAGACACCTTATTAAGATTAACTTATATTTCTTCCTTTCATTACAATGAATCAGCGGATACCTATCCCTTAATATACTTGGGTAGCCAACACATCATATTTTGTGCAGCATTGCCAGATATAATACATTTCAAAATATCACAGTATTTTTATATGTCAAATTCTTGCTTCTAATCGATTTCCATTACGAAACCCTATATATTGGATTTCATTGCTATATAAAAGCTAATGCTTGGTAAGAACGTAGAGAGGGGGTTCTAAATATTGTCCTGTTTTATCCAAATTTTCCCTATCAGTTAAGTAGATCGCTTTCGTTTCTCTTTCTTTCTCTTCACTTTTTTCCAATTGTCACTGTATTACACGAATAGGGGACATCCCCTGAGAGCAAAAAAAAAATAAATAAATAAATCAGTTTGACATGCCGTAATACTTTTACTCAGAAATATCAAATACGGACAAATTATTTTCATATAAAAGTTTCTGGAGCATTACAACATGATATGGAAAAAACGTTTGTCCTTTTTATCATTAAAATATTTTGAAAATTGCCAGTTGTAGCCTAAACTCTATAGTAAACGGATTGACTTTAGGGAGACAAACTGCCCGAAAGACAGAAGATTATTCTGAAATGATCTGAGTAAGAAAAGTTGAGTCTATCTCAAGTCATACAGAGTGTTGTTCACACCTGTACACACTTAATGTAACGTAAACCGCACTGTGCCGTAGGATGTGAAAAATTATGTGGATATTACAAATGAAATGCAATTGTAAATCGCTTTTTAATTCTCATAGTGCATGCACGCTCTTAATTACAGGAGAGATGTGTAACTTTAGGCAATAGAAAGTTTTTGTTGACAGAAACGTTGGTAAAAATTAATGAAGAAATCTTTTAGTTCTATCTTAAAAAAAAAAAAAAAAAAAAAAAATGAAATATTACT
>KK499903.1:112087-168727 GCA_000688715.1 Glossina pallidipes
GGCCGATTGTTTCCATTACCTACACAAAATGAGGGAACTCTTCTGTCGTTATATTCGTTGGAATATTTAAGCATAGGGTAAAGAGCATTTTGGGTTTAGAAAACAGAGGTGTTCTCAATACTTGGGATCCTTTAAAGGACTTCCTAAAACTCAATAATACCAATCTGTCTGTAAGAGTTTTCAAATTTTTCGCCAAACTTGAAACAGATAGCTTCATTTCACATCCAAACAGGCAGAGCGATGAGCGGATGAATAGACGGACGGACGAACAGACATTCACAGATCCATTTGGAATATGATTTATGGAGGAAGATAGAATGTATATGCCGTTTTGGGATCTTAGCTTTGAGGCTTTCCTTTGGGTTTTACAAACCTTTTGACAAAACACAAAAATCATTTTTTGCAAATATTAAAAAAAAAGTTTCTGATGCTCACAAACAATTTTCTACTCATATATTTTTCAAGAATTTCCTTCAATTCATTTCTCATTGTTCAGTTAGTTACGTTTCATTTCAAGGTAGCCTTTGTTTCATTTAGTGTCATCATGACTGTAACACACATTATTATTATCTGTAAACAGAACATAATTACCTGTGACTATCCAGAGGACAATGCAATTTCCTGTTATGGCCACCAACAACATAATACCGAAAACAATGGCCCAGATTGTTTTCTGTTCCCAGGGCAATTCATACGGTCGAGTCGGTGAAGGGAATAAACATTCGGTAAGGAAATCTCTGAAAAAGTGATAAAACCTCATTCATTTATTTAAAATGGGAAAACAATACAAAGCAATTGTGTTAAGAAGAAATGAAGAAAAAAAGGAGGAAAGACATGATTACTGATGAATGAGTTATAATTAAATTAAAATTTTTCTACATTTATTCTTGTTTTACTTAAAAGGCTATCATTTTTGTTGGCGGTACGCTTGGAACCAGCTTAGATCTGTTGTAACCATACCTGGCATATCTGCCTATTTAGCTTAGATTGATTTCTACAACAATCTAATCTGCTGAGCCAATCGATCTTCCAAGTTAATTTTTAGTCAGTAGTGAGCTTTTTTTAGCTAACTAAGCCCATTCGTGTTCAGCATAAGTCCTTCTTAGTATAAGACATATATAAGGCATAAGTAGTAATGTATGGTGTAGACTAACTGCACTTCTTTCTTTCTTTGAAAGTACTGTCTTTCTGCTATGCTCAACTTCATAAGTGATCAAATTACAGTATAATTTCTTGGAGTCTTGAATAGGACTAGCTTTGGGTCAATAAACACCATCCGCGGAAAATTTTATCAGATTAATTTAGAAGATAAGGCTGATAAGTCTTTACGGATAATGCAAAATATGTAGCCATCACAAATCATGCTGTAGCCGGCTTTTTAACCGTTTAATTATGTTGACCTCTTAGGAAAATATCCATTTGAGTAGTGATGACGAGTATACTCGTCTTGTATAGAGTATGTGTAATATGAAATTAGATTGGAATGAAATAATTTGACATAATGACAAACACTCATTCTAAAATACCTTGAGGAAATCCAACAAAGACGGACGGACGGATCATGATTTATATACTCGCCATAACAGAAAATTTTCCACCTTTTTCCTGACATATGTATTCGTCATACACAGTTAACTGGTTAATTAACCTGACCCGTTACTATTCGGCGCCGTCCACTTTTAGTCCCAACATGGGCTTTTAGAAGTCAGCCTAATCCTAATTTCTACCTGGCAGCATCTTTTTCTAACTAGCTGACGGTATTTTTAGCCAACCGAGACACTTCTCTGTTTAAATTACTTAGGGCAATTCTAACTAGCATAATATCTTTCCAGGGAACATGGCTAATTTCTATGCATTCATAGTTCCTTTCCAGCCAAGCAAGCTTATTTCGAGCAACCTTATGTAATTGCTAACAACATCAAAACTCTCTAAGCCAGTTTTGATCTGTTTGCTCATTCCCGGTCTTGATTTTAATCAATGGCTTACTATTAGGAAAGAAGCATCTTGAGTGATATTTTTCTAAGTAAAGCCGCCTTTCTTCATTATCATAGAGTATAGATGGAAAATATAGGTTGTCCATAAAAAATTTCATGTTTTCCGAATTCTCTCAATCTTTCCCATTTTCATTAAACTATCTTTAATAAAAAGTTGTAGCCATGAATAATACGCACATGAAAAACTTTAAATGACTTAAAGTTTATTTAAATGGTCTTTAAATTTTTAATCACTTTTCCAAGCGGTTTTTAGATAATTAAATGTTATGGTCATACGTGCAATGCAATGCTTTTTATGACCAATATTTCATTCTCTCATCTCAACCTGATATGAAATGTTTATGTTAGAAGAGCAGTTCTAACCAAACAATGGCACATGCCAGTAAAAAGGATAAGAGAAAAAAGAAGGAACAATGGATAGAAAAATTATATTCGGCTGTGACCGAATCTATTAAATCCATTATCTTCGAATTAAAAAAGGAATAAAATTAAATTTCAATACTCTATAATATTGGAAAGGCTTGACCGACTTTTTCTGTTCCCATATATATATATGACTAGGATCATCCATAAAATATAAGTGAAAATTTTATATTGAGGTCTCTTTAAAGCAGTTCATAAGTAGTGAATAGAAAACCGAATTTTTTTATTTTGTTGATTTGTCCAGTTCTCGATTTGGATTGTACTTTAAGCGAGACGCCTTCGACCGATTGGGCCTGTTTCCAATACCGATCTGCGTGATAGAACTTTCAATATATTCGCCAAATTTGAAACCGTTATCTTAGTTAAGAGAGAATACATCCAACTTTTTTTACACGGTCTTTTTTATCTAATTTTGAAATAACACGGTTCATCAGTAAGAGCAAATACACCTTATTACCCAAATTTTTTGTTGTAGCACGAATTCCAAAACAAATGTTTTTTTTTCAAATCTAGTTTCGACAGCGTATTATGTGTACGGGAAGAAAATACACTTGGGAGTACTCCGTGGTTAGTCGATCTATGCTCAGCAGTTAATAATAGAGAAAAAGCAAAACCAACCAAAGGGGCCGTTAATGAGGAGCGAAATTCTTCGTTGACATGTGTAGCACAACTATCGGGTTGTAACTGAACGTAACTGCCAATTTTTGATTCAGTCCATAATAAAAGCTGTGGGTTGGTAAATTTATTTTTATACCTTTAAATTATTATATATCGTACTTATGGAATGAATTTTCACTGTACACTAATTTCAATTTCATTTTGTAATAAAAAAAGGCTTGTTTTTGTTGTGGACATACGTAATAAAGATTTCATTATTACTTTTTTTTCTACGGTCTTTTTGGGAAATATTTAGAGTTTTTCCATTTTTAACGATTTTTTTTAAGTTGTCGATTATATTACCAAATTTGCCATCTGTTAAATGAATTTTTTTTAAATGATTTTTTTACACGGTTTTCTAAGGAAATGATCTATCGATCATGTAAAAAAAGAGTTGAGTGTTTGCCTACCATGAGAAACACAGGTGGACAGATGGACGGATACTTATGCCACCATCAATTTAAAATTTGGTACTGATTGCGAACACGTATACTATATGAGATCTGCGACGTTTTCTCTAAGTGCCACAAGTGTTTGAACAAAAAGCTCTACACCATTCATCGTGCTGTAGTGAGTAAACAAAAAAATGCTAACTCCTTGTTCAAGGCACACAAAAAGTATGAGCATTGCTTCTGTTTAACTATGGATGACCATTTTCTTTGTTTAAAGGAAAAAAACAGAAGAAAAAGGAACGGATAAAAGTAGATCGCTGTTGTTGTTGCAACTAAATTTTATATCGATATCTAGCATGGGTTAGAAATTGCTGATAACAGCTTTTCAAAACTGTCTTTTTGTTTTACCCATCATCGAGCTATAGAGAAAATTTCTGCTTCTGTTTATAACACCATGGAGTACATACCAGAAAACGGTTAAAGCAGTCACGTAATACATCGGTTAATAATTCCCAGAACTAAATAATAGAAAAACCTTTTCTTTTTTTTTTTTTGCAAAATTGCACTGCGTCCATCAACATAATTTTATTCACATAGAAATTTGTTTTCTTTGAGTTAAGAGTTCAGTATGGAAGACCTTCCCATGGAATAGCGGAATTTTAATCTAGGGAAAGAATCACATTTTGTCGGTCAGAAAGAAGTAGGGTAAGGAGACAAGATAGCGAAATGATAGCCGCAGTCTAGTGGGTGTCTCTGGTCAATGGGTAAGTGTTGTGATTTTATCGACTAACCATTCAGTTATAGCTACAATGACAGCAAACTCAACTGCCCTTAAGATTTGAAGCCACATCCTCTGAATTGGTTGTCGCGATTCTTAGCAACTGGGTTAGGGAGATCCAACTCTCTTACTACGTACAAATATTAAGTATTAAGTTTACGAGGATTTATAAAAGACCTTGAAAGGCCTGACTTAAATTATGTCTAGTTAAGGCTTAAGCATGTATGTTCGTCCGTGTATCCTTTTATCTGCTTGTACATCACTTTTAATCAGTTTTTAACTTTCGAAGGTGAAACATAAAAACAACTGGACAGTTATCATATAAAAGGATAAATAGAATGTGACTCTTACTCGGTTCCTATAATAGAAACACGAATCATATATCAATTTGTTTTGGATGTTGCTTACGCACAATCTTAATGTGCTTTGTACCAGAGGGCACTTACATTTACTTATTTCTTTGTGAATGGTATTGTGGATTTTTTTTTAAAGCTCTAATAATTGTTCTCATTATTTTATTACGACCTTATCTGATGCTATCCGTTTGCGTTGCTAAGAATGTGTTTTACATGCTCTTAACGCTAATGAAAACAAAAACTGAATAACTAACACATTTTAATAAAAAAATTATAAGAATCAGAGAGTCGCGTAAAGGGCGTAATCATGAGCAAGAATAGAAGAAAAACATAGAAATCTCGCATTATCGGAAAAATATAATACTTTTATAAGGACTTACTTCCTTTCCCTGTTTCTCACGTTGAATTTGTTGGTTTATTATCAATATATAAATTATTTTAATATTCTTACTTAAGCAGCTTCCTTACATAAGACTACTTAAAACATTATAGTCGGGCAAGGTCGACTATTGAATACCGTACACCACATTGTCTAACACCTGTCTCTTATACACATCTAGATGTGTATAAGAGACAGGTCTAACACAATTCTTATTTTTATTATAGAACACAAAAATTATATTTCGTTTCTATATGAAGACACATTTTTCATGTGCGTATTTTTGGGGGAGCGGGCCTAAAACGCAACCCAATCCTTACCGCTACAAGTTTAATCCTTAAATAGGGCAAAAATGGAGGTACATGGTCCCAACGTGGTACAGGTAATTCTTTTTGTTAAATTGTGAGTAGTAAAGTATGAACTTCAGTTTTCGTTATATGGGAGGAAGTTCAAAAATTGCCCCAGTCGTTCCAAAGTTTTCGTAGCCATTTAGAATGCCGAAATGCTACTGCTTAACCACTTTTGCCAAGAAATTTTGAAAATAACAATTTTTTTCCATAAAAGGCCGTTTCAGAATAGGGCGTTATATAGGGAGTGGTCGAAAAAATTGACCGATCCAAACAAGTTTTAATAGCGTTCGTTCTTGCGCCAAAACACGTCACTAAAGTACCTGAAAAAGTACGACCTGTAGCTTCAACACAAATGTACATGGACAGACCTGAGGCGGACAGACGGACTTGAATCAATCCAGTAAATGATTCTTAATCGATCGGTGTAATAAAAGGTGAGTCCATCCTAAGCCCATCTGCGTGTTACATACGACCACACTAAGTTAATATACCCTGGAACCATCAGTGGCGTAGGGTATAAAAAGGATAAAACAACGTAAGGGAGCCTATCATTAAAGTATGTATATATGCCATATTCTCTTTTTACACGAATTTTTTTACACGAACTTTTTTATACGAAATTTGTTTAACACGAGTTAAAAAGAAAACAAATTCTCTTCTTACACGGCAGTTGTTTTGTTTTAATACGATTTACAATATTCTACGATTTTTTTAAGAATTTTTTTAATGCATTTTTCTGATTACTTTTTTTTTTATGTTTTTGTGAATTTTCTGATTCTCGCTCTTTTCACAATTCAGTTACATTAGGTTGATTATGTCCGTATACGAGTTTGATTCCCCGAAGTATGCAGCACCACGGTTCGGATTAGATTGCTTTTCTGATAATTTCCCATATAACGGATCGGTTTGAAAAGTCGTTACATGATTGCCTGGAATAGAGTGGTGTAGAGTATTTTTTAATGGACCGTGACCGACGGCAGGACTTTCACTTGTTTTTTGTTATGGTTAAGGTTTACTTTTACACTATAGTAGAATAAGTAAAAACTTTTCAACAAAAATTATTTTACAAAAAACATTTCTTTTTTAAGCCAGAAATGGGCGTTTAAAGATGTCGTCCTACATTATACTTGTCTTTTGAATAAGAAATTATATGGCACAACAATTTCATAGAAAATTTTACATTTCTCAAGTTTCTATAAAGAAATCTCAAATTCATTTTTAACATATGATGCTTTTGTCTACGCTTGTGGGTTTTCATGTTCAAACTATCCGCAATTAAACGTCAGTGAAATCTTAATCAAGCTTAAAACTTTTGTCTCCATGAAATTATTTTTTCCTTTTTGACTCCTTTCGGTTTCTTGCGAAGATGCAGTAAAAGTTTGATTTAAAAATTTGTTTTTTTTCTTGTCATCTTTAAGAGAAGGGAAAAATTATATATATATATGGCTTGGGAGAAATTTTTACTACTCGTGTACCTTTAAAATGACTCATGTAACATTTATGAACTCAAGACATCAACTTTGCCTTTTAATTACTTTATGTAAAATATATTTCTCATCTTTTGAGGTTATGTTTGACATTCGTTTCGTACTTTTCTTTGATAACTTAGTGATGGAAGGGAGAAAGCACATTATTCAGAAGCATTTCCAAATTATGAAAGCAATGATATCGGAAAACAAATCCAACTTACGAGGTTTTCAACTCAGCGGCTTCATTAATAAATGGAATTCACCATTTGCTCAACTCAGTAAAGCAAAGCGACAACTTATTTCGGATTCAATTTGAAAAAGCAAAATACATGCTCAGAGACAACCAGACCCACTTTAAAATCATTTGAATGGAGAGAAATGGAGAGACGGCGATGATGTTTGTCACAAACATAAGGCAAGAGAGCGAGAGAGAGTCCAGTTGCTCATAGTTCTTTTCGAAAGTTATAAGACCTAATTCCTTGCTTATCGTTAGTCTTTGTGTTAATAAATTTATTCTTTTAATTTCTCTAAGTCGGTTTATCACTTTCCCGCAGTCAACCATTAATGAATTCCCTGAAGCTCAAGAGAGCTTCATTGTGAAGCTTGACTATCTTTTGGAATCAGATGGCTGGAAGACTGATATCCCAGGACTTCAACTTTCTTGCGGCTTATTTACCACATTATCATTTAATAATGGCTAAAGAGGCGTCTTAGATGTACGGAGGGTAGGAGGTGATTTCTCGGTGTAGGTTCTTCCTTTTCCTAGACATAATAGGTTCCACTCTTGTAATGAAATAGCGTATAGCTTCTGAAGGTGTTGTTTATGGGCGACTAAAATAAGTACTTTTTTTCTCTATCTCGCGAGGCATCCTAATAAGGTAAGTATACTAGGGTCATGCTGCTTTGCCTAAGCAGCGATGCGAATGCCATTTTAGGTTAATTCAAATCCCATAGAGTTGGTAGGCAGTCAAACTGAAGCCGGATTACGAAAACTATGCGTGCTTACGTTCGGCTCTTTTAGAGATATCTGACATTTGACAACACGTGTAGAGGTGGACGAGGCTGCCAACTTGTGCTTATATATACTGAAAACTAATCCGTTATCAACGCAAATCTTAATATAAGATAAGTTATTGTTATGCAGTTGTTTGAGACACCAAAGTAAGCAGTTAAATGCCTCTACCAACAGAAAACAGAATAGTTCCATGAGTAACTCACAACAATGTCAACTCTGCATTTCGTTAAAGAAGGCTCTCATTTCACATTAATATGAGCGTAGCTCTTTTAGTTTCGAATCAAACCTGATGCAGCTTTGCAAACAATTTTCTTTTTTTTAAAATTCTATTGAATAACTTTTCATTTCTATCATTTGAATGAATTGAATATTTTTTTGTTTGGAAATTTATTTCCTCTTTTTAGTCGTTTGCTTCTGTTGCCATAAATCAATAGCAACTAATAATTTAAAAAGCAAAGCAGTGCAAACAGTGGACGGAAACGCTAAAGCATCATAATATAAGCTAAATAAGCAACAAAGGAAAGCAAAATAAATTTCGGGATACTTTCACGTTTGCTTGCCACGACAATCGTTAATCATACCTAACTAGCGGACAGTATAAGTTGGCAGTGGGTGGTTATTTAGGGTAACGTGATTGATTGAAGGAAAAGGAGAAAAAAGGGAGATAAGTAGATGCTAAGCAAGTAGCAAGACTAATTAATGTTTACATGATTATTTTTAATTAATAAGTCGCGACAGTCACATTAACCTAAGCTCTTGGAAGGTAATTTTGTGTCTTAAAAATCAAATGAGATAGCAGTTGGTGAACAAAACGGAAAGCATATTAAAGATTGTAATACATTGTTGAGTGTTTGTTGCTTTAATTCACGTTCGTGGAATTTAATAAACTAATTGCTTCAAGTGGGTTGATACGATCAACATTTGGATTTCGATGACGAATCGCATGCATTCGAGACAGTAACGAACTACTTAAAGACATTTTGAAACGATTTCTGAAAGAGTTTTTTAATATTCATTGGTTGTGCATCATTTTTGACGATTGGGTTTTGTGAGGACCCAAAATTCATCCGTTATTTCGGGCGCGGATTTTCTCTGTTCACTTTGGCGAAGGTAAGTTAAGTTGACTTTGATATAGGAATACCTCGCTGCCTGCGTAAGCAGGGTGACAACTTTGTTCATTAAGCAAAAGTATAAGGAGAGGAAGAGCAAGAGGAAGAAGAAGAAGAAGAAGAGCAAGAAGACGAAAAAGAAGAAGCGAAAGACCGTGAAGAAGAACAGAGCTTTATTCCCTGTTTTCAGGTTTTTTTTATTACATTGTAACGCCACGAATGATCCCTGTGTCGCTTGATGATTGCTATCTACAAGAAACACAAACAATACTTCAACTCTAAATTATTCAAAACCAATCACATTTTAGTCAAGACAAAAGCTAAAAAAAGCGAATTTCGAAAATTCTAATAAGAGTGGAGTTAAACTATTAAGAGACAAGGCTCCAAATTTACAACTTCGCTGTGGCGACAATACCTTTGAAATTCTGGATTTAAGATAATTTGGAAGGGGTTCGCAAGGGTCGACTACTATCGCATGAAAGAGATGGGGGGAAGTCCTTAATCCACTGTATTTAATTTAGTTCTTTTTACGTAGATAATCGAAGATAAGAGGCGTATCGCGTCAAACTTTATTTTCTTTTTAACGGGAATTGATAAAGTGAGACCTGCAGGGAATAACCTTTGACTGGAAGATTTTTCTTGTTATATGACCAATCACCTGAGAGATGTCGCCTATTCATCTAATACGGTGACGGTCGGAAAGAAGTAAGAAAAGAGAAAGCGATAGAGAAGAGGCCACAGTGTAGTGGTTATCCGCATAAGTAACCATGTAGGTAAGAATCGCGACTATCAAGCCTGTACTCGAAGGTCCAAATCTCAATGCGATAGATCTTGAATGAAGGATTTCAAGCATTTGTATTCTGAAAGGTTAATAAATATAGCTGAAACTGTCTCCAAGCCGAGTGTATCCATTCTATGGAAATTGCCGATACCGACTTTTCGAATAGGATAAGCATCTGTGTTTGTCCGCAAGTAACGAAGTTTACTTTTAAGGAACATCTGGAAGACGGGAGCTTGAGGCCATGGTCAGGATTAGCTGTCACATTATCCATCTATTAAGAATAAAATGACTTGTCGACTAGCAAGAAAGCATTCTGGACGGCATTCATTGGCGTTCCCAATTGATTTTTCTGCCGCCATTTGTCTCTTGAAGAAGCATACGTAAATCTTTTTGAGCACCTTCTAGACCTCTTTTTATTGTATTTTATTAGATAAGAATTACATAAGGAGTTATAAGAAATTTTTTGATTATTTGAACGCAAGAAGAGTGAAATTTACGAAATGTAATGTAAGGACATGCCCGAATTCCCATTTCTTAAATGCTCGCGCAAACTGAAATTTGATTATTTGTTTCTTGGCTGATCAATTGCTTGAGACATAATACCTACTGATTGGTCTCTTAGCGTCTCTAAAATTTTCTAGCATCCATTTAGAGATTATTTATTAACTTCCGCTTAAATTATTTCCCTAGTTTGAGGAAGATAAAGAGAGACTTGGAGAAATTATATACGTCATGCTTTTCAAAGAGGTTAGAAATGTCGTATATAACCCACTGTTACTACGCATTACATTAACTTCGGTAAAAGTTACTTGTTGCCATAGGAAATTATTTCACTCATTTCCTTGATTTTATGTTTTTGTTTTTCAATCCCAATTCTTGTGCGCAATCCAGTTATAAGATAGGAATGGCGTCACATTTTTTAAAAAACTTTTAAAAATGTTTTCAATAGATTTTTACGATCGCATTTCCAGCTGAAGGGGTTCTAATGAACAAGTGCCCCTCTAATGAGTGCATTTCTGAGATGAAGTTTACAGTTTTTAAGTTTTAAGTTAATGATTTATTTCCTTTTTGTTTGTGGACTGCCTAACTTTACGATTAGGAATGAATTTGCAATCATCTTTTCATTGTTGTCGATTGTTTTTCCTTATATCCAGTTGCCAATTTGAAGTCATCTTTTTTGCGTACGTATTAGAAAGACAGTTAAAGGCTCATATGCTCACTTATTGAGGGAAATCATCTTATGGCAATCATCTTTCTTATGAATTCAAAATTTTTACTGACTTTGTAAAATCCATACATATCCAGTAAAGATCTTGTAAAGCATATGCACCTTTCATTAGCAAAAACATTGAAGTCCATCCTTGCGTCCATTAGTCTCCCTAGTTACTACTGAGCTACTAAGCTGAAACTAGGATTTCGGACAACTTAGAGAATAAGTGTAATTCGTTTGTATGCGTTCCCTTCTTCTTCTTCCCGTCTTCCTTGTAACCTATTATTGATAGATAGTATTGATTAACCGATCACAATAATAAATTAAATAAATAAAAAAATTGATGGATACGATCCGCTTACAAAAACATGTGATGTAGAAAAATTTATAACTTTCATCCTTCTTGGTCTGATACAAATATCATATCATTCCCATCATGTCAATACTTTGCATACCTTATGGATTTGGTCTGACGTAGTCGGCATCAAAAACTCCCCATACGCCGTAAGACAAATATTGGACTTTGTTACTTGTACTGTACTAATTTGCAAAACTATATACGCATTTGATTTTGTTTTTATTGTTTAAGATTTTCTTGTAAAAAAAACTTTCTTCTCAATAAAAGCCAATACAATGTTTGTATGTTGTTTGTATGCTTTTCCGGAAATAACTACAATAGTGTACGTTATTCGAAGGCATGACTTGAATGTAGATTTTATGAAATATTTCAACTTTTCAAATATTTCAGTTTTGTTAGGCATCATGACAAGGACGATAGTATACTTGTTTTATCGATGAGTTTGTAAAGCCAGAAAATCGCCAACAGAACTTATAACAGCAATATGATATCGAGAAAAATCTGTTTATGTCTGTTTATGATTGATATTTCTTCAAATTTAGGATAGAGAGACACGTTCGTAATTATAAGAGAAAAAAAAAAAACCGTTTGAAGCGATTTACTTACAAAATTTGCATTACGACATATGTGTCTTTTTCATACATTTGATATGATGATAGGATAATAGATTTAAAATGATTTCTGCGAAACTTTCTTATGCAATGTTGTTTGACTTGAGGCAAATGAAAAAACGGAAGAATACTTAATTTCCGTTCCATTGAAATGCTATTCAATCTCAAGTAACTGAGAAAATTACTTGCTTAATAAAGTCTGTTTTGTGAAATGTAAATCAATTCAATTTTATGTATGATGGACAGATGGACAATTTTTATAATAATCTTAAATTTACAGAAAAATTTAATATAATACAACGAAATAAAGAAAAATAATTAGTCATTAAATACTCTACGCCATGTCGCTTACTACAATTCTTCATTTATTTTCGCGATAAAAGTCGATAAATTGTAGGTCCATCCATCCATGTTAAGGTCTATTTAGCACCGATGTCCCCTTACGTAAACTGATCTCATCTAAGGCTCGCTAATTTCATTTTCTTTTCAAAGACCTTATTATTCTTCAGCTGTTTTCGTCATAAAAAATTACAAGTTATCTTTAAAGGTTTGCTTTTCATTAGACGCTTTGCTACAGTTAATTGTGAATATTAAACTACTATAAAGGATCAATCTTCATCATAAATTAAATACCCTACTTCGAATTCAGAAATCTATAGGAATTTCAAAATAAGGCGTTCATTGGGAAATGTATGAAAAAGTGGTCCGATCCGAATTATTTTCAACACGATTCGTCCTTTAGGCTAGGCATGTCAGTGCACCAAATTTCACCAAAATAAGTCAAACATTGCGGTCTGTAGGTTGAACAAAAGAAAACCAGACGAATAGACGGACAGCAGCACAGACGAGTTTCAGATAGAGTCAGAAAGTAAAAATGAATCGATCGATATATTAAAAATCTCAAAGTGAAGGTTGAAGAGAATAGAGGACGGACAGATAGGCTTAATAGGGGAAGGGGGTCGAAAAATGGTCCCATCCGAAACATTTTCAAAAGCGTTCGTCGTTGGGCCAGCGTACGAAATTTCATCAAGATATCGGAAAAGTTGCAACCTATAGGAGTTTGTATACAACAAATATACATGGGTAGTCATTAGATGGACAGGTGGACAAAAAAGCTTAGATCTATTCAGAAAGTGATTTTAAATGTTTCAGTATAATAGAAGGTGAGTCTTCTCTCTTATGCCCTTTGGGCATATACACCCTGTACCGCTGGTGGTACAGAGTATAAATACCATAATAGGCCACGGGCCACCATTGAATACCCTACACCACTCGGCTTAATATGGTTGTTTATAAAAGTATTTTTCAAAATAAGGCGCTATATATGAAGTGATTGTGTTCCGATCGAAACCACCGTTGTTGGGCCAAAACATGTTAGTTTACCAGATTTCATTCGAATATCTTAAAAATACCGGCCTGTTGGTTTAACACAAGAAAATAAAACGTACAGACGGACGGACAAGTCTATATCGATTCCGTATGTGATATGTGTATACATATATCTATACATATATATATATATACATTACATACATACCCGACTATGTGTTAAATGTTTCCACCGCATTCAAAAACGCCACAAAAATTTTTAAATTATATCTAATCAGGATTAGCTGAAGAATAGGAACCGATTTAGGCATATCTCCTTGTCTGTCTGTACATAAAAACTCATTAAAGTTCTTAACTTAACTTGTTAACTTAACTTGTTGTTAATTTGTTGTTGTTAACAGAACTTGTTGCAATATTTTCTAAGATGTCTTCAAAAATTAAGAACAAAATTTTTCATGATTACAGATATACAACGTAAACATAAATTGGGGTGACATGTATAAGGAAGATAGCTAAGGTTGCCAAGTTGTATAAGAATATCATTTGAAATGTATGCAATGTACGCTATATACACTATAAGATGTACAGTACATATCGTATGAGAATAGATCGTCTCTCTATTTTCCAATGAAATATTACACACAAGTTAACAGAGAATATTTAATAAGCGAAACAGAGAATATTTGGAACGAAATCGTCTCTTTTCAGGTACAAAATAAAATTTCATTTCCTATATGATAGCGAACTCGATGAATGCCTCGACATAATACACCTCTTTTTCATTTGACATGAAACATATTATGCGTTTGATGGGTGGGAAGCGAAAAACGTTTACAATCTACATCTATCAGAATTTCGCCAACCACTGAAAGTAATAGTTTACAAATATTGCTATAATGGCGATTGCAATAATAACTTGAAACGGTATTACGTTTTGATGCGTTCAACAGTAATCAACTTTTTATGTTTACTTTTTGCATGTGCATCAGTATATCCATTTAAATTATTGCAGCCCTTTTAATCTGTGTAATTGTATGCTTCATCATTTATGGTATAAGCTATATTAAGTCTTCCCGGACGTACAGTTATCCCTTATATAATGTGATACAAAATTTACGACAATACAGCGCGAATAAGGTTTCGACACAACACGATACATATTGACTTGATTCATATTAGATTTAAGTTTAAATGATGTTATTCTATATGATATCTTAGATTAAGTAAATTAAATAAAAATCCGTCAATTCGTACCGTGCGACGGTTTGTGTAAGATTCAATGGGACTTGAGATAGGCCTATGTTTTATTATGCTGATAGATTCAAAATCCTTTTCTGAATTTTTCTAAGCTTGTTTGTGTGTCTGTCCATCTGCCTGACCATGCATGAATTTCCATCGGCTGAGTCAACTTTTTCCATTCTCTAGCAATTATTCCCATGAAAATTGAAATTTATAACGTAAAAGCGTCTAATTTTTAATAATTTATGGTGAAAATCGATTGATAATAGCACGTAAGTCTATTGTTCCCCACTACGTGCAAGGATCTAACAAAAAACAAGCCTTCATATGTCAAAAAAGTCGAATTCTTCATAAGCTAAAATAAAACTGTAGTAAGTTGGTAGAGAAATTAAGTTTAGCAAATTTTGATCACGTAAGCCGTTTGTTTGACCGCCAGCTTATAAAATAGTTTCCATGGAAAGTGAGCTATTGTAAGGCAAAAACTGGTCATTTCTAATAATTTATGATGAAAATAAGGTACAAGAAAAATTCGATGTAGAATTTAAGTCCAACAAATTTGGGCTACGTAAGTCTATCTTTAGGGCACCCCATCAGCGAAGGTATTTAATGAAGCCTTTATACGTCGGAAAAGCCTACTTTTCAACAATGTATGATAAAACTTGCTCCAGAATAGCAATTTGATATAGAAATTAAGTTGGGCTACGTAGGGATTTCTTCTTCTTCTTCTTGAAACCTTCACATGGCGAGAATGAATAATTTTTCAATTTTGGGATGAAAATTGCTCTGTATTAGTAATTGGATATAGAAATTAAGTGTAGCAAATTTGGACAACGTGGGTTTATCCTTTAGTCTTCATTTCAGATAACGATCTAATGAAAAGTAAGCCTTTCTTTAGTATTTTAAGATATGATAAGATGGAAAACAATAAAATCTTTGAAAAGAAAATTAATATTGCTAAATACGCACTCACACACACACACACACACAGTTCATGTTTTGGACCTCTTGCCCAATAATTTTTTCGTATTTCATCACGAAACGTTTTGTATTAGGCAATGTACTGTAAGGTATTTAATGGTTGGCTTTACCCACGATTTCAGTATATTGGCTCGTTTTAAATAACCATTTGAATAAAGTGAAGACTTCATTAATGTTTTAAAAACAAAATCGTATACAGTTTATGCGAGTGAAAATTGTTTCACTTATCATTACGACGAAATTAAGTTAAAAAACGACATAATCCAACATTAAATAAATTCAATGAAAGTTAAATTAAAGTAAAATATAAAACAATCTATGATGATTTAATCTTCAGCTACAAACGTTTTTAAATATGCCAGCTTTAAAGTAGGCAATGAAATGTATTTATTTTTATACTTGACGTTACCTAGTATCAAACAAAATTAAATAATTGAAATACTTAAAGCCAGACAAGTTACCTTTCGAAAAGCATTGTACGTGAAATAACCAACGCAACAAATACCTAACTATCTCCTCGATACGTTAGTTGAATATCATATAAAAATGAGATAAATTAGTATGACATACAGACAATTACTTAGTTATTCAAATCACTTCAGTTAGAAAAATTTTACTTTATCGAATAGTTTATTATTTTATTTTTATTTAAAGTGAAAAAGAAGAGAATGAATGATGGAAATATTTGTGGTATTTTTTAAAACAAAAATAAGTATATATATGGATGTATGTATATATGAATAAATATATAAAATAAATGAGAATAAAAATGCCTGATTTGAGCAGCAACTGGATTTGTGGTTTTATTGTTTTCCCTTTTTTTTTTTTATTTATTTATTTATTTTCTTTCCTCAATAGAAACCAATTTGTGTGGTTATGATACTGAAAATATAAGGTACAATAAAAAAGTGAACAAAACGAAATAGTCAAGTTGTTGACAATAACGAATACATGTTAGCCGGTTATTGACGTGATCCAATAATTCTTTTCAATTTATGATAACATGGAATGAAAGTGACATCCATCGATAAATAAAGTCAATCGCGTGAAAATTTAAATAATTAGCAAAATTCGCAAAATGACAAAAAGGCATATAAATCAACTAAGCGCGAATATAATGAAATGAGCTATTGTTTTGATGGCTTCTAAGGATCAAAGTCGTAGAACTTGTTTTGTTCCTAAACGTAGTTATGTATTAAAGTAGTATTTAAATTAGGATAAATATATTTTACTTTCCACTCATTTTCTTTTATAGCAAGCAGTTTTTTATGCTCTTATGATTCTTATAGGGATGCTGTAATAAGTAAGAACGGTATGGAATGGATATAGGGGACATACTTCCAATATGATCAACTAACTGATTGGCAACGAAAATTCTATTTCGAACAGAGGCATAGTGGAGAAGACGATTGCACATCGTCTTCCTTCTGGATCGAACAGCCGACTAGGGAAAACTGCACCGTTCGATAAAAAATCCGTTATTACTCGCTGGGATTGCACGCTATAAGTGCCGCATTAGGAATATTTTGAAAGAAAACGGTCCGTTCCGTCCGATGGTCATTGACAATAGGTCATTTGAGTTAAGTATAGGCATTTAGGTTTTAATTTTTAGCTGCTAAGATCTTTCTTCACTATTGGATCTATGTATTTTAGTTAGTGCCATAAGTCAATTAATGAAAGGCAATTGAATTGTAACGTCAAGAGGTATCACAATTTTTATTCAGGTGAGTGATATAAATAGCGAAGGTAAGGACGTGGGGAACAGCCGCTGTGGTTACCCCGGCCTTATTTCTTTTGAAGAGCAAGATTTTCCGCAACGAAGGAAAAATTCCACACTTCAGAGGCTTGTAACGATTTTTATTTATTGTCTCCTCAACTAATTTAGTGTCTTGGTTTGTCAAAGAAACGTATTTCAGCTCAATCCTCATTGGTTAGTATTGGCACATTTTCCAATTACTTTCTTGTCTGCACATTTGATTTACTTCCTTTTGACGTTTTCTCTTGTCGAACTCTATAAGTAGAAAACATGGAGCGGATGTCTTTAGTTTTTTTGCGTAGGTTGTTTCCTTGAAGGCTTAACTGCGCGATGGCATACAGAGTGGAAAAACAAAAATTGTCGCTCAGTCCACCACTGTCAGCCCCCCGCTGTCAAACGGAGAGACATGGAGCGGATGTCTTTAGTTTTTTTGCGTAGGTTGTTTCCTTGAAGGTTTAACTGCGCGATGGCATACAGAGTGGAAAAACAAAAATTGTCGCTCAGTCCACCACTATCAGCCCACCACTGTCAAACGGAGAGACTTTATATGAGCATGTCGCTATGTCTGTGGAGACTGACGCCCGTCGTAAGGTCTCTGCCCTTTTGTGACTCAAGTGTCTGACTTGCACTGCGACTCCCCAGCAATAGCAGACGCTAATCCTGCTTTTCGAATAATCATGGCTTCCACGAAACTTCGCTTGGGCCGAAACAGAAAATTGCTTTCGAACCGTTGTGGTGCCAGAAACAAAAGTAAGAAAAAAAATCTAATCATATTTTATTGCGGCTTAAAAGATGATACTCGATCATGAGATAGAAAATTTACAGATGAAGATACGGTAGTCGAAACCGGCTTGTATTATGGGCGTGAACAAAAGGTATCTGTTGGGGAGAGTGCAAGCAAGAAACAGAACTCAAATATTTAGCAGAGTAGACCACGACTGATTGTAGACAGGGAGTACCAGACATCTTAATACGGTCTGAAAAGTTGTCTCATCATTTTCTCAAAACTGGTGCTCGCTTAGCGCAACTATGTCGTCTAACTGTCGTGTCGACATAAAAACAAAATTGGCCTTTTGGAAAAAAGTTCGAATGGGTGTAAGTGAAAAATTAAATACCTTACAAGAAATTTGAAATATGCGAATACCCTTTACAATGCTCCGGTATAATTAAGAAACTGAAGCTCAATGGTGTTGGGAAGGAAGTGAAGTCTTTTTGATAATAATTTTTGAATAATTTAGAACAAAATTCTTTACCTGGATGTTCGCGTTCACTTAAGGAGTAAAATTAAGCGACCGTCACGCGCGATCTAATACAAATTAAGCAAAATCATTCAGAAGGTCCACCTTGGGTTACATGGTTTCTTATACGATGAGACAGGGCAAGAGTAAGCGTGGGCCTGTTTGTCGTTTTTATACCTTTCCCGTATTGGGCTAAATGAGTATTAAGCTTGCAACATATAGAACAGCTTGCGATAGATGCATCAATGTTTGACTTGATATAAGCCTATCTCTCCGCCTCTGTTCAAGGTTCAGGTTTTTTTTAATTACTTTTGTAGTGTACTCTTCGTTTTGATTAAGCTGGGTCCGCTAACATTTTTGGGCCCGCAGACGAAGGCGGACCCGTTTTACAACCACTTTCAATTCAAAAAGTTGAGGTAACAAAAAATGTTGCCGTAAAAAATGGTGTTTCAATCATTTGAATGTCGAAAATTGAATGGGAAAGGACCTCTTCTTTTTCATCTCCTGCGTTACTAAATGATATGCGAACCCATTCTAACTTTTGATGTTTTATAAACCAAATAGATTTAATTAACCGGTTGCGATTGGTAGAACAAAAATCTATCTCACAAATTGTTGTAAGTATCGCACGCTATCGCACTGGCTTAATATGCTTTTGCGACAAGTCGTGCGAGTACAAAAAATTGCCGAAGAAAAGGGAGTACAAGGAGCATGCTTGGATCTACCATGTAGAGCTACCGGTTTATGGTGTAACTGAAGAAAGAATCGCAGTCCTAACTACTGTGAAGACCCAAAGTCGTACCCTCGTTTTGGCCTCACGGATTCTCCGTCTCTGGGGAGGGGGAAGTGCTAAAACAAGAATAGGCTAAGATAGGATACGTAGTAGTTCAGGCATAGATTAGGAAATAGAATAAGAAATAGTCTAAGAACAGTTTTAGGAATAGAATAAGGAACAGTTAGGATTAGAGTAAGTAATACAATAGGGATAGCATAACATAGAATAGGAGTAGATTAAGATAGGATAGGATAGAATAAGAATAGCGTAAGTATAGGTTACAAGTAGTTTAGAGAAAGTTAGTTTAGAGAGTCGTAGCTGGGCTCTCGAGCAAGCAAGTCAGTCAAAGTTGGGCTCTCAAGCAAGTCAGTCGTGGTTGGGCTCTCAAGCCAAGAAGTCAGTTAAGCTCTTTGGCTTTGTAAAGTTAATCATATAAAACAATCTATTCATCAAAATACTTAAAATTGTTGGCAATTCGCTAAACGTAACGGTAATAATTAAATAATAAAAGGAAGAGCAAGTCCCCGTAAAAATAGAAATTTTCTTGTGATTCTTTCCCTGGGCCGCTGAGCTGCCCCAGCCTAAGGAAAGGGCCGAAACGGCCTCACACTACCTAACTGCCTTATGCCTTCTGCTTTCGACATGTGGCTACCAAAAGCCCATGTATCTGTTGAGAACTTATTTCAGCAAGAAACGCTCTGTAGGTAAACACTTAACACGTTCGCGGACGTGAATGCTATAGCATTCATTTTCATAGTGATGCAAAATGACGTGAATGCTATAGCACTCAAATTTTAAAGCCAATATTTGTTCATTTAATTTCATGTAACCTTAAGTCATCCTAACTGAAAAATATGATCTATATTGTCGTGGATGCTATAACATTCATTTCATATAACAGTTAAAATACGATGTTCTGACTACTCTTATAATATATATATATAATCAGATTTTGGATATTACAACTAGTTTCAAAAATGATTGCCTGCCTATTTTTACAGCTCCCGGAAATTTTTAATGCCCGTGAACGTCTTAATATTTATCTCCCCGTATAAATCTGTTTTTTTTTTTTTATTCTTTTACATTGTGCTTCGGTGAATGAATGGCAAGCGAATCCACGTAAATGGGAAATAATTTTTTCAAAATTAATCACTTGCAACTCTCGTGTATATTTAACTAAGAGTAAGATCCTAATGATAAATGAAGAACACTTTTCGATGGTGATTTTTGAGTTCATTATTCAAATTTTTCTTTTGTCATTAATTTTTTATGTTCGGTTTTTCGTTTTTTTTTTTTTTTTTTTTCCGGTTCATTAACTTGATAACTTTATTACACCGATACGTGATTTTTTCGTGTATTTCTTTTTTCATTTCTTCTCCTTGTTTTTTTACGGTGTGATAATAAATCCAGTACAATAAGTATTGTTTATGGCGACAATTACGTTGTAATGACACACATTTAATTGTGTTGTTCACAAAAAAAAAAAAAAAAAAAAAAAAAAAATTCCCATATAATTTAGAATAGACTCACGTATTCACGTGGTTTAATAAATTGCAAATAAATATTTCTAAGATAATCTAAGCGCTGTAATAACACTACCACGCTATAATATCTTCTTTAAGCCATTTTATGATTTAAGTATTTTCAGCTTATATTATGGTAAATATATATGTTACGTAAAGTTGCGGCTTTCGCAAATAGTTGATGCAAACGGAATCTATGGCGGACATACGGGCTTAAAATTGTGTTTTTTTTCGATTTTGGTCGTCTGTCAAAGTTCAAATAACAATGATGTGAACTAGGGGGACCGCTAATGTCGACAATAAAACTTAAGATCCATTGCGGCAGTGTAAGGGGTGAGAGGGCGTTAGTTCCTGGCCGTATATTGTGGATAGTTCTAAACAAAACAGAGAATGCTACAAACTAGAACTGACGCCATCGACGTCGTTGGGTTAAAGGTCATGGTATCGCGACTATTCAATAGGTCGACTTTTTTCCTCTATTGAATAATCGAATAGCAATCGTAGTGTTATCGATAAGTGCATATGGAGAGAACGCTACCAACTGACATGCAGTGTTGTATTTTGTAATAGATTACTCTTCCCCTTTAGCAGAATGTGCTACCAGCTCTCTATTTTCAACAGATATTATTTCTTCCAATTTATAGCAATTACAAATGATGACTTATTGTCTGTTCAAATAGAGCTCCCATTCTTGTAAAGATACCCAAGAGATGGTTATTTTGGTGCACAGTTGAAAAAATTTGGCTGGCTTTTGTCGCATGGAGTTCGTATTTTACCTAAAAGTTAGGAGTAGTGGCGGATGTCTCGCATAAGCCATGCCTTGTATTTGTTTTAAAATTTTCCTATTTTCGTGGATCAAAAAACAAAGTGGAATCTTACTTTCGCTCTCAATATAACTAAATAGTATATAAATATATCTTCCCTTCATTCCAATAAATTAAATGTAATTTTTTTGATTTTTCTAAATTCTATTAGGCAATAAAGTCGATATATTTTTGTAATCGGCTTAAATAAGTTTTCGTGATTTCATGACTTTAAGGCACCAACCATGCTGTCAAAATCTTTCCTGTAAGACTCCGTGCTGAATATGTCCATAAGGACATATTATTATAATTAATTTAGCCAAAGGAAGACTAAAGTCTTAAAGCACTGTCCGCTTTATTGAAAACTCTACCGCAATTGGGATTTGTACCCACGACATAACATTCTAATTTTCACCAGAATGCTTACAAAGCATATAACGCTTCAAAAACTGTTAACGTCTTTAATATAGAGGAGGATGTCTCTAAGAGAAAAGATTTATTTGCTTGGATCGCTTGGAAATGCTGCCGAAAGTGTGTGACCCAAGACCATCTGCGAAAACTATCTGCGAGTTCAGTCTGAAAATGATTCCGATCTGCCTATTAACACGCCCAAAATGAACAAACAAAAAAAAATTCCAGAAAATAAATGTTTGTAGGCAGATAACTTTAGCGATTTGAGGTATTCGCGATTGATCCGATTTCATATACTACATATAAAGTATTAAGAGTCGCTCATCATTTGCACGATGGATGGATGTTAAAAAGGAAAAACTTGAGTCCTCCTACCTCAGTGGAAATATTTCCCCGTAGAGGACGACGAGTCTGAAGCTGTGGCAGTAAAGCGAATGAAGACCTTACGTTCTTCCTAACCTAACATTTTTAATGCTTTTAAGGAAGGGTTAACGAAGGACTATTAAAGTCACAACCAAGAGAAGACGAAATCGATTAAAATCAGGGTTAATTTCGATAGCTTTAAGTAAATATTTCAAAGTAGATTAGGTGGCGTTGCAATGGCTATTCTGTCACTTAGGTCGACAACATGACGGCATTTGCTGACCAAGAGACATCCTACTAAGGATTGTAAGGGAGAACTACAAAATATCGTGATGTACTTGCAATAAGGGGTTCACGGGTTATACAGTGATGTGAACTCATTTGCTGTACGCGGGAATATTTGTCATCATAGACAAGCAAAGTAGAACCATGGTGTAGAAGGTGTGGTTCAATAAATTCATACCCATGAAGTAGCTCCCTTGGTTGACATTTTCTTCGAACGCCGTACGTTTTGTGCTATGCCTTGCAATTTATGAAAAATATGTCCAATAAATATATAAAATATATAACGCTTAAGATATAAAATATCTTTTGAACTTAAACTGTAGACTTGCTTCACTTATTTAAGCCTTTGTTTTTCTTTCATTCTTTGATCCTTTATTTCGTTTAAGTAAAAAATTTCATTTTAATCTCTTAAAATGCTATATATATGCCATCACAGCAGGTGAATCTTGTGCTCCATAAGGAAAAAAAAAGGACTTCACTTAAACGCGTAATCCTTTTCTTTTTTCATAAACCGTAAATTTATTATAATTGAAACAAAAATTTTTCAAATCGTTTTCTTTCCATTCGTATAATAACAATATATATGCATATGTATACCTTTCACTGTGAAAACGAAAAATGAAATAAAAATTATATTCTTGTTTCTTAAGTATACATAAAAACAATAAGAAAGAAAAGCATTTATCTATGATAAACGGAATTTTAAATTCACTTCACTGAAAGACTGACAGACTTTTTATGTAAATTGAAATTTAAACGAATGTTGTCAGTAAAAACAGGTCTGTTAAAACCAAATAATAAGTGGGAAGTGTCATTCTTTAGGTTGATGGGCTAATACATTACCAAAATTTTTTATACCTTACAGGACTTGTGGTGTAGCCTGTAATATGTAGATGCAATTATTTTTTTATTCTTTTGTCCTTTTATTATAACGATTCAATCAAAATTATTTTCTAAAAGTGATTTAAGCTTAGCCGTCCGTCTGTCCATTTGTGTCTGATGCCAAAGTGTTTTTATACTCAATCTATAGGTTGTAATTTATGAGATATTTGGGCGATGGCGTAAGGACAAACCCTATTGAAGTTGGGTTGGATGGGACCATGCTTATGACCACATTTCACATAAAGCCTTGCTCTACAAAAGTTGTTATGTGCAAAAAATCATTGAGTAGTATTTTGATCGGACGGGCAAGTGCTTCGAAGTTTCTCGGGTATAACCTTCCATAAGAAAAGTAAGTCTTCATATCGCACCAAGGCCTAATATTTAATATTTTATGACGAAAAGTTCTACACAATAAAAATTCGACATAAAAATGAAATTTATTAAACTTGGACTTAGAAAATCTATTATCTATACTTCACCTTTCTAGGAGTTTTCATTGAAAGTAAGCTTTTATGTGGCAACGAAGCTTAATTTTTAGTGCTTGACGAGCAAAGAAAATTTTTAAAATTAGTAAGAGCTTGCATAAGAAAATTTAATTTGAAAAATTTGCATCCCTTAGTGATTGCTCCAATCTATCTATCCAATCTATTAATAAATCTATATTTAAATAAATAAATATGTGCGTTTGCTTAGAACCATAGAAATCGTCACGATGACATTTTTGCATGTTGCAACCCTGAGAGAGTCATAAAGACAAAGTATCTGACTAGTTTCTCTAATACTACCTTCCATTAGCCGAAGGCCTTGCATAGGATAATTTGAGCAGGAAAATATGTAGTTCAGAATGACTAAAGAGAGAAGAGAAAAAGATATATAAGATATAAGAGAAGACAAAAGATATATATTAATAGATATATAGATAGATAGATACATAGATAGATAGATCCATAGTTAGATAGATAGATACATAGTTAGATAGATAGATAGATACATAGATATGTGACATAGGTAGATAGGTATGTAGATAGATACATAGATAGAGAGTAACAGGGTGAGAATGAGTGACAGAGATAGATAGATATATAGATAGAAAAATGGATTGATACATAGATGGATAGATAGCTAGATAGAGGGCGAAAGAGAGATAGAGATAAATAGATATATAGATACATACATATACAAATAGATATGTAGATAGAAACATAGATCGATACATAGATGGATATATATGTAGATAGATACATAGATAGAGAGTAACAGAGAGAGAAAGAGAGACAAAGATAGATAGACATATAGAGTGACAGAGAGAAAAAGAAAGACAAAGATGGATAGACATATAGATAGATATATGGATAGATACACAGACAGATAAATAGATAGATAGAGAGTGACAGAGAGAGAAAGAGAGACAGAGGTAAATAGATGCATAGATAGATAGATACATAGATGAAAACGTGGTATACTCTTTGCTTTTGAAATTTATTTTTTTCATTTTTCTTTAATGATAAAAACTCATAGAAATAGATTAATACATAAATTTCTGCACCTAAAATATTTCAGTAATAAAGAATAAGAAAAACTACGTCGTATATCGCGTAAAAACAATTATTAGAGTTTTTTTGAATATATCTTCTGTGGCGGAATAAACTATCCGGTATTCAAAAAAGCAAATACTAACAAAAAAGGCCATTATGTGATATAATGACCTTATATATGTAGTAAAATATCATTAGTAGCCGGAAAGTGATTATGTGTATGCAAGCGTTTGTGGTTGAATAATAAGCCGCAGACTTTAACGCATAAGTTTTTTATGGCCGCACACAGGTTATATTAGATTTACCTAATTCAATGTTAACTTTCGTTTCGGCATTAAGCCATTTTTGCGAATACAAAGGCGAAAGGTAAATTTTTCATACGTGCTTGTCCGCCAAATGTTTGCAAGGCCTTCAAGCACACTCCAAAGTCTTCTTAAGGTGGATTCTATTCTATTCTAGATTAGTGGAAATAACGATATCGATGAGAGATCTATTTATCAATCTGCTTTTTCATATCATGATTACGATATCAAAACAAACTTGATCTGATACTGTGTATATCGCCCTCGCGAGAACCAAAAAGACTGGTTATAGGGACCACGTTTCAGCGGAACACAAAGAAATGACGATTTTCTATTTTCTCTTAAACATCGTAGTTGTAAAACCTGAAATTTACGGAAGAAAATTAAGTAACCCGATTCTCCAATCTTGTCTGAGAACCAAGATCATAGGATTAAATAGCGAAGAACAATGAGCCATGCTGCAGTATTGCAAAAGCTGTTTCGAAACAGTTCCCCTGAACTTAGTAGTTAGTAGCGTCCTAGAAAAAGTAGTATCTACGAAAATTAGCTAATCTTAGCCATAGTTTATGTCATAATAGCCCCAAGACACCCCATTATCTGCTGAGTGCGAACAAAACCTATAAAAACGTGATTTGAAAAGAATACGATATGCGATGTTTACGATACTATAGAGGTCCTTGAGTAGATCTTCATTTTATCTTGCAATTAATTATAATTCGAAATTGATAACGACTATCGAAAGCTTTGACCTTGAAATTCTGAATTCAACTTTTCTTCTACGAATATTTATAAATCTTCCAAGAAAAGAACTGTTAGGATAGATATCATTGTACGGTGAGGGATATTAAGAGCGATGCAGTCAGAGCCGTATATCATTCCTTTTTAATTAGTTTCTCCAGAGTTGACGCAAATGCTTTCAAAAATTGTAAAAATAAAATTTACGGTATTTCGTCTACGATATAAGGCAGATGTATTAGATGACTGGCTCTCGGTTCTGTCTTACAATCGTATAGTATGCACAAACAAGTGTTTGGCTCAAGTCTTGTTTCTTTTTTTTTTTTGGATTTAAATATTCATTAACCAACAAGAAAGCCTTTAGTCGGTAAGACGACTTGATGTTTACAACGTTAATCTTCTTGGTACATGGCCGCCTTTTGTAACTTTTAAAGGATTTAATCATTTTAATATGCATCTAAGTATGTGTGTTGAAAATTGTGTCTGCGCAACTGTTAACACTGAATATTTGCATAACGTTTACTGCCTTACGAACGTAAAACTTTATTTTGTTATATAATAATTGAATTTTTATGATGGAAAGAATGTAGTGCACAATAATTTTAAGTAAAACTTTCTTTTTATAACTTAAGAGCAGTTACACAGTTAATGGACTTTATTTCGTTACTGAAATGTTTATGGTTTTCATATAAATAAGAGTTTGCTTTATATAAAAAAAATTATTAAAAATTTTCTTCATAAAGTTAAACAGGATTCTTTTACAATTTGCAAGAGTTCGGGCCCGGTGTATGTTTACCAATATCGAGTAAGTTCGATCGGGAAGAGTTAACTTTTCTACGGGATCAATCTAAAAGTTGGAGGGGCAAGTATATCAAGTATCGATATCGAGAAAATTCGAGTAGAGGGTCTACCACGATCGATCAGTCGCGTGTTTTTCATGCTATAGGATGAAAAATCATTCGATTATAAAATCGGTCTCAAGTAACATCTGCAGATTGCAATTGAGTTTCTGATCTTTCATTATAATGCTATATAAAATCAATTTGTAATATATTTGTGTGATTGTGTTTTATGGGCGACTGGTTTTGCGAGTTCAGCCCTATGTAAGTAGGGTTTTTGCCGTACTCTAGATAGAATTAACAGTGCAACTTGAATCTGTCTATAACTTATACCGAATTTGTAGACTATGTCTATAGTAACCAAAAACAAGTAAGTAAATAGTAGTCGGGCAAGATTGACTATTAGATACTCTACACCACTTTGTCTAATATAGTCACGCCCTTGTTTTGGTGATAATACATGAAAGGTTACACAATGAGTTCGTGCAAAGGCATACTTTTCATGAAAGCCCACATACTGGAGGAAACCTTATATGCGTGGCATCTAAAAAATAAATCTATCTTATCCAAATTCAGTAAGTTTGGTTTCTACATCAGTTTACTATTATGGAGCGATTTTCACTATGAAATGTTGCATCTCCTTAGTAGGAACGACTACGTGAAAGAAGGTTCAAAAAATTGCTCCAGCCGGTCCAAACTTTTCGTATCTATTTCAAATGTCGAAATACTATTACTTAGCCACGTTTGTCGAGAAATTTTGAAAATAGCAATTTTTTTCAGAATCGTGCGTTATATGCGAGTGGTCGAACAAATGGGTCGATCCAAACCATTTTGAAAAGCCTTTGTTATCGGCTTAAAGCACTGTCGTGTCTGTCTAGCAAATTACATCAAAATATCTCAAAAGTTGGGATAACAAATTTACATGGACAGACGGACGGATAGAAAGACTAAGGCATAATAGAGGGAGAGTCCACCTTCAACCCTTCTGTGTGTTACATACGTCCGCATAAACTTAATATGCCCCGTATCAAAAGTTGTGTAAGACATAAACATATGCTTTCACTAAAGAAAGGGCGACAGAAGCAGAGGCAATTTATTGATGATATAAAAAAAGTTATGTAAAGGAAACTAAAGTAAAACAGCGAAAAACTTGCCTTCATAAAAAAATATTTTAATGAAAAATGGTATATATTGATAATAATTTATTCATGGAATTCCATTATATATATATATTTTTTTTTTAATTAAAAATGATCTGTAATTTCTTTAAAGCAATTTTATAAGTTTTAATCTTAAAGACAAGTAAGGGCATTGTACTCGGGCATTATAGTCAGGTCGATCATTAGATATTCTACACTAGTTTGCCTAGAACAGTTATTTCCCAAATTTCAACAAGATATTTGAAAAATTTCGACTTGAAGGTTGTACACAAAAACAGATGGATAGACAGACAGGCGGATAGACAAATTTAGATACATTACAATGATACGTCTAGCTTAAGCCCTTCTGGGTGTTACATACGTTCGCACAAATTTAATACACACTGCGCCACAAGCGGTGTAGGGTACAATGAATTAAAGAAATTTAACGGTAGCAATGCTAGTTCTGTGCAAGTTATATACCGTTAGTGTCGAATTATTTATCTGAGGGTTGCATAGACACTGACAAAGGTTAAGGAAATTTCTTATCTGATTATATTACGTCAAAAGCCTACTCTATGCTTTTGTAAAGATGCCGAAGCTTACATAGAATTTTGCATGAAGGACTAAGTTCACGTTGTGGATTAACTTTGCAGTGCTTTTTATATAGTTATTTTAATTACCGATTGAATACGCATTCACTACGCTGAGGCTACTCCCTATCTCTTTCCACTCTCGTTTCCACCGCTCACCGCGTTACACGTGTAGGGGAGATCTTCTTAGTGATTCGACATATAAATGTAAAAAACAAATACAAGCATGGTAGTGGGATCCGGCCAACTATTAAATACCCTACACAATTTCCCTTTATATAGTTAGTCACATAATGACTTTTCAAAATAAGGCATTTTATGGGAAGTGCCCGAAAGACTGGCCTGATGCGAAAATATGCCTATGTACTAAATTTGCGAACCTGAGTAACAGACAAACTCAGGTTCAGGTAGAGAGAGATTCTGAATCGATCTGAATAATAAAAGGTAGATCTATTCCCAGCCCTTCTAGGTTTTGTATACATTCGCACGAAGTGAACACTCCCTTGGATCAAAAACGATACAAGGTTTAAAACACAACAATTAATACTTATTTGTCTAACGCGAGCATGGTAGTTGTCCATTTTAAAGTCTGGCTTGCTCGTCAAATGGCGACGTGTGTGATTCAAATTTTTCTACGTATTTTTGCAACATTGCTCCTCCCAAAAGCAGGTAACAGGAAGAAGGACGGACAAACTAGCGTAGTTAAATCAGTTATAGGACTTGCACTGATGTATACACGGACGTATATATGTGTACATATATGTAACAGAAGGAAGGACTGACAAACTAACTTAGTTGAATTGATTTAGGATTTACTTACTAGTCCGTCCAAGCAGGTGTTAACTGCTTTTGAAACGAACATTCTTGTACATGTATGTGTGTATATATGTATGTATGTATATATGTATAGATTATTTATCAATTCAACAAATTTAATTCGTGTTGGTGGGAGACTTAAAAACTCAAATTGGATTTTTTCGTCATATTACGAAAGTTTCGTTTGTTTTCTAAAGCGCCAATCATGCATTCTCATCAAAGGTTTTGGCATGTAGTGCCACTCTACTTTCCCGCTGCAATTCGGCAGCAATGTTGACTCATGAGTGGATGTAGAACAAACATCTATACAAACATCGGAAGTATCAAGTGAGGAGTAACGAAACTAGACGTACAGTGTACTCATCTTAATCCTGGTTGAAAACCAAGGCGTTTCACACTGTACACATATATTCCTACATGATCTCTGATGTGTATTCATACTATACTTCATATATCATTATCCTCTCATATAACACATATATACATATATATATTGACAAAATTATTTTCATTTTCTTTTTCAGTCTTTTCGGTGCTGAATAATCCATTGAAATTTTTTCAATCACATCGGTCGTAATTGTATGCTTGTTAATGCAATTTTCCGATAAATTAATGAAACCAATTTACTTCCCTGCTTTGTAATACTTAAACACACAGGCCTGCTTGAGCTCGAAATGAAAGGAAAATCAATAAAATAAGAGACAATTAAGCGACAATCGCTGAATTTAAAATAACATTTTTAGCATATGACAGGCATGTAAGCTTGTGTATGTTTGTCTATTTAAATAAATACAAGCAAATGATTCGCCTGAGGGTTGAATAAATTTTTAATTGAAAGCAAAAACGTGTAAACATATTTCTCGAAGTACGTAAATATTGCTTACGATTAAGTTCAGGGATGCCCAAACTTTTGGCTTAACTGGACTATTTTAATAATATATAAAATTGAATATTGGAATTTTGGACAATATATAAAATTGGATAGAACGAAAACAAGTAAGAAAATTAAATACGGTCGGGACCGAATATTCTACACCCATCACTGTTATCTTAAAAGAGACAAAAGAAGTAAAAGAACAAAATTTTCATGCTCTATAATCTGGAGTGGGCGCAACTGATTTCTTCTATGTTCAAACAAAAATCTTTTGTCGTGTAGGCATTTAGGCAGTGTAGGCGTGTCCTTTGATAAGTTTAGGTCAATTCCAAATTCTGCAAATTTGAAGACGATATAATCATCTTCGCTAACAGGAGAACGTTTACCACAAATACTTCAAAGTTGCACAAACAGACACATGGACAGACGAATAGGTGGACATGTTTAGGCGAATTCATATACATTATGGGATTTTTGAAGCTTGTTTCTGCGCGTTATAAAAGTATTTAAAAAACAATTAAATTTTCATACACTATAACATTGGGTAGGCGTGGTCAAATTTTTCCATCTTTATGCACAAATGTTACAGCATCGCCCATAGAATATGCATTCAAATTTTTCTACATTTATTTGCTACAGTTTATGAGTAATGAGCAAAAAAACAATTTTGAAAAACAGAGGTGTTCTCAGTTTACGTGGTACTGTGGGCGTTCTTCAAGCGCTTTGCCACATTTTCAATACCAAACTGCATGCAAGAATTTCCAATGTTTCTCGCCAAATATGAAGTCGATAGCTTCATTTTTGTGACCAGGAGAATGTTTACAACAATCATTACACAGACGGACAGAGCGACATGCTTAAATCGATTTAGAAATTGTTGCTAATCAAGAATATATATACTTTGTGATATACTGCTGATCGAATCTCTTCCTTCAATACTCGGGCGCCATTAACAATCGTTGCTTGACCAGGTTCATTTTCGCAGAAGCATTCTCCAATGATGGCTTCAAGCTAAAATCCGCAACCAACTGTTACACCATGCGGATGCATTTGTTTTTCGAAAATCACGAAATTTTTGCGAGATGTGGTTGCCATACTTTCATTATCTTTGAAATATTGTTCGACAATAAAAAAGCTTTGCTCTCTCGTGTAATACTCTATTTGTATTAAGCCTTAACTGTCAGTTGTCCCACAGTGTTTTTTTTTTTTTGGATTGTCAACAGCTTTCCCGCGTAAATGGTGGAAAGTTTACATTTTGGGACACCCTGTATGAAGTATTACTTTTTGGGGGATTTCGTTACCGTGTCTCTGGTTTTTTCAAATTTTTTCACAAGAAAATTTATTTAGTGAGGACCCTATTGGTAGATGACAATTATACTAAACGCTTTGCATTTATACCGGGGTCTAAAATAATGATCGATTTAAACTTTACATGCGCGCTTGCTTCTTCTTCATCTTCATCTTCATTGTTGTTTGCTTTCTATAATTTTGTTTATTGCAGTACATAGCTATGGGTTTCCTACACTACCCGTTCGACGGGCACAAATAAAGCTAGCGAAAGTATTCTTGCTATCCACATTAGAGGGGAAAGTGGAAACTTATCCGTCTTCTTCGTCGAAACCTTGAACAGATCTTTGGCGAAAAGTATTTCTGTTGACCGAAATTACCCCAATCCCGTAATCCGTCTTGTCCCATTCGTTACTGTCTTACTCTCACCTATGCCCAGCATCTCCGCCCGAAATGAAAGAGCTGTGATCTCTGAATCAGGTATGGTTTGAGGACCTAAAAATACATTGTATTCTGTGAATTTTATTTATAAAATTATTTGAAGAAAGTATTTTTAAGATTCCGATCAATTTGTATTTGAAACGATGGAAGAAGCTCTTGAATCTTAAATGAGTTCGACGCTTATTCCATGTTTATCAGATACTGTTCCATCAGTTCTATCTTTTTTCTGTAGTTAATCGTTTTTCAAAGATTCCCCTCAGAGTTGCCTTCGAGATTTAATTACCCGACCAAAGGAGAGGCGTGAAGCGAGAGAGGTATTTTCCTGTAAGAACATAGGTACCGATATAGATTCCTCAAAAAGCGCTATAACAAATTCTTTTTCTCAAACAAATGATCAAATAATAATATCCTTATGTACGTGGTGTGAGTGAAAAGGGATCTCGATTTTTTTTGTGGTTGGGAACACTTCGTTTAACGAGTAAAAATAAATTTTATCTTTTCTCTCCACTATCTGGTATATACTGCAAGCTCAGCTGTTTCATTAATATTACCCTCCTCATGATAAATCCTTTTGAAGGATTCCTTTTGCAATGACTTTACTGTGAGTTGAACTTGTGGTTTTGAAAAGATGCTTTCAGTTTTACATTTAAGTCATATTCGGATGTTCGGTTTGCGACATGCCTGCTTTAGATGGTTTTGTTGACAAAATGACAAAAACAGATTGAAAAGTTGTTGTTGTTGGTTTAGCTTGCTTCGTTGCTACAAATCATTAATTTTATTTAATTTATTGAGTAAAACAAATAAAGTCTTTAATTAATTATGTGTTTTATATAACTAGCGATTGCAAGAGAAAGCGAGAATAAGTTTTGATATACGATTACAATGTGTAGCGTAAATCATTAATTTAACAAAAAAAAAAAAAAAAAAATAGCAAAAAATGCGTGAAATATTAGGCGGCGGTAAAGAAGTATTGAGAGAAGTTAGTCGGTGTCATCTAGCAGCCAACACTAATTACACACACGACGGTTTAAAAAATGATACTTCAGTCTATAATTTTTATAAACATCGTTTTGTATTTCGTCAATTATGTCAAATATTGGTATGAAATTACGAGTCGGGACACTTTTTTTATGAAAAATTTTACAATTTTGAGTCTATAATTCAAGGGCAAGAGAAAAATTTTGAGCATAACAAGAACTGAGTCAATTTAGTTTATATTCGTATCTAACACACGAACGAACAATGACTTCGTAGGATGACAAACATACATTTATACATATATATACCATATATCTATATGTCGTCCTACGAACTTCTTGATTCACGCGTTATTTTGTTGGCAGCGCACTGAAGCGTTAAGGAAAATTATAGGAAAAAGTTCTTTCGCTTATACAGAGACTTGTTGAGCTCGAAATTGCGATTTCCGTGGGCGGACGAATAAATACGAATGCCTGCAACTAACTAGCCATTCAACCTAATAAATCAGAATTTGTACATTTTACAGATGTGATGGGTGAGCAGTGACACAAGCATTTGATAAATCCACAACATCCGCTATGATAGACAGAAAATTTCTGAGATTTTGCAACGATTGGCTAGAAATAAATTCAATGCAGATTAAAAGCACGCATAATTTTTAAGAACATAACACACGATAATTACACGATAAGCTCGTAGGCTGACAGTTAGATAGAACTATTACTAGCGAATCCATATGATTTTTGGATAGCATTAACCTTTGAAATCATTATTTTACAAGTTGTACTTGTTTTAATGACACGGCTTAAGAAATTTAGATTTTTCCGATGTTTCATTAACACCAATGTTGTGTCACTTTGTGAACCAATGATCGGAATGCTAAGACATTTTTACACATTTTGCTTAAAGATGTGAAATCTATTTAGAAATCACATAAGTTCATTAATTAAGTTACCATACATCTTGACGGCATCCTACGAACTTATTGAGTACACTATTATGTATGCATCTAAAAGAGAAGATTAAATAGAATTCTAAAATGGAAAAATGTAACACAATATTAATTTTTTTAATTTACATTGGTAGCTATATTTTTGTATATATACACATGAGTATATATGCATTTGTATTCTAATTAATGAAAGCACTAGCACTTAACAACTTTTTCTTTTAAAAGATAATGCAATTTTCTAATGTCTCCCTAAGGAATACTTCAACTAATTAAATACGTTACCAATGCACTTATCTAGCTTTAAAGGAAATTCTATAGCGAAAAATTAAATTAAATTTTACTTTTTGCAAATAAAATTTAATGCTATTGTAGTAAATTCAGAATCGCGCCTACAAATTTGCAAATTTTTACACATATATCTATTGTTGGTTTTTACAAGAGAAACAAATAAAACATTTTTACCGTTTATTTATTTACTTTAAAACAAGCGAAAACCTTATAGTCGAGCATGGCTGGCCATTAATTAATCTAAACCACCCTACAGTTACTCATAAAATAACTTTACAAAACAAATTCCTATATAGAATATTGTCGCAAGAGTTGTTTCACTCGAACCATTGGCCAAAACGACCAGTGCGGTATCTTAAGTTCTTCTGGTCCGCCCAAATTTAATATATCCTTGTGCCACAAGCGCGTAATAACTAAAAATGTAATAGTCGGACATGATCAGCCATCAAACACCCTACGTTATTTCGCCAAAAAGAATCCTTCATTTATTTTCGTGGTCAAATACCAAAAACTTGACCTCTTTAGCTTGTTCGGGGTTACCTTCTAAGACAACTCCTAAATGGGTCTTATGATTCAAAAAAAAAAAAAAAATATATTCCAGGTCCACATTACGGAATTTCGCTTTTATGTCAAATTACTCCTGTGGACCATATTTCGCCATAAGATGTTAAAAGATAGACTTTTTTGTCGGATCAAAGTTTTCTTTCGTAAGAAAGATGGGGATGGGATTAACTTGTCCGATCTAAGTTTACATCAACTTCGTTTGCTGAAATATTATTTATAATTCAACTTTTCAATGGGCCAAGACAGCTCGGCTTAACAGATCTGATCATTGTATCTCAAAAGGTGTCATCTATAAGCTGAACAAAAAAAATATGGTTAGACATCAGACAGGTATCAGACAAAGAGACAAGTGAACTTAAATGGTAAATGATTTTGAATCGATTGGATCTATATTCTATAAGCAGAATATAATGAATACTACATACATCCTCACAAACTTAATACACTCTATAACATAAGTGCTGCAGAATGTAAAAATAGATGCCATTTATTTACATTAAGCATATGAAACTATTTTCTTAGTACAACGCATATTATTTATTCAGAAAGATTATGTTATCGTAACGTAAGTTGCTTTCCTGCATATATTTTAAAATGTTGTTTATCATTAATGACAATCTATCAAATATTCTTTAAATTTGTTTTATCGTTTACAACCAAAACTATTTAGTTATTTGCGTAAATTACGCGTAGACTATGTATATGGTGTTCCAAGAACTATTTTGTCGACTTTTCTAATACTTCCCGAAACAAATGCCAATGTTTGACATCTCCGGTATCCATACTTTGGACTTTGTTTAAAACGAAAGGGATCAAAAAGACAGTATCACTTAACCAGCTCTAACATATAAAGTACTGGTAGGAATTAAATGGCTCCTCCTCATCCTTAAGGCCAACTTTGATAGCCATATTCTCTAAACTTATCCAAAATGCGCAGTATTTTAAATCAAAATTTAAACGGTTTTCTATGCCACCACAGCGTCCAATTGCACTCACAAAATAGAATTAGGGCTCCATCTTGGTGTAATAGAAATTGTTTGTGTGTATATGCAATATGAAATTTTTGGTTTAATAGAATTAGGGCTCCACCTTGGTGTAATAGAATTAGCGCTCCATCTTGGTGTAAAAGAAATTGTTTGTGTGTATATGGGAATATCATGGCACCTATCGTTTGAAGATTGCTACTATCCATCAATCATGGAACTGTCAACAGTGTTGCAATACACCGTAGAGTTAGTGAGCGATGTGGTAAATAATAAAATTGAAAACTCAATCGAGGCAAATGATTGTGCATGGCGGCAAGTAAAAAAAGTAGGAAAGTATAACAAGGGGTTTTGTTAAAGAAAAATGTCTTAAGAACAACACGACAACAAATTAAAAAATGCGGTTATTTTTATATAAAGTTCTCTACAGAGTTTCGCTCCATTTTATTAACTTTCCCCGCAATTAAAAGACATCTCCGAACTTTCTTCAAGTTGTCTATAAACTTCCGATTGGAAATAGTGCAACTTTTACGCCACAAATTTTTTTTAAACGGAAATATCGAGGGTACAATTACAATAAGCGATTGTTTTTTTGCGAAAGAAACACAAACTCGAAAGGAGAATACGAAATAGTTTATCTAAAGTACGCTTCATCACTGCGTTGACTCTTTTTCCATCTTTCGAGCTATTTATGGACACCTCTTGTCGCGAACTATTCATTGGGTCACTTTCCCGCACCTACTCCCACACGCTACTCATTAAACCGCTGTTTAGGTAATTGAAAGCAGCATGGGCTAGCACTTTCCAGCTGCATGTTTCCAATGCTTTCCCCGAATTCTCTTCATTTGGCAGAAATATCAAGGTCTTGAACCCAACAAAACGATACGAGTACTAAATGTTGGTTCAATTTATCACTTGCGAGCGTTTGACATCTACTGATGGGTCACCAAAATCTCACATTTGTAAAATTTTTTTACTGCACATTGAGCCTTTTTTTTACCGATCATAGCAAATTTTCGATTTTTTCGATTTGCTGAATACAAAGAGAAGAAGAAGCATTCGTATGCCATGAATCAAAGGGTTAATTAGTAAGCACAATGCATCTTAATAGTGTCGGCGTGCAAGGAAGCTTTAAGCATCATTTGGTCATGCATTGGGCATTTTCTTCTCTTTTCCTTCATCTCTTTCTGACCGTATTACACGAAAGAGCCATATCTTAGTCCATTATTAAAAAAAAAAAAATTTGAGGTAAAGCATTTTTTGCAATCAACCTTAGAAAATGTTTTCTCTTCCCTTACTATGTAGACAACATTTTCCATTCCTTAACTTAAGCAACATTTCTCCATCCTTTTTTCCATTCTCAGTTTTCATTCAGGTCGGATTTATGAGTCAGGGTACTCAATATATGAGAATAAGTAATTAAAGCGTATTAAGTCCCCACTTATTGTTTCATCGTCCTAAAGTTAATCAATAAGAAAAGCTCTTCGTTTCACTTAGTGGTAGGATTGCTGCTTATTTCTTTGATTACTTTTTCATTTCTGCTTTTTGATAGACGAAAATACTTTCGCCAATTTGGGTGAAAAGCATGTACACGCTTCTATGATTCGTGTTCGTTTTTGATATGTAGTGAGAAATTTACATCTAATGAGCAATAAGAACCTATCATGTTGTACCCTTTTTTCTCTCGAAATTTAAGAAAAATGTTGTCTTAAATTCTAAAGCAAGAATTAACATTTCATCGTAATAGCTATGTAATAAACACCAAGCAAACATGAAAACGCATAGAAGAAAAAGCAAAATGTTTGCAAAGCAAATGTTGTTTCTAACATATTTCGATATAATTTTACTCAGAATTTAACAAATGCGACACTCATCCGGCCTTTACATAGGCGATCGATAACATGGCTTTATAATGATCCCCTTAATGCTTCTCCTTTCATCTTGCATATGAGTTAATAAACTTAATATGCTTTTTAATCGGAAATATCAAAGATATTACTTACTGACTATATAGTCAACTAAAAATTATTATTATTATTCGATATTCGTTATTAAAAATATATTTGAATTTCAATGAAATGCTAATATTTCTCTGGAATTTTTCATTGCGAAATTGCAAAAATCATATAGTGTTCGTTAAACTGAATTAATTTTCAACTAACATATAAATTTTCCATAGAAAATATCGCGAGCAACAGTTCATTATGAATGTTTTTATAAGCAAAGCAAAAATATATATAGCGACCATAGTCCAACAGATGTTTAATATCATCTGTTAGCTTTATGAAGTACGATTATATCCTTTGCTATTATACACCTCTAGCTATTTTGATATAATTTATATTAAGTTTGTGCGGATGTGTATAGCACCCAGAATGATTGTGTCGCTAACCGTCGACTTTTACGATTTTTATCAATCCCTTCACCTTCTTTGGTTCGGGGCAACAAATTGTGTGTCGCTTTATAAGGTGCTCGTCAAAAACTTGGCGTCTGATTCTCTATATGGCCTCATATTCACATAGAATGTGATGGGACGTCTCACTCATCAGTGGACAGAATCTGCAGGAATCCGTTTCGGAGATTCCTTATCGGTCTGTCCGATCGTCCATCAGTCAGAGGGAAGAATATGCCATGCACATGTTCTTATCTTGCAGCTGCAGGGCGGTCTTGTTCCCTGTGGAGCGTAAGTGATGCTTGTTCACTGCCTGTGCTAACGGTAGCCGTTTGGTTAAGCTTTCGCGACAGGTAAACCCCTTATCACATCTGTCCGGTTGTCCATATTTCCACCTATTCATTCTGTCCGTCTGTCTCCTTGCCAGTTATCTTTTCGTTCATCGGTCTGCCCGTTCGCCCGGCAGATTTATCTGTTTCAGTTTCTTTCCGATCATAAATAGTTGTTTCATTTTATGTTTGTATGTTATCTGTATTGTGATGTTATGCATTTTGTTGACTTGTACCTGAATGTGTGATATTGTTGTCAGTTTAAAGAATCTTCGTCATCCTGCATTAAAGTATTCGCTGAGTTGTCTTCTCAAGTCAGTGAGCAATTTTGTGTTTATCGCAATTATTTCAAAGCACTTAAGACACGTCTTAGGTGGTCTTTGCACTGTCATCATAACCTAAAGGTAGAATATTTATTGTTTTTCTTTTTCTTTTTTTTTTTTTTCACTGAAAATAGTAAATAGTTTTATTTGTTGCAAAAATAGCTTTGCATCAAGCTACTGCGACTTCTCCCACTTAGCTAAGCAAATAAAGGAAAGTCACAGTGACAGTGTCATCTTCAGCACCAGCCATTGATGATACATTTAAATGAAATCCTTGGTATACACTTGCTCCTAATGCTTATGCAAATATTTGCAAATTACTTGTCAAGTGTTAAAACTAATACAAAATGGAATTTGTCGACGCTCTCTACAAAGGTATCTTAAGTTCGATTATGATCTTAGTGCTTAGTGCTATAATCTAATTACCAACTAAAGCAATTAAATTCATGAAGAATTTGTCTAAATTTGTTGATAACTTTTCGGTAAAGTGTTGTTTCCCCAAAATTTTGATTTCATTTCGAACTATTTTTAATTACAAGATTTTTCAAATATTTATGCATGAAATGTAATTATGTATGTATGTTCATGTGTATGCAGGTTTAAATGCAATGCATTGTTAAACAGTTTTTCAACAACGATTCTATGCGTTATGCCAACAAACTGTTTTATCTGTTGAAATCGTTAAGTCAAACTGCAGCCGTTATGAATGAAGCATATGTAGATTTGTTTGTATTCGGCCAAGTTATGTTGCCTGAGAATGTCGAAGAACTTTTCTATCATGTTTTGAAAAAGTTTCATAGATAAGGCGTTGCCATGGCAGCATGCAATGCAGATAAGAAGGAAAATTGCGATTTTTCGATGCATAAAGTGCAGGAAGTGCGATTTAATAATAACCACTTTTGATAAAAGGGACTTAAGTTATGCGTATGTTATGCTTTTAAGTGTTCGATAAGCAACTTGAAGACTTAACAATAATAAGAGCTCTTGGTGATTCTTTTCTTCTTGTTGAAAAACTGTTTGAAATTTTCGTCAGAGAATAACGTGACATTAACTACAGAAGGCATATTAGATCGGCCAATAAAGGCATAACTGGAAATTAATTTGTGCCAAGATTTTACGAATCTTTCTGGCGAAATATCTTTGCAGCTATCCAAATTCACTGGTTTGGGATATCACCACAAGGACAGAAATCAAGCTCAGAGAGATACCAAATCATTTGTTGAAACAGATGTTCATCCGAACTAGGAGCACGAAAATTAGAAAAAAAGAAACTTATGTTCGATTGTGACCGAATCGTTTCTACCCACCGTTATTATCGTAAGAGAGACTAAAAAAAAAAAAAGGAAAGATAGGAATTTTCACGCTGTATAAGATGGGATGCTCGCAGCTAATTTCCACTACTACTACTGTTTACTATTCATGAGAAATCTTGTGTGGTTTAGGGGCACAGACTTCGGACCATGTGGTTCAAATTTTCTCCACTCTATTTTTATGTCAAATTACTATCATAAACAAATTTTCACCATATAACATTAGGGCTTTTCGGCATATAAAGGCTTAAATTTCCTGAGACCTGTGATAGGCGATGATGTCCAAAAAATAGACTTGTGTGCTGCAAATTTCATAAAGTTGATTTTTTCGTCAATTTATTATTATGAAAAAATTTTCCCCAAGAAATATTAAAAATTAGACCCTTTTATATCCATCGCCGAACGATTTTGTTGAAACGTTTGCAACGTCCAGAAGGAAGCATCAGAGACCCGCTAAACATATTGAAATGAACATAGATCAAATGATCAGGTGTCGACTTGTAAGTTGAACATAAGAAATTAGTGGACAGACATAACACACAAGGCAGACGGACGGACAAGCTTAGAACGACTCAGAAAATGATTCAAAAAGTGATGCTGAACTGATCGGTCAATCTTAGGTCCTTCTGGGTGCTACGTATATCCGCACAAACTTAATATATCCTTTATCACAAGTGCTGTAGGGTGTAAACAGTTTCTCACTTAGCCTACATGAACATATACATAATCGGAACCTTTCTGATTTGTCCTTACTCGCCAGAGACAATGATTGAACTGAATTTCCATACTCCCTATTGCTGAGGGAGCTTGACTGATTTTTTCTATTTTTGTAGAATAAAAGTGTCCAGCGAAAACATCAGTACATGCGGTGTTTGTGGTTCGTTTTAAAAGTTTTTTATAACTAAAGCTGAGAGACTTGAATAGCGATATTCGAGAAGAGAAGTGCATCAAATGTTTATGATTTCAATAGAGTGAACTGCTGCTGTGAAATGCTAAAACCCTAGTTTCTGGAAATAAGTTTTTTTTCAAGTTTCCAAATAATTTTCCATAAATAGTTGTTCTAATTTTATAAATAAATCTACGCCGTTTAAAAGGCATAATCCAGTGATATGAACATTATTCCAGGAACATAAAGAAACGCAGATGAAAAAAACAAGTAAGAAAATTATATTCGGTAGAGGCCGAGGTACCATGTTTTCTTGAAAGGAAAAAAAATAAATAAAATTTTGATATAACATTGAGTGGGCGTGGCTGACTTTTTCCATTTTTGCCCACATATTGTAGGGTCGCCCTAAGTTTTTAAGTAACGAGCAAGAAAAAGCAATTTTTTATCCTAGAAAGTGAAGGCGTCTTCAGGTTACGTTGCCAAAGGGGCGTGTCAATAGAACAATTTCGGCCGCTTTTCTAACCAATATGTGTCCAAGAACTTCCACTGTTTTTGCCAAACTTGAATTTAATATCTTCATATTTACGAGCAGGACCATAGACAATACACAGAGGGACAGATAGACAGATTTCGACTAAATCGATTTAGCATTTATTGCTAATCAATAATATATGTTTAGCGGGTCTCCGAAGCTTTTTTTGAGGGGATTGCAAAGGTTTTGACAAAATGAATATACCATAATCCGCGTATGGTGAAAATCAAAATGCGATTTTCCGTAATAGTACGTATAACATATATTGCATATTGGATATACGTAGAATATAGAAAATACTTAAAATTCATCTCAATGCAATCGTAGCTTTTTTAATTTTTCCTCTTCACAACACATGGGAAAATTAACGACAACGTAAAAAAAGCTAATAACACTTAGAGTGGTAATGCAAAAAGAGTTGGTGTAATAAAAACAATAGGAGAAGAAAATAACAAGCAGAAAAACGAACAAGAAGATAGTAAAAAAGTGTTGAGAAGTAAAGTTGTCGTAATTGATGTAAATTAAAAGTAGTTCTCCTTCGTTTCACACACATAACGGAAGAACAAAGAGAAAATTAAAAGTCACATCTATCTACAGGAGAAAGATTCGCTTGGTTATTTCTCTCGGTCCTTTTGCGGTGTTCAGGTGGGTTCTTTTTTTCTTTTGCCTTAACACTCGACATGTCAAAGGAAGTGAAGCGGCGTTGCATGATAGTTAATTGTATAAAAATATCAATAGCTGTGTATCCGCCCTTGTGACTGACTATATCTTACCAGGAATTCGTATTATATATAAAAAAAAAAAAAAAAAAAATTTTTACAAATTGTTTGGTTTTTTTCAAAAAAAAAAAAAAGAAAATTTCCATTATTTACATGAGCACGACTTTTAATGGAAATTTATTCTTTGAAAATTTGCAAATGTAAATATAATCAAACATTTGTGTGCGTGTATGCGTTGTCTTATATCTTTCAGGCATAAGAAAATTGCATTCAATTTTGTAAACGTTGCAGAATATTCTCAAAAGAAAACGAAAACAATAATATAACAAATAAATCATGTCGGTCTTAAGACGAACAACTTGAAAGTTTTACATACATACAAACACAAACACAACTCTCATAAATTTGTAGTAAAACTTTATTAACATCAAACATCAAGTAAGAAAATTAAATTCGGCCGCGACCGAATTTTTTATACCCATCACCGTTATCCCAAAATAGATAAAAGAACTAGAAGAGCAAAATTTTCGTGCTCTATAAGTTGGAGCGGGTTATAGGCGTGTCCTTTGAAAAGTTCAGGTCAATTCTAAATTCATTTGCAAATTTGTACGCGATGTTTTCATTTTCGCTAACGGAAGAATGTTTACCGCAGATACTACAAAGTTGCGCAAACAGACAGATGGACAGACGTACAAGCGGACATGTTTAAGCGAGTTCATATACTTTAAAGGATTTTTGAAGCTTGTTGCTACGCTTTGTAAAGATATTCCGAAAACATTTAAAGTTTGATACGATATAATATTGGGTAGGCGTGGTTAAGTTTTTTCTGTTTTTGTGCACAAATGCTACAGCATCGCCCATAGCATATGCAATCAAATTTTTGTATATTTATTTGCTATAAATTATGAGTAATATGCAAAAACCAATTTTTCAATCCAATGAAAAACAGAGATGTTCTCAGTTTACGTGGAGCTGTGGGCTGGCTCTTCAACCGCTTTGTGCCATTTTCAATACCAAACTGTGTGCTTCCACTTACCATGTTTCTGCCAATTTGGAGTCGGTAGCTTCATTTTTGTGGCCAGGAGAATGTTTAAACAGACATTACACAGACGGACAGACAGACAAGCTTAAATCGATTTAGAAATTGATGCTGATCAAGAATATATATATACATTGGGGGGTCTTTGATGCTGCCTTCTGGGCGTTGCGTCCTTGGCGTACGCCTCATCCTTCGGTGATAGGTACAACAAATAAGAAAATTATAAAAGTCTTAGAAGGAATTCGGTATAAACAAAGATACGAGCAAATATTACGCCATCTGATAAAAAACATGACATTACTTGATCTCAGGAAACAAAGTTACTTTACTCATTCCCGTAGCCAACTGTATCCATACCTTAGGCTTGTAGTCGATTGGAAATTTTTGATTTTATATTTCATGTTTTTGTACTTAAGAAATTAAAATAACTGACTGCAAACACAACACGCATATATATATATATATATATATATATATATATATATAAATAACAGCATAATTAATGTGATGAATAGTTAAGAATTGTCATGTAATATTACTCACATCACATTACGTGATGACAAATAAAGTGAAGTTACTTGTTTTTAGTGACGCATAAAATTATGTTACCCTAGAGACAATGAAACTGAAGTCAAAACAACGCACATAGCGATAGTCGTGAGAAGAGCGCGACAATAAAGTTAAAAACAAACGAAAGAATAAATAAAATACATATACACATATACGGGAAAAATTAAATAGATACAGACTTTCACCAAGAACAAGTAATTCATTGGTGTATGTTTGCAAACAGAGAGGCTGAAGAGAAGATAAGCACAAGAGAGAGAGAAGTGAGTTCAGCTGAAACAGTTGTAAAGTATAAATAAACAAGAAGATATGGACCGGTCCGATCCAAATCTTCACATCACATCATAGCATATCATCTCGAAAATTTATATGCAGATGGAAAGAGATATAGTAACTATAGCGGATCATACACCGACCATGAATATTAGGGGTATATTTTATAGAACTTGGGTAGAGAATTCGACAGAAACGATATATTAACAAGCCTTCAACAAATTTTAATTGGCTTAATATCTTACTACTGTGCTGTTATACTCTACATTACTTGTCGTAAGGGATATATTAAGTTTGTATGGACGAATGTAAGACGCAGATGGCCTTAAGATAGACTAACCTCTTATTATACTGATCGATTGAGATCATTTAAGCACGTGTGTCCGTCCATCTGTCTGTCTGGTGTAAATTTAGGCAGAGTATATAAAGGTTATGCGGACATGTGTAATACGCAGAAGGGCTTACGAGAGGCCCACCTTCTCCTGTCTCGAAGTCTGTCCGTCCGTCCGTCCGTCAGTGAGCCAAACCTACTGGTCGCAATTTCTGAGACCTTTTCATGAAGTTTGGTGCACAGACGTGTCTTGAGCCTAGAACACACGCTACACACGTCGGCTCTGTCCCACTATAATGATCGTACTTGTTTTCTATAGAGCTTTTTAAGATACAGGGAGTTGTTTGTGAATATACAATATTCGACTACAGACGAATTTACTTCCCTTGAATCATAGTGCAGTAAGGAGACGATCATAGCAAAGGCGCTATGATCAACTAATGTTAACTATCTTCACATCGGAACAATTTTAGACGTTTTAATTCGATGCTTTAAGTTTAGTTTTAAATTTTTCATTTATAAAATCCTTGCAATCGAAACTCAAGCAACGCGGAGCAATTTTTCCCTGAAAGCTAAGGCGAAAAAAAACGCGCAAAAGCGCACAAATTCTTTTTCATATTCATTCATTTTTTAAGGCACGTTGGGGTAAAATGCACCTTTCAAACGTATGGGTTCGCTTGCTGATTGAGTTTATGGCTGATAAGTTAAAAAATAAGGAGTTGCTAGGGAAAGTTAGCTGACGTATTTCGAACGGGATTGCTTGATGATTATACAGTATACAGCAGGGGTAGACAACATTTTTCATCCACGGGCGAAAATTTTGATTTTCATATCACGGTGTGGGCCGGAACTAGCTTGAAGTAGGTTTGCCATTCTGCATCAAATTTCCTTCTGTTTAAATCGTTGATTTCATGGGGTGATGCACAAAAAGAAAAATTACTTAAACACTTTTCTCACATTTGGTGGATGCACAGCTCAGCTGGTAGTGAGGGCAGATACAATCCATTCGCAGTATTGCTATGTATGAGAAAATTTAATTATTTGAAATTTGACATGCAGGAAACCGGACGTACAACGTATATATCACATCGTATCGTACCACATCATATCGTATCATATTGTTATTGCTATGGTATCGTATTGTATCATAACATGTCACTACGGGCCGACGGTTGCCTATCCCTCCGTCTTACGATTATTTATTATGCAAAAGCTAGTTGTAAAGGTGTGAAAAAATTTGCTTCACTGTTATTATAAAACTTTCTTTTTTTTCCTTTTTTTTTCAATTTAACAAAACTCGGTATCTTTGTAAAACATTTTCTTTGCTCCAACAGCAATGTGTAGTAAGCTGTGGGATAGGTATAAGATATGATCAAATTGAACCCAAATTTTTTATAGTTTTTGTTCTTTTCATATTTTCTGATATTATAGTCTTTGCAGACTTGAAAATTACGCGCAACGATTGGATTGTTTAACATGCACAACACTATCAAATAGATAACTATGTGAATAGCATATCTTTCTTTTGAGTATATTAACAAAGTGGAAAACATGATATACCTATAAATGTGTGCTGATGCAGGAGAGGATTTTTATACACAACACCATCAAAAGAAGAAGTTTGTTAAGTTTGTTATTCCGTTTTGAAAATGGAACGAGGAAAAGGAAAACATTACAAAGAGTTTATATTTACATATGTACGGTCGAAATTTTTAAAGCCATTTAACTGGTCTTTCCGCTATACGGCAGCCCAAATTTAGTTGGTTTAAGTGAAAGCTCAAATTCACAGATCAAAATTTATGACTGCTGATCATAGCTGCTAAAAATTTGTATGCTGAAAATCTCAAAACTTCTCAAGACACTATTGATAGACCTATGATTTCTGCATAGTACCATTCTTCGAACGATACATGTCAAGATTCTTATAAGATTGCGACCATTAGCTTACGAGTTACATTTGTTTTAGTGAGATTACTTTCGTAGTATTCAAAACAATGGGAGATTCTGACCTTCCTTAGCTGACGAAACGGTGCTTTTTGATGAGGAAAAATACCCTTAGTAATCACCATTAGTTTAAGAGATATTATGGTGACACTTCTCTGTCGAAAAAATTAATTCATAGGTGGTCGGTGTCCATATAACTTTGAGCGCAGCGGATGCCCCGCATGCTCAACAACGTGTCGATGACTCACAGCGCTATTCGGCACTGTTTAGGCGTAATAAGAAGGTTTTCGGTCTGCGACTTGGATTCATCATTACACATCAAAGTCAAAACGGCAGTCTGCCGAGTGGATAACAGCCAACGATGGATGGCTTCGAAGCAGCCAAAAAAGTAGGGCCATAAAAGGAAGTGTAACTTGCAAACTAATGATCTATATGTCATGAAATTTCCACAGGTAGGGTTCGAAGGTTAATACTATTTAAAAACCATATGGGTTGTTCAACAGTATTGCTATATATATATGTATCAGACCGGAGACTTATTGAGTGATATGGCATTTATCATACAAAAAAAAAAAGGATTTAAACATAATTGAATATATAATTCGACTGCACTTGAAGATAAAACGTTCCATAACAGTTGATTGGTCAAAAATCAAAGCTAAATCTGCAAAATAAATTGATGTGAACCCCACTTGAACATATGGCCTACAACTTTCAAATAATGCGAAATAATGCTGCTACTAATCTAAATCGTTAAGATTAATCACAGGAGTTCTATGGCATATAATGGACAAATATATTCAAAAGGATTTAGGCATCCCTAGGAGAAATTGCAGTCTCAATATCTTGATCGATTTAGCGATCATTCGAACCTTTTCGCAATAGGTTTGCTGGACAAGAGTGAAAAGACAGATAGACTGAAAGGATAGCCTACTGTAGATCTGCCATTTAGAAAATAAATGTAAGCGTGTATGGAAGTAAATATGTATATGTTGTTAAATTCCCGTAAGATTAAAATAAGTTCCAAATGTATTTAGGGAAAACTATACAAATTGTGAAAGTTTTGCTAAAATCGGCCCATTTCTTTATTATTGGGGAAAAGATTGCAAAAGGAAGAAAACATAAGATATTTTTTTGGATGGAATTTTGTTTTTTTTTTTTTTTTAAGCTGACTTTTGAAGATTTACACGAGAAAGCACTTACCTGGCATCATTGAAATTCTGCAAATTGTCTTTGTTTTCAATGATATGCGACAATAAGCTAATGGTATCCGTATGATTTATTTCTCGTAATCGACTTGCATTAATTAGCGAATATAAGTGAAAACGTTTAACTGATAATATCGTACAATTTATTAAAAGATTTGTATCCACATTCTCCGACATTCTTTATTTTTACTTTACGTTTAATGTTTTACTTGGAGAAAGAATTTCTTTTTAATAAAAGCATTTGAGAAAAAAAAAAAAAAAGGAGAAGAAGGAAACACATGAAAATTAAACTACTTTCGTTTCTCAACAACAATTGTTTTACGAACTATTGTTTCGGGAGAACATTAAAAGTTTTCCGTTTTAAGCTAAAATACCATTTGTTTTGCACGAAAGTTATTTACATCTATACACATATACACACGCATCACACATATTTGCTTGTACTTTCTGTAATGATTTAATTTTTTATTGCTTTGTTTTTCTTTAACATTTAAAATACGAGTAACTGACTAACATTTTTTTTAGTGAGAGTTTTGCAGCGATTTTTTTATTCACCAACAAATTATGAAACGATGGCTTAATCGCTGCATTTATAAAGTTTAAAAATATATCGGTTCTTGATTACAGCGGATTAAAATTGCGTAATATTTTATAAATTAAGACCGTAGATATAATAATATTAATAAAAAAAAAAAATAAAATAAATAAATAAAAGCCGAAAGCCTTAGATGCTAGTGCTTTAAGACTTTAGTCTTAGGATTTATTCTCTGGCTAAATTTATATAATAATAATAATAATAATAAGACCGTACATAGGTTTGTGTGATTGATTAAAAAAAATTTCGAAAATTCGCTTTATTGCAATGGGCAAGTTTGGTTCATTGAGAGAAAGAGAAATTTCGAAGAACAATAAAACGAAAACAAGTGAAAGCACTATAGCAGACTAACGCCCATCTTGAAATATCCTACCGATACCTGTGGAACGACTTTTCAAAATAAGACGCCAGTTGGGAAGTAATCGAAAAAATGGTCCGATTTGAATTATTTTCATAAATGCGCCTCCTTGGGCCAAAACACGTTAGTGTATTAAATTTCATCAAAATATCTCAAAAATTGCAAACTAGAGGTTGAACACAAAAAAGGAAGATAGACAGAAGGACAGAGAAGTTTAAATAAATTCAGAAAGTGCTTTTCAGTTAATCACCGTAATAAAAGGTGAGCCTGTTTTAAGTCCTTGTGGATGTTGCAAAGATCCGCACAAACTTTTATTACACCCCGAAAGTGACATTGAGTCGATTTAAGCTTGTCTGTCCATCTTATCTTCTCGTGTTTATACTACAAATCGGAATTTGGTACGCGAACATGTTTTGGCCCAAGGACGAATTCTATTAAAAATGGTTCAGATAGAGTCACTACTTCGATCACTTCCCCTACAACGCCTTATAGCAAAATGTGTTGTATTTCGAATACTTAAATTTTTTTTTTATTGAGATCACAATTTATGTCTTTTTATACCCTACACTACTTGTGATACAGCGTATACTAAGTTAGTGCGTACGTAGCGAACATTCGGAAAGTCTTTAGGTAGACCCAGCTTCTAATATACCGACCAATTCGGAATCATTTTCTAAATCGGTTTAAGTCTGTCTGTCCGTCAGTCCGTCTATCCATGAATTTTTGTATTCAAGCTGCAGGCTGCAGTTTTTAAGATATTTTGATGAAATTAGGTACACACACGTGTAGACGTACGAACGCCGTTGAAAATGGTACGGATCGTTCCATTTTTTTGACCTTTCCCTATACAACGCCCTATTCTAAAAAGCCGTTATATGGGACAAAATGGCAATTTTCAAAATTTCTCGGCAAAAGTGGCTAAGTAGTAGTATTTCGGCCTTCTAAATTGGTGCGAAAATTTTGGACCGGCCTCCTCCCCCGTAATTTTAATATATTGGGATGAAAGCTCATTGTTAGTAGGGTTTCAGCAAAAAAATTAATGGTAGGAAATTTGGATCACATAGATCTATTTTTTTTTTTGGACCCCAACAACGGGCTATCACGAAACGCACACTCTTATATGGAGAGAAAGTCTATCCTTTCAATGTGCCAGCGTTCACGGCGATTACGGCTTTGCGTGAAGATAGCGTGTGCTTTTTGGTGTATTACTACCAAAACGAGCGAGTAACTGTACTAGGCGAATTGGTGTAGGGTATGTAATAGCAGTGTTGGTCGGCTATAGTGTTCTAACTTGTTTTTTTTTTTTTTTGGAAAACCGAAATAGGATGCTATGAGGATTAACGTCACTATAGATTCTTATGTGGGCACTTAAAACCTTAGGACTGCGATCTCACTTCTTCGCTGGGACTAGGATACCGCGTCTTTATTGCCATATCATTCACAATGAATATATATTTGAGCTGTAAAAACTATAGGAAAAGTAAGCGATTGAAGCGTACGCGAAATTGTTCCGTAATATTTTCATCCGTCATGCATTAATGTCGTACATTAATTCTTTTTGTATTGCCTAACGATGTACTTATTTATTGTTAATCTCAAAATGGTTTAGAATATTCACGATTTAACGTAGGTTTGGCACTGTGTATTTTATAAACGTGTGGGTGTTCGCAAAGGAAATGCATTCATGATTCATTAAATTCTTCCTAAATTTTATGTTTTATTGCATTCATAGCAAAATACCATTTATGGTCTACCACATCAGCAAACCGAACCTAGTCTCCCGGGGCATTGTTACCACTACACTATATGGTTGCCTTATAGAAATTTTTTCTATTTATCTATAAATTTTATACCCACCGCCACTGAAGGATGAGGGATGGTATTAGTTTCGCCCAAAATGGTTGTAACATCCAGAAGGAAGCATTAAGGATCCCCCAAAGTAGTTCTTAATCGCCATTAAACTCTAAACTGATATAAGCATGTCCGTCTGTCTGTGTAATATCTGCTGTAGAAATTCTTCTGGTAGCCAAAAGGAACCTTTCTACTGCGAATTTGGCAGAAACGTTGAAAATTCTCGCATGGGAGTTCGCAATGAAAATGTATTAAATCGGTCAGGGGGTACGCCCACAATACAAGTTATCCTCAGGCCACGCTTGTTTTCAAAAATGAGAAAAATTGATCGTTTGCTCGTTGCTGCAGTAAACATATGCTGGAAATTCTATGGATGATCGATGCTACAGAAAAAAATTGTCCGTGCCCATGCAAAGGGTTTTTAGCTTTCTCCCTTTCTAAATCGTTTTTAAAATAGTGATGATGGGTGTAAATGATTCGGTCGCAGCGCAGGAATATAATTTTCTTTTACTTGTTACGATTTATTTTTATTTCTCTTTTCTACCTTTATTTAAACTTATTTTGATTTATTTTGCTTTATTCTTTTTTTTTTTTTTTTGGTTTACTTGCCCATGAGTTTTAGCTCTTAAGTGCTTTTAATTAAGTTTAATTGCGTGCTTGTTATCCTGATAGAAGCAATTTTCGAAAATTTCATTCAGAGAAACAAATAAACGAGTTTTACTTATAGAATTTCAATTTATTTTTGCGAAATTTTTTTTATTGAGAATTCGTTTTGATTGGGTTTTAATTTCAAATGCAATTTGAAAATTTTCTTTAATATTTAAACACAATTTTTTTTTTGGAAAATTTTAACAATTTTTTTAATTTAATTTTTTTTTTTATATATTTTATATAAATATATTTAATTTCGTACATATATATTTTATATTTATGTCTTTATTATGTATTTTTGTTAATTTAGTGTTTTTTGTATGTGTATATACAAATATATATTTTGGTTTTTAATTCTATCGTAGATAGTAAGTGCTAGGTATTCCTTGAAGTTTCTCCTTTAAGTTTTTTATCTTCTATCTATTCTTTTTACTTTATTATTTATTTATTCCTTATCATTTCTTTCACTCTCTATGAACTAAACACTTTAAAGTCCTGCTACGAACTGATTCGTTTTCTTTAATTCATTTCATTCATAACTTGTTTACTTTGTTGTATCGTTACGCTGCTGTTATCGTTTATGGTATGTTATGCGTACAGACAACCTGTTGAAGAATAATGTTCTGTTATTTTCTCTTATCAAGGATTTGAGACTCTCTTTATATGTTTTCCTTTATTGAAATACATACTCAATACCCTACCTCTATGCCGCCTAATACAATTCTAATTTACATCACTTATGGTAAAAGGTATATTCGCTTTGGGAGGATGTATGTAAAATTCAACCGTTTATTATATCGGTCGATTTCGAATTATGCTTAAGCTAGTCTGTCCGGCCGTCCGTCCGATGTCTGTCCATGTAAATTTTCGATATATTTTGATGAAAATAGACATGCTAGTGTGTTTTCACCCAAGGACGTATGTTATTCAAAATGGTTTCGGATCGGTTCAATTTTTCAACCACTGCTCTTGTATTGAAAAATATTGCAATTTTCGAAATTTTTCGACAAAAGTCGCTGAATAATAGTATTCTAAATAGGCATGAAAAATTTGGTTCGGCTGAGTTTATTTTTTCACTTCTCATAGAATCAGCCTACGAAAACTGAATCTTTACGTGGTGAAAGTTAGTTCATTCTCCTGGTAGATGTTTCGCTTATCTTCCAAAATGCGGTTCTCCACGAACCAAGCGAATAACAGTATTAGACGCTGTGATGTAGCGGGCCTTGATCGATTATATTGTTCTTACCTGTTTTTTTTTTTTATAAGGACTAATCACTTAGTGGATGTTCCCCATCCGTGTTACACGGTGACACGGTCATAAAGAAGGCTGGAAAGAGAGAGGGATAAAGAGATGGCGGCTGCAGACTAATGAGTGTATGTACAATCGGAAAGTGTTACGCCTTTACCGAACAACAACAAAAAAATTAACTCACTTATTAGAAATCTCATTATCCGCTTATTTCATCCTAAAGTACTAAATATTAGACTTTTTTTCCATAAAAACCTTGACATGAGCGCCTTTATACCGCGAGAGGTCCACAAAAAAGATTTACTTTGTCCAAATTTTGTACACTTCATGTCTATGTCGAATTATTTGTATGCATGAATTTTTATCGCAAAATATTAAGAATTAGGCATAAAACGGTATGCTTCTCTTGAAATCTGTTATGTAGAAGGAGGTCCAAATTGGTTCATATATGATGCAGTTAATTTTTGTGCCAAATGACTATTATGGCGTCATATTCACTATAAAATAATAAAAATCAAACCTTCTTGTCCTATAAAGACTATTTTTAATGAGAACGCTTGTAAGGGAGAGGGTTCCAAAAATTTGTCCATCCGATTTAAATGAACAAAATTCTGAAATACTACTACTAATCGATTTCTCTCGAGATACTTTGAAAATTGCATTATGTTTCTTATAATAAAATTTTTCAAAATAAGTTTTTATGCGGGAAGTTATCACAAAAACGATATCATCCAATCCTTTGTCAATTAGGTTCGTCCTCTAGATAAAATACGTCAAAATGGCAAATTTCTATAAAATGTCTAAAAAAAATTGGCATTCTATAGATTAACTATAAAAATACATCGACACGTGTCACATGGACAGATAGACAGACAAGTTTAAATTGTTTCAAGAAGTGATTCGGAAACTGACTTTAAAGCGTTCGATTGCCGTTTATTGCAAGAGATGTTGGTTATGGAAGCTTACAGAGTAGGATTAAATTGCACACAAACTGCATCCTTTTCACTTAAAGTCTGCTTACCTATCCTCAATTTTGCCATTAAAAGAATTTTGGTAATTGCAACGAAGAACTGATTGCTGTATGCTATATGTAGAGCAGTCGTGTGCGGATTTTTAAATAAATATTGCGAACAGCAAGTTTATGAAATTAAGCAAATGCACTGCGGGGCATTACATAAACTCTTTACTCAACTAACTTTTCCCCAATCATAAAGCTTCTTAAAGTATGGCCAACAAAATCAACAACTTCCACCACAACGAGTGATAGATTCCGTTCATGGTTTTTCACGGACTACAATAGCGATTGTTTTTTTTTTTTGTGCGCTTGCCTTTAAAATAATAATAAATTATGCGCATAATACATTAACCTGTTTACGCTATGAATTCTCTTGAATAGAAGAGTTTGAAAAATTTATTTATATAACACTTGAGAAAAAGTAAAAAAAAAAAAAATTTTTAAGCCTAAAGCTTACATGATGATGTACGAACGTTTAGTGTGCTTTGCCATTCAACCTGGAGAGTTGAGGTGACCAGATGCTCGTAAGATAGTACTGAAGAAAATTAGCAAAAACAAAAGCGCAAAACAACATCATACGACGAAAAGGAAAAGTTGAGCGGAAATATTCTTTTAATATAAAACTAGAAAAAGTAAAGATCAAATGTTCATGTCAGTCTATATAATTATTGATATGTGTGTTTGACTAACTATCATCTCTTTCATCTTCACGAATAGTCTTTCGAGCGGCATCCTTTTCATCACAGTAGCGGTACACTAAGCTCACCACACTTACCGTACAGCATTTCACGTTAGCTATGACTCTCTCATTTCTATCAAAATAAATGGTCACACGCTTACGACCGGGTAAGCACATCTTTATAGCTAGGAACCATTCCCAACGATCGAGTCGACAATAGGTGTCTGTACTTATATATATATCTAACGGACGTCGAAGAATCTAGACACTTATTGTTGTATATATTTATATACCTACAATATCTATATATATCGACCCGATCGTTGAACATGGCCCCTAGCAATAAAATTGTGCTTATTTTCTCTTTCCTAAGCTGTTGGCTTTTAGCATAAAATAATGTAAAGGCAATTAGAGACTAAAGATTACACGGCGATCCTGCCATTTTACTTTTACTTACTAATAAATACAAAAAAATTATTTAATTATGCCTGTGAGAGGACGGATCGATTAGAAACGTTTCAGATGGAAACCTTTACAATTAAAAATCTGTTTTCTGGGATTTCTCAAAAGTAATAATGGCCATCGGGGACTGAATATGCATCGAGTGACGGGAAAGGTGCAGTCTTACATACCAATATTCTTTACTTACGCTTCTGTAGCAGTCTATCTGGCAATAAGTTGAAATCTAGATCAAGCGATATACGTCTGTAAATTTACTACTTTATGTCAACCTGTTCGTGGTCGTAAATGCTTTAACACTCGTTGCCATTACCAAATGGTGGAAGTGCAAAAGAATTTCAATTTTGAAGCCGTAAGTGTGTAAGAAGGGATTTTATTATATAGAAATTAAATTTACAAAGTTAATCTATACACAGCACAATTACAACACGTCTTACTCTTTCATTGCCACCATAGACAATGAACTAACATTGGTACACGTAAATGCTTACATAACACATAAGATTCAGAGTTGTATTTATCAGTCTGTAAGTAGTTATGACAGAGTTGCAAAACCTTTTTTAATTAGTTGAAAAGTTGCATATGTATCATCGTGGATGTCATGGCATTCGTTATATTGAGATAAACCTTACAAAATATTCTTAATTAGATTTCGGAATGACATTGAAATTTGCACTGTCCACGAAAATCTTAACCCCATAATATTGTACTGTAGTGTACTGTGCGTTGCCGTTCAAATGGAATGTTTATCGCAATGTTTCGTGAACGCATATTACTTTGTAATACCGTACGTTTCGGTGGAAAATCTTATGCATTAACATTCAAAACAACATTTCACGTCTCTTTCTAAGTATAACGTTAATAATCATTTTTATTCATTGAAAAGTCCCATGAAGAGTCTTTTTAAAAAACAACATTTTTAATAAGCAGCATAAAAGATTGGTATTATTAAACACCACTATATAATACTGTTCTCGAAAAAACAAACAATGGCCATCTTACGACTGCGATATGTTGTAGTTGTGCGGACATGGGATATTTTAACCAGAGCCTTAGTAAGCAATAATAAATTTGTTGCGAAAAAAATAAAAATTGTGGATTTAGTTGAAAACAAACCATTGAAAGTGTTTGCTACCAAATAGTCCCCACGACAACAACATCTGCTTCATTTAAAATTTATTTAACACTGTCGATATTAATTAACACAAATATTGACGTATGGCGTCTTGTTTTAATTGAATCTTTTTTTTTTTAAATGTATATTTTTAACTTCTTAAAATGATGTTCAAAACATTTTTCTTCTTTAAGGAAAAGCGGAAAGTCATTACCTTTTCTTAGGACAAATCTTCAATATCCGTCATATCTAACTAATACATGAATATAGGAAGATTTTCCGTTAGATGTGAATGTAACAGTTGAACGGTCACACTTTTCCATTCGCCTTACAATGTGTTTGTACCAGAATTTAAATCCGTAAGTTATAGCGCTGTGCCTATCTCTATACAAATTCTATTATCTAGGCTAAGTATCAGATAAACATAGGCATAGGTTGCTTACTGAGAGTATCCGAATTGGCGTATTATATTTATTTTTTACCTTAAATCTGTGTGTATTTTTACACCAAAGAAATCCTTTATCCGTGCAACACGATGACGATCAGAAAGAAGTAGTGCTTGTGTGCCGAATCGGTAAATGTTATGTATTTGTCGCCTCAACAATTACTGTAAGTATCACTAAGGTGAACTTTAGCACATTTGAAATCTGAATCTGCGATTACTGACTTGGTAAGCGTGATTTCAGTTCTCTAGCTTAGTTAATTGGGCCGCGTGGAGAATGGACAACAAAAAGGTAATTGGACAAAACAAAAATAAGATTTAAGCGATTAAAAAACCTATCCTGGTTGGCTAAATGTAACAAAGGGAGGGAGAGATTCTATACTTCAAAGTATACTCAATACTCAATAGTATACGTAACGGTATACTTAATAGCATACTTATTACTACACTCAATACAATGCACTTAGTAGTATACTCAATAGAGTACCTAATGATCTACTTAATGAAATACTTAATAGTATACTTAATAGCAAGAGTACCTAATGATCTACTTAATGAAATACTTAATAGTATACTTAATAGCA
>KK499903.1:172730-191769 GCA_000688715.1 Glossina pallidipes
AAAAATTGCGGTCAAAGTTATTTGTATCTGGATAAATGTGTGAGGCTATAATAATGATTTGAACGGATGAATGGACGGACAAATAGACATTATTACATATTAGGCAGTCGCAGAAATATCCAAATCACCCTTGCGATGATCATAATAAAGAAAACTAATAAAATTTTCTAAGTGAATTTACGGGCGATTCTCGAAAATGGCATTGACCTAGTTTCTCCCAATTGCCAACTACTGTTATTATAGCTTTTTCCCTAAAGATTGATTGTTTTAATGCTTTGCTGGCACAAGTCAGATTGATGTCAATGTTCTCCTAAGGTCGTCAAAATACCCTGAGCCCATTGGCTTATCGCAATGTCGTATAAATTACATGCTCTGTTCGCCTTTGCGGGTCTTATGTATAACGATTCATATCATAAGATCGCAGAGGGCGTTCAAGGAAGATTACGTTCATTCGAATATTAACCGATAATCTAAAATCAGACGATGGCAATTTTCAGTTAATCTTATAAGCTTCAAAATATATGAGACGATTACATGCATTCACAATTTATTGCTGCTATCATGAAGCCTATGAAAATGGAAAAAATTATGGATCAAGAGGTGCAAAACCCATCACCCATCCATCCCTAGGAGAACCAGCCATACGATCCATACCTTACTATGCTCCACTGCTATTTCCTTTGCTCTTTGCAAAACTCTCCGCCCGAAGCTGGCTTCAAAAGAAAAAGATGAAAATAAATTCGAATGTAACTAGCAAAGACATCCACCATCTTTCTACAACAGATCTCTGTAAACGCCCTAACAGAGCTCTGTTAAGTATTTAAAATTAAAAATAGTTGGATTTGGAAGCCCACTCCGTTCGTATACAAAAACGTAAAATTTTTTTGTGGTCAAAAATTTTTGTGTGGTTTGTGAACCTATATACAAATTACCTTTCAAACAAGCTAAACGAATTAAAATTCTGCTTATAAAAACTATTTTTAACAAGAGCAAATGAGCGCAGAGGCATATGTTGACTTGTTGGAGAACACTTTCATAGACTATGCTGGGAAATTATATGGTAACAATTGAACGTTCCATTTATGTCGTACGGCTTGCAGAGGGTTTTTCTCAATCACACAATATAGGGTCACCCATAAGTCCCGACCTGAACCCTATTGAGGATCTCTGGCGAATACTTTCCATCAAAGAATTCTCAAAATCTGAGCAATATTAAGAAAGTATTTAAGAAATGTTATCGGAATAGGAGATGATCCATATGACCACTTTGAGACTCTTGCTGAGGTCTATGGTCAACATTTCCTTATTCATAAGGACAACACAATACCATATTAATTACATAATACTATGGCTTAAGAATGGAAATTAATGTTATGCTTAATTTTTGCACACATAATTACTTTCTATTGTGTGCGCATTGAATATGTTTTTTTCTGGTATAAAAGAGAAATTAGAAAAAGAGAAAAATCCAAAGCAGAAATGAAAAAAGAATAAAAATTATTTTTTTTCTCTGAGCTTTTTTGCTTTGAGCTAACACTCAAAACAATGCTTTGCATATAAAAATATTTGATTAGCGTATGAGTAACTGTATTAAACGGAATGGTGTGGGGTATGTAAATAGTAGGCCGCGTTCCATTATAGTTTCAAATAATTTAAGCAATTTTTATTCAGTGTGTTTTGCAATTATTGTAATAGCTTTTCCATCACTAACGACGAAATGCATGATAAGCTCTTCTATATATCCTTCATGCCTTTTTCAAATACCAATCAGATTTTTGGTATTAAGCAAAGGCCATTCTGATTATTATGTTTTCACATCATTAAAACATTAATTATATTCAATTACATGCGTTCCAATTAGCGAGATTTTATGTTTCCATTTACCGGTGAAAAGCTATTATACGATGACTAATTATCGTATATTCATTGCTTTAAAATTCCCTTCCATTGATGCTCGTAGTTGAATTAGATTTTAGCAGATTTTTTTTGCAATTTAATATTAAATGATAATAAAACGATTTTATTATTAGTGTAATAAAGGACCGGAAGCATCATTACTACCTTTTATTGTTGACCACCGAAACTAATGACCGTGAGCACTATTTTGATTGATATTCAATGGATTGTTATCAGCAAATGTAAAAAAAAAAAAACACAAGACCATTATAGTCGGACAAGATCGACCGTTAAATACCCTACACCACATTGTCTAACACAATTCTTTTTTTTACCGTAGAGAACAAAAATTATATCTTGCTTCTATATAAAAGCATATTTTTCGCGTGCGGAGAACGGGCCCAAAACCCAACCTAATGTAGTACAAGTTTAATCCTTACATAGAGTAGAATCCAAAAATAATTTCTATTTTTGACATAGATGGTCCAAATTATTATGGGTGATGGAAAAAGTGAACCGATCCGAATCATTTTCAACGGTATTCGTCCTTGGGTTAAAGCACGTCATTGCATCAAATTGCTTTAAAATTTCTCAAAAATTGCGACCTGTAGCTTGAACACAAAAATACATGGACAGACAGACCGACACGATTAGACCAATTCAGATTATGATTCTGGATCGATCGGTATAATAAAAAATGGCTGCATCTTAAGCTCTTCTGAATGTTAAACACATTCGCACCGCTGTACCACAACTGGTGTAGAGTATAAACAGAAAAAGTGTAAATAGCAAAATTTAAAATGATTGTATTGCAAGTATTTTATCGACTGATTACATTAAAACCACAAAGCTCTAGAACCAATTAATTGAGTTGCGGTTAAGTTTGTCAAACAGTAAAAGAACAAAACCACAAGCAAAACAAAACTTGTGGTATTATTAGGAGCTAGATATTGTAATAAGTGCAGTTGTAAGAATGAAGGACTTCTTTCAAGTATCTCCAAATTTACTTTATCACCATATTCGTTAATACTCATTTGCAGGGGCAACGAAAACTCGTATCTTGTTGTTAATTTTGAATTTCAAAGTTATAACTGTGCCTTGTGTCAGACACTACTATTCAATCTACATACATACATACTCGTTCCACTAGTTATTCCTTAAATGCGATAACATTTGCATAAAAAATTCCTCATAATATTCAATAAATATGTAATGTACACGTTAAAGCAATTTAAGCGTATGCGTAGATCCATCTGTCCGGATGTTCGTCTGTTTGACTGCGTAATGGCTACGTGGTAAATATTAAGAAATCCACTTTTAATTTAACAAAAACATTGTAAGCTCTTGCACGCAGGTTAGTATTTGAAAACGAGCCAAATTGGTGGAAAAACGCGCCTGCAGTACAATGTAAATTCTATATTCAACATAAAAGAAAAAGAAAATGGGTTTAGCTTGCTTAGGATAATGAACTACTCAGAGCAAATAAAACAATAAAAATCGCAACACTCCATGAAGGATATTAGAGTTCACGTGTTATAATGATGAAAAAATTGTTTAACACTTCTCCAATACTGTAGCGTTATTAAGTCCCTCGAATAATCGGTGCTATATTCATTTCGTCAAAAGTTTTATAATGTCTAGGAGCGAGCTCCAAAAAACCCCTCAAAAAGAATATACATTCCTGAGCAGAATCAAATTCGGAGTGCATCTTCCAACCGTCCGTCCATCCATCCGTTTTACCAATATCTTATATTAGTAGTGAACATTCACGGGTTTTGCAAAAATCACAGTAGAAAATGGGCAACACTTCTTAAAATTGGTAAAAATCAGTCAAAAGACACGGCAGCAGTGCGATACCCAGCTTTACTTACTAAAATGGAAAACATTATTTTTTATACCTATCACCGAAAGGGGGGGGGGGGGTCAAAACGTTTGCAAAGCCCAGAAGGAAGAATCAGAGATCCCACCGAGTGTACATATTTTTGATCAGCATGAAATTCTAAATTGATTTAAGCATGCGTGTCTGTGCGTCTGTCCGTCTGTGTAATATCTGTTGTAAACATTCTCCTAGCCGCAAAAATGAAGATATCGACTTCAAATTTGGCAGAAACATTGGAAGTTCTTGCAGACAGGACAGACCCGCAGCACCACGTAAACTGAGAACACCTCTGTCTTTTAGAAGGAATGAAAAATTGATTGCTTGTTCATTACTCATAAACTATAGCAGATAAATGTACAAAAATTTGAGCGCCCATTCTATGAGCGGTGCTGAAATATCTGTATAAAACTGGAAAAAATTGACCGCGCCTACCCAATATTATAGTGTATCAAAATTTAATTTTTTTGTCCGTACCTTTATAAGGCGCAGAAACAGTCTTCAAACACCCCATTATAAACTCTTAGCCAGTTTCAAATTTGAAATACACCTAAACATGTCCGTCTGTTCGTCAGTCCATCTGTCTGTCTGCGCAATTGTGTAGGATTTTTGGTAAACATGTTCCCATTAGCGAAAACGAAAAATTTGGAAGTGACTCAAACCTTTCCAAAAACACTCGTACAACGTCCACACGCCTATGCGACGAAAATTTTCATTTTGAAAATAAAAAAACTCAGACGCGCCCACTCCAAATTACAGAGCATGAAAATTGAGTTCTTTGACTTTTCTTGCTCTTTTTGGGATAAGAGTGATGAGTACAAAAGATTCGATCACGACCGAATACAATTTTTTACTTCCTTTAATTTCTTTTAGGAGGTGGTGGGCATAATAAATTCGGTCACAATTAAACATAATTCTCTTCTACTTGTTTGCAATAAAGATAACAATAAATGTTATGTTGTACGAAATGTTTTCAGTTACAATCCAACCACAAAGTTTTGATAAAACATACTGCAACTAACTTGGAAAGGCTTTAAGTAAATGAAAGCAAATATTTAAGCATCTGTGTGTACCATCAAAAACTCTTCATCCATTTTCAATGGACAGAAGTTTGCAAAACTGAACTCTTTTAAACCTCTCCGTCCATCCGTACGTGGAAATATTGGGCAAGATTTGTCCACGAACACAGTTGCAATAGGCAAAAGCCCAGTATGTGTATTTTTATGGCACAGCTATTTTGAACTAAGTAAATGCTTGATACAAGCTATGATTACCTAAATTTGGGCTAAAAATAGAATGAAAGGAAATGTGATTCGTCTATAAATACTCCTCGTACAACATAAGATGACAACTTACGACTTATAAAAGATATTTATCTAAAATAAAAGAATAGTCTAAAAATTGTCTCAATCGGTCCACGGACGTGTTCATGCCTTTCATAAGATCTTGTAATCCCCGCCGGCAGAATTTCATAATACGAGGAAGATAAGAATTATTGCTGTTCTTTTTAAAGAAACATCGGTAAGAAATTTCCATAAATTTCTCTCCTTTTACTTTACAAAACTTTAATTAACGATTGTAAACATGTTACTGAAGAACATGCATGTTACTAAAGAAATGCAAAACGTCTTTTAACTGGTCACGTAAGAATGGAAGCATGCATGTATTTATGTATTGGGTTGTTGGAAAAATTATCTTAGAAATCATATGTTATGGATCATGGGTTCTATCTCTATCATCATTTCAGATGGACGACCATAAGTTCACAGAAGAAATCTAGTGTTGATGTTGTGGGGTGATAAACCTTACTTTAGGGGGCCAGAGACGTGCCGAAACTTCTCGTGATAATTCGTGGTAACGCCCTTTGATCGGAGAAGAAAAGTTTAAGAGTTTTGACTATCTACAACTAGGTGACAGGATTTTCTTATAGATAGCTTAGAGGTACACTGGAAGAAGCTTTGCTTTGAGCACTTCTTCTCTCATAGACTGTTGCTTTGGGGGAAATACTGATCAATTGTTGCTGAATCGAGTGCATGAAGCAGGCTATGCCAGTTGTAGCCACCGACGCAAATATACCTTGAGAAAGGATAGTCTGGATTTGGCTAACCGGGATTGTGTGGTAGATCCAAAGCCAAAGGTGACTACGATCGCGTAAAGTAATGCTAAAGGCTTTATAGTCTAACTTTAAGCTCCATGGGAGTCATGCTACCCGTGTTCTAGTGGGGGAAGTTTTTAGGAATGGAATCTGGCAGTCATGGTAGTGAGTCCTGACTGCTGGGCACGGCCCTTCGGAGAGTGTTATGGTGGTTTTTGTTTTCATCATTACTAAAGCGAATATTTAGGGGTAAAGATAAACCAGAGTGGGTTTATTGGCCATACATAAAATAAATCTGGTTTCCGAGCGGTACTTGGAACCTCTATTCTATAGGTATTATCTAACTCTCCGAGAACGTCGGTGACGCACGATTAGCCCGAAGCTCAGCGGGCATCGTAAGTGGAGGTTCTCATGACAGGCAACTGTTAATGCTAAAGTTCTTATAGAGCGTTTTCTTTGAAGGTTTTGTTGCTATTATTCTTCTATAGGAAAAGTGAAAGTCGAGCACCATCTGTAAAACTATGGCTTCTTTACCTTAAGCAGAGCTATGTTATCGAACATAACAAGCTTTTATTGCGTAATTCAATCGCTGCGTTCGGGTAATGATAGCGTAAATAACCACTAACTGCGCGGGGGACGTCTCTTCTACGGGCAGCGAAATGCTGATTGTCAGAAACAAGTAGCCAAGAAGCAGTAGATAGTGGCCGAAGCCTGGTAAGTAGCTATCCGATCAATAAAAGTTATGTCTTTACCGACTAAGCACTTACTATAACTATGTGCGGTCCGTCACACATGGAATTGCAGGGTGATGCTTTTTGACTACTTAGCAATGCGGTAACACAGAGGTAACGTTGATTGTGGTGCGAGCTACTCCTGCCAAATGAAGCTGCGATGCAATCTGTCAAAATCCACGCAAGATTGATTTTTTTGCATGATTGTTCGCCTGTCTACGGAAAAACTTTTGAAGAGAAAGTTAGTACAATTAAGTGAAATGTGTTACTTTCTACGCTGTATTCATCCGTCACAATTCTTTGTGATTAACAACGGTTTAGATTAAACTGTTTGCCTTTTGCCATTGAGTACATATTCATCCACAGAGCCTAAAAAATCTAAAGTTTCTTTTCTTGTAATACCTAAAAACATCATTCTTTTGGAATACGAAATATTCAAGAAATGGATCCTCTCTCGCATAGCTTTAGAACACCAGCTGTTCGCTCCGTACACACTGTATGTGTCTTGTCTGAAGGAATAGAGAATTGAATAAAAAACTATGAATTGATTGAATATAAATTGAATGAATGATTGATGATTGAATGAATATAAATTGAAAGAAGAACATCCTAAGTCGTACACCTGACAGACTTGTGACTCTCTCAGGTATATCCTCTAGTCTGATTACATTCAATTCCTTCTACGTTTGTATGGTGACTTCTACACCGTCGCTGAATACTGCAAGTTGGCAAAAATCCACACGAAAAATTGAAAGAAATCTAAATTTTATCGCATATTATATTCCCAGTGCAAAACCTTAAAAGAAAAGAAAACCTAAAGAAAGGAAAGCGCAAAAAAACAAGAGGTAAACATTACCGTCAGCTGAATATGCTTACAGTTAGCAAAAAAAAAAAAAATAAAATGCTACATTATTTTTCCAACAAACCCATAATCCATATATCCATCTATTCGGTCGTTCAGGTAAAGCTTGACATTAAAAGATGCTTGAACTCGTCACTCAGCACCAACGACAAAAAAGCGAACAAATTGCAAGAATTGACCAGCAATCCTTTAACATGGATGAGCACGTACTTCTGCGAACAATATATCAAAACTTACCAACTAAATATTTACTATCAACAACACGTACTATAGGTGTGAACAAACATACATCGCTGTATATGCGAAAGTTTATTGCTTGGACGTATGCATACGGTTGCTACAAAATATCAAAACCCATTTTCTTTACACTGTATAAGTCTGAGGGAGAAAACTGTAAAAGGTCAGGAAGTAAGAAACAAAAAAACAAAAAAAAAAGAAGAAAAACAAAGAAAAAAAACAAAGAACAATATCAGCAAAGAACAAAGGGGAATACATAAGCGTACGGTTTACAATAATAGCAGATGGAGGTTAAAGCAAATAACTGCTGCCGCATGATGCACATTATTGCAGTAAGAACGACATGAGAAATACGTTCATATTTTGTAAAAATATAACATAAGAGATGTATGTATGTATGTATATGCGTTGCAAGTTTCATAAAGTTATTGCGACAGGAAAGACTAACATGCATATATGTATTTGATATTAAGGTAAAAATCTATATACATAGGATATGAAACCGACTTTGTAGTACTTATACGCTTTTCGGTGGATTATTTAAATTTATTTAGCTTACTATAAAAATTTACACCAAAAAATGTTCAATAAATATTTAAAGAGAACTGATGTAAATTTCAATCCTAAGCGGAACGGAAATAGGGGGCAGTGATTTGCAAGGTAAGAGCTACGGCATAACCAAATAATTAAGAAGTTCTCAAGACGGAAACACGCTGGTCCAATTCCCACCGCTGTAGGATGATCTTTTAATGAGGGCTGGTCTGTGAAAGTAGCTCCAGGACGTGTCCGGTCACTACGTGTTTATCACTTATCGATTGGGTGCATACGTTCAAGATTGAGCCCAATCTCTACTTTTCTCTCTGACACATGTGTAGCGGAAATATAGCGAAGTCGTATCTCAGATCGGATACTTACCATTCAAGTACGCCTTGTTAGATTAAGAAATTTTGTGTTTTCTCTTCAGAATAGTAAAATAATTCCCTTTAGCTGACAACTGCGATCGGAAAAATATATTGCACGGTTTGAAATAATTACCCATAAGTATCCGATTGGGTGGAAATCGCGACCAGCAAGTCAATGTTGCGATTGAGTCTATTTGCCCCTTAGCTATAGTGAGTGCTCACTATAAAGCGTAAAGTCTAACCGCACATCCCCTAGGTTATGGGCATCACCTCACCATCTCGTCTACTACCACTAACCAGGAGCAATAACCAGAAGTAGTATTTTTGCCCATTGAAAACGAATTTGAAGTATAATAATAATTGAAAATTTACCGAAGTGATGATAGCCCACCAAGATAACCCACATTTTTTTGAAGGTTTCTGTCTTCGCTAAAGATGTCTTACGTACAATGGGCTAACCTCACGCCAGCGAAAATTACACAAAAGAACGCAAGAAAACTATATACAAACAAAAGCGATTTTATATAATTTTTTGACGCTATCACCCACCACGATGTGCATTCTCAACATGGACAGCTGGAAAATCCGATATGGATATATTACAGAAATATTGCATATTAAAGAAATAATACGTATGTACATTGCTTTACATTATTATTATTCGTTTTATTTTATTGTAAGATAATCAACATAAAATTATGGCAAGCACTCAGTAGGTCGTGCTTGGACGAATACTGATTACCCTTACTTAAAAGCTCTAAAGATATGTGTCACTATTCTGGTTAGTTTCATAGTCGTGTTAAATAAATTTAAAAGATATTTTATTAAACTATAGAAGATGTGTGCAAGTACTTTCAAGCCCCTTTTTCCGGCTTGATATATGGATATGAATTGAGATGATAGGTAGGGCAGTTTCGGCATTTATCTTAATAATCTGGAATTTAATGTAAGGTATATGCAAGCAATAACTCTCGTCTCTCTCGTCTCTCAGCTTTTAATACAACATCACATAACGTGGAGGGTCTATCGCAAAACTGGAACCATTCCCCTCTGGGTAAGACAAGGCCTATTTAACATCTCTAATTATTCGCGATATTCGGCCATGCAACAGCCAGGCACTCAAACGCTGATCCTGCATAGGATCTATCTTTGTGCACGGGAGTTATAGAGGTGGCCAACCTGAGTGTAACTCGCATGTGTGGGCGAGATCATCCAAATTTTGCATGGAGGCCCTCGAACTAATCCAGCGAAAAGCTCAGACGCTCAAAGGTTACGAAGGGATGTCAAATCTCCCGCTACCCTTGACCCCCAACGTTGACTGTATTGTGGTTATCCATGGCAAGCGTTTTACAGAGACAAAAAGAGATTAGCCCACCAACTAAATCGTTTAACTGGATAGCGTTCTCACCCACTCGTCCTTCAGTTACCTGCATGCCGTACAACATACCACCGAGACTCGTTTTTCCTTAACTAAAGTGTCCGCCTACCAATAGTTGTCTTTCCCATCGTGTCGATGTTTCCGTTTTCAAGTAAAACATTCTTCACCCCTTCCTTCCTTTAACTCTTTCTGACCCCTGCCGTGCCCATATGTACAGAGGACATCCTCTGCCTATTCGGACTATTCCGGACGATTGGACAACGCATTTACTTGCTCTTGCATCTCGAAGTGAGATTCAACTTGCTCGCCCGGGTATTTTCAATATCCAAAGAGAAATATCAATCCAACGATCACAGACATCTAATCACACTACTACTTCTCTGGTCCCGTCAATAACGTAACAGATTGATTACTAAGTAGAAAAGTTTGCAAACAAATGACTTCCGATACTCTCGACGTCTTCTTTATAGTGAATTCAACAAGAGATTACATTAGAGATACATGGTTCAAGTCGGTTACTGTGAAGTAAGGCTTTATTATATACTGTACCGAAACGGCCTCACAATACATATGTCTATTAAGGCTTTAATCCCCGATGATTGATCGTAGACGAAATAAGTACTGCACCATAGTTTGCTTCCCGAGAGCGAACCATTTCCGTGCGATGAGACTGTTTTAATCTTCGGGGACAGAGATCAGTCCTATATAATGATGATGAGCCGCCACAAATTGCCATCGCACATTTTCCAACGACCGAGAAGAATAATCTCGAGACAATAAAAAATCTCTCAATCTCAATAATCATCTCTCTGCAGCCTGAAGACTCTTATGAAATATATAGAACTACAAATCTAATATACTCTCATCTATTAAGGGTGCGCGTAAAAATTCCATTTATTTTCTCTCAATAATTTATGTCAAGCATTCATTGGGAAAATCTATACTATATCCGGAAGGACAAAAAATAAATTATATAATAAAACATTATCACGACTTATAACAATTATTATGATAAATAAATTTTAATTTCCTTCTCAGGCAGAATTAGCAGCCAAATATGAAATTTTGGATAAATTGCAATATATATATATATTAATGTGTATATATATACATTTTTGTTTTTTGTGCTTTACAAACTCCATTATGCTCTGAATTATATGAACAACATATGTTTATAATTTATTTGTGTATATCTTACGACAGGATGCAAGTACATTAGTTTTGTTATTCCGTTTGTGAGATACAAAGGAAGAGATCCGCGAGGGTCTTATAAAGTATGAAAATTGCTACGTATTATATGCGGAGCTTGTTTAATATCCTACATCACTTGTCTCATAAGAGCAGATTAAGTTTGTGCGGATGTGTGCAACATCGAGAAGAACTTGAGATACACACTTATGATTATACCGACCTAAACCTGTCTGTCTGTCCATCCATTCGTTCGTTTCTTCGTTTTGTTTTTCTGTACTCAACGTACATTTTGTTGACTTTTTTTTGGCCCAAGACCGAACCAAATTAAAAATGACTTGGTTTGGATCACATTTCCGACCCCTTCCCTTATAGCATTCTACTCTGAAAATACGATGTATTGATAACTGCAGGGTATTTAACACAGTGCACAGTTCACCACTATAATGTTTCACTTGTTTTTAATAAAAAACGAAAATTTCACTTTATAGAGCCCTATGCGAAATGTTTTCCAACTGATGCCAAACCAAGAAATGAAAATACACACACACACGCATACACCCGTACCTATACAAACGAAAGCAAACATAGCTTGAGAAAAGTGTAGAAAGGTATTAAAAATATTGAAAATTCTGTTTTTGCGTCTTTACTTACAGTTCTGTCATTGTTCTCTTAAAATGCAATGCGAGAGTGAGTTCCACTATGCAAATGTTAATTGCATCAGCCGCAGAAACTTTTACAAATCTTATACAATTGCTTGGAGATAGGGTAACCGAAATTCATTTCAAACTTTCGCAATTGTTTTCTTTAGACTGAATACTTTTATTTAAATGGCTTGAGTTAACATAATTGAGGTAACACGGGTTGCACTACACATATGCATATTATAGTGAAAGTAACTGAAACATTTGCAGTCTTTATGTCCGCAATCAACACACAAGTGATATACAAATAAAGGCTTACATGTATAAATGCATGCATACACATATGTATGTACTCATTAACACACGCATCCTATATAATATATATAAAATTAATCGACATATATAGGCACGTGTAGAAAAAATAGTTCAAATTTTCGTTGAAGGCATGAATACTGCAGTCTGCTTATTATACGTACGTATGTATACGAAAGTAGGCATGCACATATATCTAAGTGTATGTAATTATAGAGAGAGAGAGAGAGAGAGAGAGAGAGATAAAAAAAAGGGAGAAAATTATTGAAAATCTTTGTTAAAGCCATTAACATCAACAATGATTTCTACTTACTGTAAAGCCCACTAACTCTATGTTAAGCATCGTTACATATACATATAGAATAATTAGTTGTTACATATATGTAGAATAGTTCTTAAATGCGCTTAGAGTATAAAGTTTTAAATAAATTCTACCAACAGATATTTTTCTTTATTTTAATCAAAGATTGATATTCAAAATAATGAAATTAAAATTCAAAAAATGAACAAATGAATTCTGCACAACACGAAAGTTCTCGCTCTCGTGATTTTCGGCATTAGAAAATTTGTAAAAAAGGAAAAAAAATTTAAGTAATTCTATAGAACAACTTTACATTGATATTTTCGTAGTCGATTTCCTATCACCAGGTAGCCAACCATACGTTTTATTCCTTTATTTATTTTTTCTCGCTTTTTCTTTCCTTCAAAATGTAGAATTAGTTTTACCCACTTATTGATAGCTTATTATTCATTTATTTATTTCATTTATTTTCGTATTATTTATTTTAATACTTTTTCTCTGCCATTTGAGTTGCCTTGCACTGGGCATCACTATCTCTCATTCAAAACAAGTATTATTTATACATGGCTCATATTTCTTCTTTGAAATTTTAGCAGTGCCTGCATATAGATTTAGTTCATCATACATATAATTAGGCATAGACATTGCCTATCGTTCACTCAAGTCAAGAAGATATTAGTGCGTATCTTTTTGTGCGGACAATAACGTTTATGGTACAGCGTATGCTAAATTTGTGCGAATGCATGTAACATCCAGAAAGCCTTACAACATAAACGCGTCTGTTATTATTCTGATAGCTTTCCTGAATCGAAGTACGCATGTTTACGTGTCTGTCTGGAAAATTTTACGTTTAATCTGCAGATTGCAATTTCTAACGACACTTGGTAAACTGATATCGCTTGATCCGCTGAACAACCCTTTTGAATAGAACCATATTTGCGACGACACTCTCTATGAGGTTTTATTTGGAAACACTCGTCATATAAAGGAAAATGCCTGAGGTGCCAAGTAGGCAAAGAATCTCGATTAACAACTCAACGGCCATGGGTTCAAATCTGAAGTGCAGTAGAGTCTTCTATAAAGGGGATAGTCTTAGATGCTAATGCTTTAAGACTTTAGTTTTAGAAGTTATTTCTCTGGCTAAATTACTAATAATAATAATAATAATAACACTCATGAGAATAAGTTAAAAACGAATCAGATCGACGGAAAGGCAAAAAAGGTGCAGAGATAATCTGTCAGTAGCTTCATGTGAAAAGTGGATGGAACGAAAGCAAAGTTAGAAACAATCTTGTCCTTACAATCTCTCACTAGCAAGGCATAGTTATCATGCATAGCAAATTTACTACGCTTATTATAATAAAAATAATAAAGTCTTTCTACAAAAATCGTTGCATAATATTGCGTCTCTTGGATCACCTTTTTCGTTACTAAGAAAAGTAAGCTTTCATAAAGGAAACCGGTCTAATTTTTAATATTTTATAATGTGAGCTGATCCATAAGAATAGCTTGATATAAAAATGAACTGTAATTCGCCCACTTAGGTCTATTTTCCGGAACATACCTCTTATAAACATGCTCATAGACATATACCAACCAAATCCAATTTTTAGTAAAGTTGTAGTGAATAAATGGTAAGGTGCTCAAGATGAAGACTAATTTTTCTAAAATATCGGGCCTTCTTCAATGTAACGACTACCATAAAAAGTGTGCCCTTACTATTAAAGAATGTTTAATTTTTGATATTTTATTAGAAAAATAAATCAAGAATTCTGCTAGGCGAAGAGGTGTAGAATACCGATAGGTCGGGCTTATCCGTCTATAATTACCTTTTTCCCTTTAACATGCCCATAACTCAGCGGATATCCTTCATACTTGTAATATAGTGAGGGTCAGAAGGAAGTAGAGAAAGAGATGAGGAGAGAGAATGGCTTTAGTCTATTGGATAAGAGCTCATTCCTAGCTAGCCTAGTGACGGAGAGATAGGTAAAGCCATAAAACCATAACACGCACCCAGTCCCCAGTGCCTAGTCAGCAAGTATGCCTTTACCGACTGAGCACTCACTGGGCGGTCTAAGGCAAATTATGGTCAGACCGCGCCTATAAGTTCGAGAGTGCGGGCAACGAGTTGGTAGTCATTACTCTTATTTTCTTGTCTATACCTAGGTCCACTTACGAACTTCCTTTGTCGTTTTCTCCAAATATTTTTTAACAGCTAGCAATAATCCTGTCTGCACTCAGTGATTTCAAGCTAAGGACTACTCCTGCCTATGCCTAACTAGATAACTAACTTTTTTTCACTAAAAGTTTCTGCTTCAACTCAACTTCCTGTAGATAGCAGTCAACTATTATTCCTTAGTAGTTTTTTCGGCCCACGTTAAACTCACTTCAAAGCTATGTAAACCTAATGAATTGTAATATAAAAATGGTTTAGTTAATGCTTGAAATGATTGTAACAACTTTGAATGAATTCAGTCGTGTGTGTTGCAAACAAGTTTAACTGTCACTAAGGAGTCACTTAAATAAAGTTATATGATGTGGCTTAGTACAAAGTGGCTGCGAACTGCAAACAATTCTGATGTGTTTGCAAAGCATTAAATTCTTTATTCGAATGTATTATATAATGAGCATGAAATATAAAAAGATTTAAAATATTGCTTGAAATTATAAGAATGGAAAGTCAAAGTTTCGTTAAGTTGAAGATTTTTTTTCATTAAGACGAATTTCTCTTTGACTTTATAGTCATATAAATACAGTCAAGTGTTTTATAACGCGGTCTCTGCTTATCAAGCGTTTCTTGTTTAAGAATATCGCAAGAGGTCAAATGGCATGCATAGCTACACTGATTAGATGTGTTTTTTTTATTCAGTTGACTTTTACACGTGTAGTTCAATCGAATGGTTAAATAATTAACATAATTATACCTTACATTACTTGCGGTACAGGCAATATTAAGTTAGTGCGGACGTATGTAGCACTCAGAAGGGCTTAAGGTAGACGCACCTTTTATTACACCGACCGATTCAGTATCATTTTCTAAATCGGTCTAAGTGTGTCTGTCTGTCTGTCCGTCTGTGCATGTATTCTTGTGTTCAAGCTGAAAGTCGCAATTTTTGAAATGTTTTGATGAAATTTGGTACATAGACATACTTTGGCTCAAAAACGAACGCTATTGGAAATGATTCGTATCAGTCCATTTTTTCGATCACTCGGCCCACTCGGCCAACTTTTGCAAATTTCAAAACTTTTCGGCATAAACTAAGTGGTTGTATTGCGGCACAATAAATTGATGTGAAAACTTTGGACCGACTGGGGCAATTTTTGAACCCCCTCTCATGTAACTGTTCCTGCGGAAACTAAAGCTTTATATGGTAAAGATGTTGAATTTCGAATATTTGATGATGAAAATTGACTCACAATAGTGAATTGCCAAAGAAATCTACTTTACCCAATTTGGACCACGTAGGTCCGCATATAAGTATTCTCATGAAACGTAAACCTTTATATGTCAAAAAAGCCTAATTGTAAATTTTTTTTGTGGTGAACGTTTATTTATAAATAAAAAAATTAAGTGGACATAACTGGAACCACATGGGCCTATTTCTTGGCCCCACTCCATATAAGATGTGCGATGAGTAGTAAGTTCCGCAAAAAATGGGTTAATTTTTTAACATTTTATGATGCAAATTAATTCATAGTAAGGAAAGAAAATTAACGGTAGGAAATATGGATCACATAGGTCTAATTTTTTTGTACCCCAACATATATAGGCGCACTCACGAAACGCAAACTCTTATATGCAATTTTTAAAAGTCTTTAAAGAAGTCATTTCATTAAGCAAAAACGTGTAGGATATTTATTTATGGCTCACTACTTTTATTTTGTCGTCATTCCAGGTTTCCCTTACCGCAATTTCCGCCGAACGCATTTTCTGAGTTGAATTAATTCTGTTTTTTATTTAATAGGATTTTCTTATTATGCGGTATGAATTTTTCGCGTTGTAGTAGGCTTGACTGTATATAAGTGGTAACCATCAGCTTATACAATATTTGTTTACTTGCTATACTTATGTACGGAATCATTACCCATGTTCTTGAAACAAGATTATGATGGTATTATAATAAATAGAACTTTGATTTTATATTATTGCAAGCGTAGTTGATGAAGATGATGAAGATTAGATAGATTGTTTGCTTACACAATTGTCCAAAAAAATTTTTCCAAATACTTGACTCACATTCTGAAAGACACCTCATCATCTACCATAAGTTTAAAAGTCATTAATGCATATGTTTTGAATCGCCTGATAAAAGTCTGTTTGTCCGTCTGTCAGTCTATGTACCTGATAACTGAAATATCTGCAGAAGTATTAAATTTTGACAAGGCTTGATAGACCGACATGTGTGTCGCTGAGGGAAGCGCACTCTTGAAAATGCTTTGGATCAGATCAGTTTTACGATCACACCTTACGAAACGCATTATTTTAAAATATTCAAATCCTGTTTTCAAAACATCTGGGCAAATGCCGCTAAGTAGTAGCGTTTCGACATAAAAAGTTAATACGAGAACTTTGGCTCTGATAAGTTAAACGAGAATTAGGCTTCAATATGACAAAGATGTCTAATTTTTTTGTTTCGTTTTATGATGAATCGTCTACATGGGTATACTTGGCTCTTTAAAGAATTGTAAATTATACGTTTTTTTTTTTTTTAACCTGAGATGGTCCCCTAACCGTCTAACATGGTAATGATCAAAAACAAATGAGGAAAGATAAAGAAATGGTTATGGCTTGACCGATAAGACAACTCTGCAGCACTTTAGATTTGAACCAATGGACACTGACTTGTTAGTCATGTAGTTGGTTGGTTACTTATGCGGAAACTACCACATGACAAAAAGAAAAATCGAATTATTTTATCTTTTACAATGAAAGATAGATGAAGGATAAGTAAGATCGCAATTCACCTTTGAAGTCCCCTTTCCCGAGTAAGGTCATCCATAGCAGTTAGGGGTTTACATGAAAAGAAAGCATAATTTTTACTATTTCATCACAAAAATAAATGAAAAATTTGATTAGGTTACGTCGTTTAGGATATTTAGTGGTTGTTATTGTACCTGTTGTAATTATTATCATCTTGAACTTAAGCTTATGCGCATATTGTAGCATTTATGTGAAATTTTATTTATATCCTTGCAGAGGTTACAATTTTATCAAATCGTATTTCTTTTATCTTTCAATGTAATCGGTTTAGAATTGAGAATATTTTCTTATTGTAACAATTTAAAAGCAATTTTCTTTTTATTTATTCAGGTACTGTTAAGTTTAATAATAGCTTAAGCATTTCTATGGTAGTATAGTAATAGTATGTCAGTGCATTGTTTTATTTCTATGACAACATGAATTTTTTGTATTTTTTTTGTTTTTATATTTATAGCACTTACTTTTTAAATATATTAACGAAAATGTAATTTCGATGAAGAGCTTCTACGTGCCCTTTTTTAAGGTCATTAAATGAAAAAAAAAAAAAAAAATTCTTTTCTTTTAATACAGAGTATTAAAGGCCTTTTGTACTCATTGCTGGTTAATTAATTAATTTTCTAAATATTAAATATTAAGTATACACAAGTTTAAAGGGAGGTAAGAGAATTAAGAAATGCTGTTCATTAAAATGTCATTAATTTTTAACAATAGCTTGGAAATTGGAAGCCTTATTAGGAGATGGTTATCTTTGTATGATGGCATGTACGACAATATTATGCATTGTATGTCATTATGTATATGTCATTATGAATATTGCATTCTTCGGTTTTATTTAAATCATTTCTATGTGTTTTCATTCGTCCCTCCGTCGGTGCATTTAATGCAAATGAAAGCATTTCTCTGTTTGTTTCTATTACATTCAATACTTAGCAACGTTCATTTTAGTTTTAGAATCAATGCACTTCCATAATACTTACTTCTTCACTTTGATTTCTTTCTTTTAGTCACGGATGGACATATTTATTTTTATCATTTAGTTCAATGTATTTAAATTAGATTTATTCTATCCAGCACCGAAGGTCAAAACGTGTGCAACCCCCAAACGGAAGCATCAGACATCCTACAGAGTGTATACATTCTTGATCAGCATCAAATTCTAAATCGATTTAAGCATGTCCGTTTGTAATGTTCGTTCTAAATATTCTCTTGGCCGCAAAAATGAAGCTATCGACTCCAAATTTTGCAAAAACATTGGAAGTTCTTGCACACAGGCTGGTATTGAAAATGGGCCAAATCAACCGAAGTACAAGCCCATAGCCCCACGTAAACTAAAAACACCTCTCTTTTTCATAGGATTGAGTAATTAGTTTTTGCTCATTACTCATAAACTATAGCATATAAATATACAAAAATTTGATCGCTTATGCTATGGGCGATGCTGTAACATTTGTGCACAAAAGCGGAAAAAATTTGACCACAACTATCCAGTATTGTCTCGTATCAAACTTTAAATGTTTTCTGAATATTTTTACAAAGCGCAGCAACAAGCTTCAAAAATCCTTTAAAGTATATGAATTCGCCTAAACATGTCAGCTTGTTCGTCTGTCCATCTGTCTGTTTCTGCACCTTTATAGTA
>KK499903.1:200730-224307 GCA_000688715.1 Glossina pallidipes
AGTAATTTAATATGAAGGAAGGCATTACCAGATAAACATATCTGTTAGATAGCATTGGCAAGCGATCAATGATTTATTTGAAAGGGAATTTTTATATATCAATCCTTGTAAATTTTAAAACAAATAAGAAAATGATACTCGTTCATGACCCATCACCGTTAACCTAAAAAAGACAAGAAAAGTGAAAGAACTAAATTTCCATGTTGTATAATATAGAGTGGGCGAGGCTGATTTTTTCTTCTCCCATTAAAAGTTTGGATCACATCCAAATTCTGTTACAAATTTGTATTTGATATCTTCATTTTCGCTAACCAGAGAATGTTTAGCATAAATACTACGCAGTTACGCAGACAGACAGATGGACAGACGGACATGTTTAGATGCATTCCAAATTTGAAAGTGGTCAAAAAATTATACCCTTTATGGGATTTTTGTAGCTTGTTTCTGCGCCTTATAAAGGTATTGTAAGGTAAATTGTGGCAAACTATAATATTCAGTAGGATATTTGTATATTTGTACAGGTGCTACAGCGTGGCCCATAACACATGCGTTCAAATTTTTGCACATTTATCTGCCATAGTTTATGAGTAATGAGCAAAAAGCCAACTTTTTCTTCCTTTTGTAAAGTGGAGGTGTTTTCAGCTAGCTACAGCTAGTGCTGTAGGCGTGTCCTTAAACCGATTGAAGCTATTTTCATAACAAACCTGCACGCAATAACTTCCAATGTTTCTGCAAAATTTGAACTTAATAGCTTCACTTTTGCGGTCAGACGAATGCTTACAACAAACATGACACAGACGGACAGACGGAAATGCTTAAATCGATTTACATTTTGATGCTGATCAAGAATATATATACCTTATGAGATCTCTTATCCTTCCTTCTGGGCGTTGCAAACGTTTTCACAACATGAATACACTTCTCATCCTACGATGATTGATATAATCAAAAGGCAATATCTGGACCTATACAACCTTGAACTGTGGCGAGTTTCATCTAGAAAAGTGAAAATTATTTAAAATGAATATTCCAGATGTTTGAATGTATAGGGTTGAGCTTTCTCGGATTTCGCTCCCATATATGCAATTAGTCCACGACGGACAATTCACTTTTCTGATTATACCGGAACTCCATTTAAAAAGTGAGGAAACTGTTAACGCGTTCCCTCTGCCAAATTGCTTATCAATAGATGCTTTTTCCACACAGCATGTACCTTTTTATTGTCTCCTCCTGTCGCCGCATCTTTCGCTCTTTCAAGATGCTGGATGTGGCTTTTGACACAAGCTTGAGCTGTTGATAGCGTTCATCAACAGGTTGTGCGTGCAAATGCTTTTGATGCTTTCCTGTTAGCACTTCGCATTTCAACGTTGTAATCTTTTATATAATAAACGGTAAGATGCTCTTTTCAAAATTTCATTTTCCGAATTTTTTCAAGAAAAAGAAGCAAAAATGCTGATAGGTTCTGTACATTACGAGCAGATTATGGTCAAAATAATCGTCGGTTTGAGCGCACTATACCCAAAATTATGAAGTAATTTGAGGAAACTGGATCTGTAACAGACTTATTTAGAGCCGCTCATCATTGAATGGCGGGCACGATGGAAATATTGGTATTATTAGTGAACACATTTGACGTGCACAGCATTTGGGTCAATTTTATGGCACATTATGGCGTATTTTGCATTTGGATTTGCACCTCCATCCCTACAAAGCGCTCATCATGTCTAAATTGGTTTTTAATGATAACTGATTCTTCATGATGCAAACGAAGCTGACAATAGCTTTACTCGAGAAGCAACACAAACTATATCACTAAGAATACAACATTAAATATGACTGCTAGTACAATACCGCTACATTATATTGTCTAAGTAGTGGTAGGAATTTTTTATCTAAAATTTCAATCTTAGGAAACATGCTTTTACTTAAAACAATGGCTTCTGACATAACTATTGTCGCATAGTCAACAAAGGCAAAATTAATTATGAAAATTCTTTTGTTAACCAATAATAATAAAATAATTTTAATCCTTTTAACATAGTAATTTATAGATAATAAAAAAAAAAAATTTTTGCTATCAAAAGAAATGAAAAAAAAATACTTTTCATTTTTCATTATATGGACCGTATATTTTGAAAGTGAGGCAAGTCCATGTTCTATTATTGCGAGACTGCATTTCGAAATTTACAAATATTGGTTAGCCCCATAAGTCCTATAATGTGCTGACTAAAAAAAGAAAATAAGAATTTTATTATTCTTAAATGAACTTCGTTCACGTTCAAAGTGAATGAATAATTGTAACCGTTCATTAAAGGGATAAGATTTTAGCTCAACTGCAAAGGAAATACTATTCAACTTTTCTAATCCCGTATATATGGCATTTTTTTAGTCTGAACTTGGCAACCCTGTTTTAATAACATATGCAAAACAGCGCTGCATTCCAGAGCCTCATACGTTTAGTGCAACGTTTGCCATTTTACAGTATGGATCGTTTAACAATCGCTCAACGTGTTAAATTGGTAAAAACTTACAGCAAAAATGTTGCTTCTGCAGCAGGCGCGTTTCGTGCATTTTTCTTCAGCGGTGAGATTCCTTTTTTGCTTGGCGTATATGTTAACAAGCAAAATGGTCGCATCTCCGGCAGTGAAAATCCACTGCATTTTCAAAAGGCTACGGATTGGTGTGGCATTTGGTATGGGGGTGGAGGACGAAGGTATATCACAAGCCGTCAATTCTGATCGCTACAAACACGTAATTACTAATATATTTTTCACGTGAAAGTGGGGCTGTAGATGTTGAAGATACGACAGAATAGTGCCACAAGCCACACAAGAAATCCCGTTTTGGCGTTGTTGCTGGAGAGATATCTCTGACTTGTAACTTCACTCTGCGTGGTGTGCAGACAATTCATCGAAAATTGCTTTGAAAGCAGGTCTGCGGTTGCCTAGTTTATATATGTCAAATGAGGACCAATAAGGAAAATGGGATTATAATCATATTCGAAGTAAACGAACTGAGGTATTTCGAGTGTGATTTTCAAACGATTGGCAACATCTAATAGTGCAGCTCCTCTTGCTTTTGGAAAGAACCGTCATCCAAGCGACATCGGTGACGAAGGACCGTGAGGAGCCTACCTAGGAATGCTTGTTCCTTCTTTGTCTCCTCTGTGAAGAAGAAGAAGAAGGCAGCTCCTCTTGGCCAACTGACGAAGACATTGAACTTTTGCACAAGGTGCAGGCATAAAACCTGCATATAATTCCTAATGATGAACGGATAGGTTAAGGACGGGAAGTAGCCTTAAAAATTAAAAAGAAGACTTGTCAAGTTCTATACACATTCCGAAAGTCTGAGCGAGTACGGAACGTAAATTCTAATAATTTCCCGACATAACCATGAATGTCCGGAACAATCGCTTTGGAGCTTACTTCATCACCTCATCAAATCATTGCGATTCAAAATTCCTTTGAAATTCTTTTGGGATATAATTTCTATAGGATTATTTGGGGAATAACGGATTCTGTCGCAGACAATAATCAGAATTCTTCTGCTTAGTTAAACAAATTGATATAACATAATCTTGCAAAGCCTTCGAACCCTACTATGTATAACTGGACTATACAAATAAGAGAAAAAGTGATTTATTCGAAACTTTTCTTTCTTTCAGCTCCACTTTATGAAGTCTTCTAAACTTACTATATAGTGTGTTGTTGTTAGAGTTTCGAACAATTTATGTTACATCTTCGATTTGAGAAAATACTCTTTGTAATAAAATTTATTCGCATCGAAGCTTATTAAATAATATTAAGAGGTTCATCTGCTTCGAAAATACAATTTTGTTTATATTCTACACCACTATGGTGCAGGGTATATTAATTTAGTGCAGACGTATGTATGTAACACGCAGAAGACCTTAAGATAGACCGACCGATTCAGCATCATAATCTGAATTAATTTAAGACTGTCTGTGCGTCTGTCCGTCTGATGTGTGTCCATGTAAGTTCGTGTTCAATCGCAATTCAGATCGCAATTATTGAGATATTTTGAAGAAATTTGGTAAAGAAAACGTGTTTTGACCCAAGGACGGTGGCTATTGAAAATGATTCGGATCGGTCCACATTTGCGACCACTCGCCATATGACGCCCTATTCTGAAAAGTCGTTATATGCAAAAAATTGCAATTTGCAAAATTTTTCGGCAAAGGTGGCTGAGTAGAGCAGTAGAGTTTGGACTTGGATCAGCTAGGGAAATTTGTTGAGCTTCCTCTCATATTACGTAAACTGAAGTTGATACGAAACTAAGATAAGATAAACTTAGGTCATCTACGCCTAATTTTGGTTCCTGCCCGAAGGTAAGGACTGAACTTATACTACATTAAGTTGTGTTTTGGGCCCGCTTCCATATTTATTACGCAAATGAAAAACATGCCTTTATATAGAAATAAGATATAATTTTTATTTCTATCACAAAATTTCTATTTCTAAAATTTCTAAAATTTCTATAATAAAAATAAGAATTGTGTTAGACAATGTGGTGTAGGGTATTGAATGGTCGGCCTTACCCGACTACAATGCTCTTACTTGTTCTACTTTTAAATTTTCCTTTACGGCAAACAACGAAAGACGGAAAGAGAGACCACATTAACAGGATTAAAAGATTTGATTATTGGAGAGGAAAGTTAAAGTTGAAGAAAATAAGTGAATGAGAGAAGATAACGTTAACAAAATCAATAGATTTAAGAGTTAACAACATTTTATCTTACATATCTTTTTTCAATGATTTTTCAGTCTTTAAATAAAAAATCACTTCTATGTATTGAACTGAAATTTGATAAGAAAATATTTGTGAAAAATTTTCAACTTTTACGTGAATCATATATCAAATACACGAACATATGTTGCATAATTATTATTCTTTATGTATTTGTTACTCTTTTACAAAAGTACTTATTACTTCTCACTCTGTGGATATAGGATATGAAAAACTTTATTTGACAAACATACGGGTTTTACTGGACTTTTATAACTAACAGAGAGAGGGGTGAGGTGTCAGTTTATCAAACCCAGAAATGTATCTGTGTATGTATTGAAAACCAAATTATAAATGTAGAGAAATTTATCAACATAAGGATCTCTACCTAAAGCGTTCGGTCGTTTGCTATATGTACGCATTAGTCATCGGGGCGAGATTCAGTGGCGATTTGAAACGGCAAATAGTAAATGTATATATTTCGTCTTCCAAAGATCTTTCGTATGCAATTCAATTCTTATCGATCAGTTAGAAGCAAACAAGAAGAAGCGGGAAATTTAAAAGATTATTTGAAGATTTTCGTTACTTCGTCGCTCTATTCGAAGCATTCTGAGATGCAGGCGATTATAAGTTGAATTATTCATAGCTATCGCCATGGCTCAACGAGAGCCATCCACATCGACACCGAAACGGAATATTCATGACCATAAAATTTTACTGCGCATATAATGAGATTAGCAAGGTATAGAGTATTGCGACCTACTAAAACCGAAAGCAACTGTTGCTACAGATGTCTGGCGACATCAATTGAACAAACTGAGGGATGTATTGATGCAAAAAAGACAAGCACTAGCGGTTAACAGAAGTACAATCATCTTCTTCCATGACAACGCTCGGCCACGCGTTCCAAGAATTGTCAAAGGACTGTTGCAGCTCGAATGGGAAGTTCTGCCGCAACTAGCGCACTTGCCAGACACAGCAACTTCTGATTACTTATTGTTCAGATCGATCCAGCATCGCTTGGCTGGCACGCGGTTTTGAAATTATGAAGAAGGGCGAAAGTGGACCGATGATTGGATCACTGCTAAACCAATAACTCTCTTTTGACACGGTATCGCCACTTTGCCAGAGAGATGGAAGAAAATTGTAAAAAATGATGGAAAATATTCTGCTTAATACCAATTTTTGTCAATAAATGCGTTTTTCAAGTGAGAAAAAAAAAATGATCAGAATATATGCAAGCACTTAATATGTATTATGACGAAGAACAGCCGTATGTTTTGCTTTGTAAAAAACTTTTAAAGTGATCGGAGCAGAATTTACTTGCGAAATTTCTTTTATTCCTGATATAAAGAAAATTTTATTTTATTTCATAGCGAAAACGCGAAAAAAATTTCCGGACTACCTAATACTGATCGGTCTAAAGTTAAGTTTAATTATTTATTAATGAAAGTTATTCAAATTTTTTTCTTTGGAATTCTACAAAATATCAATTTACTCATATCGGCGCTTGGACGATAGGTATCCAAGATTCGACTCACAACTAATGCGATTTTATTAAACAACGTGACTGTTAACTTGTTTGTGAGTCTTTCACTCATTGCTATATCTCTTTTATTTTGCATGCTGTATGTATGTTATATTGCAGTGTCCCCTTCACATTATCGCTTTCATTTCATGTTAGTACATGTACATATATGTATATCATCATAACCGATATATGAAACAAGGGCATCGTCAAAACCATCAATATTTCCATATTGCAAATGTAAATGAAACTTTATGTTCCAACTTATTTGTTATTGTTTGACAAAAAGTTATACATATATGAGGTTGTCCCATAAGTTTATTCCCCGCCACACTATCTATGACCTCGAGCTGGGAAGGCTTATCTATTGTTCGTTTATGGAATCGAATTCGAATAGTCTCACGGATCTTGCAAAGTCTCTTTTAAAATCATTTTCTACGCCGTTCGATATCGACAGCTAAAAGAAGCATTTCCGCCATGTTACGCTTTATGGCTCAAAAAAAAGATAGTAGTAGTGCAAAGGATGCTGCAGAAGAGATTTGCGTCCGCAATTTATTCGAGAAGTTTTATTAGAGAAAGTTGAAGGCCTAGCAACGACGGACATGGATCTCCTCAAGAGTATGTTCGCTGAGAATCCGTGATATAATGCGCTGCCACTATCGCTCTTAGGACAACGATACACAATCATTTAATCAAGCTGAGATATGTCGTCTATTGATTTCGCATTAAAAAACAAACAGGAAAGAAACTTGTAGGACACCCTAATATATATATGTGCATATGTGTATAGAGATGCAGCGTGTGCAACTTATGATGGTCAATCAATTATTTAATGTCAGAAATTCGCGTTCATGGTCAACAATATTTTAAATTAAATAAACAAGAAATTCGCCTATAAAGCGAATCTTTGCTACCCCGCACCAACATTTAATGGCAATTGCTATATAGTTTATATAGCTTGGAAAATATCTCTACTTACACGTGAAGACCAGTAATATTAGTGTATTGGTATAATTAATTTAGTCATCGAATTAGATAATCAGATTGAAGTCTTAAAGTCTAGCATCTAAGTCTATCCTAACGACTTTATTGAAAACTCCACCGCACTTGAGAGGTGTGAACCCACGACCACTGGTTTCTTAGTCAAGATCTTTTGTCTCTTCGGCCACTCCAGGCGGATATGTCAAGATTATTTTTTGTCCATTAATGGAGGATTTGTAGACAGGTTGGGCTCATCGTTTCCATAAAATTTTCATATAATTCTATTGTTGTTGTAATTAATTTACTCAGAGAAATAAATTCAAGCACTAGCATCTGAGGGTATCGGCTTAATTGAAAAATCTGCCGCACTTGATCCATGTTGTTAGTCGAACAATTCAGTCTACTCGGCCACTTAGGCGGATAGTTTTATGAACATTTGCCTCAGAGAGTTGAAATTACATTTTTTTTTTGGGCCTTGTGGGCGAATAAAATAAATTTTCAAATTTATAATTTCTTATCTGCTTTCCAATACTCGGGGACCAACCAACGGACGAGATGAACTCAATTAATTTAGATTTTTTTTTTTCTTTGCATTCGAAGCGAGAAGATAAACGCAGCATGCTTACATCAATTGTTAGTAGGCGTCAAAGAAGTAAGTCAAACGCGTAATTAAAATAAAAAAAAAAAAAACAAATTTAATTATAAAAATGCTCCTCCAAATTCTTGTGAAAATATCAAGTGTAGAAATTGATCCTGAATGATTTTCCTTATATATGGCTAAAGATGGTTCAGATCAAATAATTATGGATTTAAATTTTTAACTTATTTGGCTTTTAAATTTATACTAATATGTTGAAAGCAAAAAGAGTTGCTTTGAAATAATTTAAAAGCATAAAATAAAAATACTTTGTAGTGGAATACAACTACAAAGGCGCTACTGCTTTTACAAGCATTTATCAAACTATGACTCCATTTCGTGCATAAGTACTATCTTTAAGTTTTTTTACTGACAAAGTACAAGCTATTTCTAGGTTTAAATAATTCGATCACAAAAAAACATCGAACCAGCCATAAAGTGCTACCTTTTCTGTCTAATTGGAAGGTCGACGACATACGAAATTTAATTAATTATAAGGTAACATCCATAACGCTATCATTTGTTTGGATCAGCTGATCATAATATATTATCAATTTTTTTTCTTCCTTTTTATACCCACCACTATGATATGGAGCGGTATACCCATTTTGTTTTTTTTTTTTTTCGTAATATGGAACAACCAAAAGAAAGCTTCAGAGACTCTATAAAGTATGTACATTCCGAATCAGCGTGAAATTCTGATTTAATTTGGCCATATCTGTCCATCTGGGTGGTGTGTTGTTGGCACTCTCCTGATCGAAAAAATTATAATATTGACTTCATGTTTGATAGAAACATTGGAAGTTTCTGCACGCATGTTCGCATAGAAAATGGGCCAAATCGGTCGGAGCGGTAGCGCGCAGTGGCGCGTAAACTTAACGCAGCTTCGTTCTTTTTAACAAAAATTTTTGGAGTTTTGCTCGTTACTCGGAAGTTGTAAAAGTTAGAAGGCTGAAATTATCCACTTTTATTTTGCGAAGCACTTTACTGTTTACGTCCAATAAATGGAAAACATCCGTCATGCCCACACAAAGTTACAAATAATTAAATTCCATTTTTTTCATTTTTTTGAGGTTTTATGCTTATTTATCATAAAGCAAACAAGAGTGAATGTTCAAAACTATTTTGTACACTCCTTAAATGAAGATACATTATCGGCCTAAAAATGGGCTAATTCTGAAATGAATATTGTAAACGCCGCGATTAATTTTTTTTTTGATAATACCAGCAATATGGGTATCAAATAAAACAACTTGGAGAGTAAAATGCGAGAGACATAGCAATGGGTGTACGAGATTCGCACCTCTCTCCACTCCCTGAATATAACTTTCTTACTTGTTCTTATGTATAACCACGAACTTAGAAGTGGACACAATGATGGTTGGGAAGGATGATAGCTAGAGGTGTATAAAAAGATGGAGTACCGAAAGATCAGGCATAGTGTGAAAGAGCATTGTTGACAGACTATTCCAAAAGCGGGCAGTGTGATTAAAAAATGAACAGTCACAGCAGTTGGTCGTAGTGTATACAAGCAATTGCCGGACGATTGGGTGAGAATGCGGAGAAAGCTGTTCTGTTAAAGAAATTAATTCGTGGACAAATTTCTTTTATCTTTGTCGGACAGTTGCTGTGGATACACCTATACGTAAGCATTACATAGATCACATTACGCCAATGCTTGAGTGGGTAGAGAGTTTTGGACACACTTTCATCGCCTATGAGCATCTGAGCCTTTCGTTGTAGCACTATGTTTAATTATTTAAAATAAAATTTCATTAAAAAAACTTTACGCCTCAAACTCGTATGCATAGCATACGGTGCTAATAATGAATGAAAAATTCGTAAAATATTTTGGGCATAAAAATTTTAATTAATTTATAACAGTAAAATTTATTTGCCATTAATTATTTTATATAAAACGATATTAAAAAGTAAAATTTTCAATAGACAAAAAACAATAAATAAATAAAACAATAATTAAATGAAAACAATTCAGGATTTAATAACTGAAACAATCTTGTTATTAAGTTTTGGAACATATTTCATCTAATATGACACATATGAGACATGCGTAAATGTATAAAGTATGAATACATATGCATATATGTCTGTCGATATATCTATCGATATATACGGTCATCAAATAAGTGTTTCTCTTTTCTTTTTTTTTTTTTTTTGAATTTGTAATAAAAACTTAACGGTAAACCATATCAATATAAATTTTCTCTTATATCAGACATGGGTTCATGCCATTTTTATATCCTAAACTACTTACGGTGCAGGGTATATTAAATTTGTGCGGACATATGTAAGAGGCAGAAGGGCTTTAGGTTGACGCACCTTTTATTATACCGACCTAAGTCTACTTTAACACCCAAACGTATTTGAGAAAGGCTCACTTTTTATTACATCTAATCCTTGTTTGAATTAATCTAACCTCCGTCCGTCCGTCTGTCCGTATGGTGTCTATGCATGTATTGTTGTGTCCAACCTACAGGCCTTAATATTCAAAATATTTTGATGAAGTTTGGTACAGTGATACGTTTTGACCTAAGGACGAACGCTATTGAAAATGCTTTGGATCGGTCAACTTTTCCGATCACTCACCAATTGAAAGTTTCAAATTTTTTTCGTAAAGCACGCTAAGTGATAATATTCCACCTTTCTAAATTGGTATAAAAAATTTGGTTCGGATGAAGCAATTTTTTGAACCCCTTCTCATATAACCGTACCTACGAGAACTGAATCTTTGTGCGGTAGAAGGGTCTACTTTTTAATATTTCATTGTGAACATAGGGTTCATAGTGCAAATTGACTAAGAAATCAAACTTACCGAATTTGGACCAAGTAAGCCTATTTTATTCTCAGATATGCCAAAAGGGACTAAATGTCAATGTTTTTTAATAAAAATTTGTCGCTCTCTTCTAGTCACGCTGTAGATTCTACTTTCGAATCTTGATTTACCTCTGGATCGCTGTACTTTCCTTTTGACTTTCAAACAGTCCTTCCTGAGTAAATCTATTCTTTTGTTCCGGCAATAATACGGATTTCCCCTTTCACTGGTATATCTTCGCGGCCTAGCTACGTCACATGCCTCAAGCAGGACATGGCTTGCATCGACTGTATTCCACAAATAAATGCAAGTTCCAAACAATGTATTGGAAAAAAGTTTGATTCAAATCTCAATCGAAAATGCGATTCATTTACGTTTACTTTTGAAATCACAAAATGGATGACCTTTTATATACATATATGTGCATACATGCATTCGACATTTGAAAATGATGTGATATCAAATCGAAATTGGAATTTTAATGCTAGTATTATATATGTGCATAAAATTAGAAATTCACATATGTGGAATTTTAGATACACAAGGAATACATTTGCTTGTAATGAAAACGTTTATATGGATTTTATCACATTACTTAAGCTAGGGTGACATTGCTAGCAGCAGATATTTGAAAAATATGCAAAAATTCCATTTTAATGAGAAACTAAGAATTTTCGTTTCTCTTCTCTGTTATGCAATTAAAAAATTTGAATCATTGCTGACTGTAGTCTATTTTTAATATTTCTCTGACATTCATTAATGATTTTCGTCACTGTGTTTGTGTGTGCACAATACTGAATATCAATTTCATTCGGTATTTCATTCAACATCTATTTTCGTTAGGTTGTAAGTCATGCTAAACCATCTTAATAAAATCATAGGTAAAGGAGATTTTATTCTGCTAAATGTGAGTAATGGGCCGCATTAGTATCAAATTTTGAAAGAAATCGTTTATAGTATGATTGTATAAGTTTTCCTCGTCTAGCGTGCACATTCTCGTGATCACTTGTTCTCCATGCAAAAATTTCCACATAGGGGCAATTTCTTTGATATTGCTTTCCACCCCTAAGAACTGCCAGTTTCCGTTGCCGAAGAGCCTGAAAATTGGCCCAATTTTTGGAGCAATAAATCGACTTTTTTTAACCTTTTCTTGTCGTGTTTTTTTTTACATCTACATTGCCTTAGGTTCTGCCTAACAATTGCCCAGTTGTTGAGCATCGGGGAAAATCATACTCACAAGAGTTTAATTAGGTACATAGTCGAGCAAAAAAAAAAAAAGTGCGAAAAACATTCGTTTATTCCAACGCCAGTCTCGATTGATTCACATTCCTAAACATCTTACCAATACCCAAAGTCAACCATCAGTCCTTTTATTAAGTGGTTGATTTTGATTCGAGTTTGATTTACTCCCATAGTCAATGATATGAACTCACAGTAAAACGCACCAAGTGCCAGCTAGGCTTGGGCCTATATTCCACATACACTAAATAAAAGAAGTCGAGCAAGACCGACCATTAAATACCCTACACCGCATTGTCTAACACAATTCTTATTTTTATTATAGAACTCAAAAATTATATCTCGTTTAGATATAATGGCGTATTTTTCAGGTGTGTAGTTCTGGGGAAGTGTGCCCAAAATGCAACCTAATGTAGTACAAGTTTACTCCTTACATAGGATGGGATACGAAAATAGGCGTAGATAGTCTTACTTTTGTAGAATTGATTTTTGTATGAAATCATTATTTCTGCTCTGCAAAGAATCAATTTTCGTAACAATCCTTATTAGGGTAGGATCCAAAATACAGGCCGAGATGGTCCAAATTTGGCGCAGTACATTTTATTATGTTAAATTACTATTATGATCAATGCTTCGCGATGAAAATTACACCTTTTTGTCGTAGGAACTTCAGTTGCCGTTATATGAGAGGGGACTCAAAAATTGACCCAGCCATTGCATGTCAATTTAGAATGCCGAAATACTACTGCTTAGCCACTTGTGCTGAGAAATTTTTAAAATTACATTTTTTTTTCATATAACGACTTTTCGGAATGCGGCCTTATATGGGGAGAGATCGAAAAAGTGGACCGATTCAAACCATTTTCAAAAAAACTCGTCGCCGTAGCAAATTTCATCAAAATATCTCAATAATTGCGATCTGAATTGCGATTGAACACAAATTTACATGGAAAGACATCAGACGGACACGCGGATAGACAGGCTTATATCAATTCAGTTAATGATTCTCAATCAATCGGTATAATGAAAGATGCGTCCAACATAAGCCCTTTTGCATGTTACATACGACCGCATTAAGTTAATATACCCTGTACCATAAGTCGTGTAGGGTGTAATGAGGTTACATTTAAGATGTGAGAAACAAAATAAGACACGATTTTAATCCCCATAATTGGGGATTAAAGTCTTCTTCATTGCTGGGCTATCAACGACGATTGCCAGAGTTCCTTATAGGTCGTATCTATTTAAAGGAATTCACTTTATTATATCTACCATTAATATAAAGGTGGGTTTTAGAACTTGATAACACTCTCTCATCTATTATTTCCAATATTTCCAGCTATTATTATCTTTATAGCTGACACCACTTGTACCACGAAGTATATAAACCTTAGAAGGTATAAAGGTCTACGATCCCAATCAATTCGAAATGATTTTTTGAAAATATTTTAGCTTCTCCGTCCTACTGTCCGTCGTATATCTGCTTATGTAATTTTTGCTCAGCTCACAGCTTGCAAATTTTTGAGACATTTTAACAATAATTGATAGACAAGGACAAACACTATCGAAAATGGATTGTATCGGAGCACGGTTGCTTCCCCCCGCTCCAAATAACATGAAAATTCGTAATACGGAAAGAAAAATGCTGCAATTTTCAAAAACTTTTTGACCATTAAGCCGTTTCGTATCTTGGAAATAGATTTTCTATTACCACAGTTGCAAGATAATTTGTTGTACCTTTTTTTCCGAAGCAAATATCTGATTATATAAAAAAATTCTTAATTAACTATCACTTTGCAATTCTCTGCAATTTCATTTATTTGAAATATTAATGAAATTTTTTTCTTCTCATTTTAGTCATTACTTCGCAAACTTTAATCGTAATATTTTTTCACAAAAACATAGAATAAATTGCAATGAGAAAAACAGTACAATAGTAAGGCAGATTTGGATGGGTAAGTGTTTTTTACATAACTATAAGTCGTTCAATTACAAATGAGTTGCTTTTACCGTACGTTTGTTCGCTACTAAAGGAAAGACTTTAAAAATCCCTAAAAAGTAATACGTTTCGTTTCCTAAAAAGTAATATGTTTCGTAACACTCATCGTGTTATTTTGGGTTATATAACACGTCCGTATTAATAATTTTTTTTTTTTTGTATTTCCGTCTGTTATACAAGATGTGGTAACACCTTTAAATGACTACGTTTTTTATCATCTCTTACCAAAGCAAGAATGAAGTGATAATGTTAGCTTATTACAGGCACTACCGCGGGTGTCCACTTGGTCTTCTTCAAAGTTAAACCTTCAATAAAATGATTATAATGCAAGTAAAGTTTCAAAAGTTTTTCGGTGACTTTTAATTATGTGAAACAGTCTTTCAGTGCTTATCAGCGCTAATCAGTCGAGATACCGATAGCATATATTTATTTTTACTAAAATAGGTCTTTTTGATCCACAATCTTTATGATATTGCCACGGACGTAGGAATGATCGTAAAAAGGTGAAATTTAGCGTAAATGTTTGTGATCCGCTCGTATACACACCCGTTAAATACCCTACACCATCCTGCTTATTATTCATATAATGGCATTTCAAATTAAGATATTTTGTGGGAAGCAGTCGAAAAAGTGGCCCGATCTGAAACATTTTCAATATCGTTCATTTCTGGGCCAAAAACTAGTCACGATATCAAATTTCATGAAAATATCTCCAAAATTGTGGACTCTAGGTTAGATAGAAAAAGACCAGACGGACAGACGCACAGAAAAGTGATCCGGAATCGATAGGTATAATGAAGAATGGATCTATCTTAACGCCTTCTGGATGTTGCATAAACCCATGCCTATCTATTCGTCTGTCTGTCCATCTACTGTACGTCCATGTAAATTTATGTTCGAACTACAGATCGCAATTTTTAAAACATTGTGACGAAATATGATGCACTGATGTGCTTTTTAACAATTTTTTAGAACTGAGTCGATCTATTATGCCCTACACCATGTGTTGTACGAGGGTACACTAAGTTTTTGCGGATGTCTGCAACACCCTGGATAGCATTAGATACGACCACCATTTTATAATGCTGATCTATTCAGAATCATTTTCTGAATGTATTTAAAGTTTTCTGTCCGTCTATCCGTCTTGCTTTATATTTTTTGCGTTCAATCTAGAGACAGCAATTTTTGAGACATTTTGATAATGTTTGATACCACGATTTCTTTTGACTCAAGAACGAACGCTATTCCAAACGATTGCAAATCGGACCACTGTTTCGATCCTCCCCATAGAAACTCTTATTTTGAAAGATGTTATATGAATATGTGCATATGCATGTACGAAACCAGATTGTGTAGGGTACTTAAGGCTGAACCGTGTGCCGCTACAGCGTGTTTATTTGTTTACTATGAAACTATTTAGCTTTCAAAGAGCAGTAATGGATTTATTATCCCACCGTAAACACTGGGCATCTATGAAGACATTTCTTGATTTGATTGCATTGATAATTTTTTTTAAAGTGTTTTGATTAAAGATTTGCAGGGAATTTCCCTTGTTTTAATTGTTTTCCAAAAATATATTTACATTTATAATGGAATTTATAAGCAATAAGAGCCAAGCAAACGTTGATTGCTCGCTACCCGATAATTCTAAATCTCTCATGGTAGCCAGTATCCATGAGCGATAACGATGAATTGGTGTAACTGGACGAGGATAATTTTTATTGCAATTTATCATTTTTGCAACAATTGCCGTAAGTTCACCATCGCATATAACTGGATTTCCACTTTGTACGCAATCGTCTATACACGGAAGTATTTGACGTATGCACATGTAATCTTTATGAAGTTCTGGCAAATTCTTAACACATTCATCGTAATCCATTAAAGTGAGCGAAAATTTCATCCAGCGTGGATATAATGTCGCGATTATACATTTTGCATCTTTCCGGGGAGCATTCTCGGGCAGGCGCATTGAATACGCCATCCGAGGACTTAAAGGTATATCCTCCTTTAACATGATTACACTAAGTTGTAATTCACGCGGTGTAAAAACCGTAGAATTTGTATGACTTCTCGCTTTATCCCAATCGATTGTTTTACCTGCGTCGTATTCGATGTAACCTTTAACTTCGTAGTAATCAGAAAAACCACTTCGTTCGAATATTCTTGTGTCATGTAAATTGGGCGCGTAAGCGGTTAATATTTTGTTTTTGCTTAATATAATTCCAATATCGTAAATCTTTTTTTTAGCTGCGGTGATTATAACGCTAACCAATGCTTTTTTATGTTCTCGATCTGAACTAATTAATTTTTCAAATGATTTAATCCATTTGACGGCCTCATAGATGCTAACACAAGTACGTGGCTTAAGTGGAAAACACGGTTGATTAGCACCGACTAAGGCAGTTAATACGCCATCGCATACAAGTGCTGAACCTTCGAAATATTCATCGCAATGTTCCAAATTGCAAAACTCATCGGGTATCTCGATGCACATAACATTTTCGGCTAAATTTGTATACGTGGATTCACATTCTTTCCGATCCATAACAACAGTTTTCATATCCACTATTTTGGTTTTTGTATCAGGCTTATCGCCGCCAATTACAACACACTTACTATGTTGATTATACGGACGCTCTGGTAAAGGCATAGGCGCCGCAAATTTCGCATCTAATTTAATTTTCTTTCTTAATAAAAGTATTTTCAGCGAGACAGACGTCCGCGGTAAAAAGTCTTTTTCAGCTATATAACTATCCATCCTCCATACTTCCACTAATGTATTTATATTTTTATATCGTACCGGTCTCGTTGCACCCTGTAAATTTTTATATTTTATAAAACAAGTCACTGCCTCACCCACCTTGTATTCATTGCTCGTTAATATAATATTTTCGGAAAATATTACTCCAAACTGTATTCTCCTTTGACCGCCTTGCTCGCAATCGATTTTAACAAAATGTTTCGCCATTTTAGAGTCGCTTTCAAATAAGTTTCGATCAATAATGCATGAGTCCGCCGAAATTTGCTTAATTAAAATAATAATTCCGAAAACGTAAATAATATATAAATTTATTAACATTTTTTTCAAATCAATCATAAAAAATTCATTAAAATTTCTAAATATGTGTAAATAAAAATTAAAAAATATACACAATGATCTGCTTCTTCTTCCCGAATACAGCAAATGAAAAGAAGTGTGAACACTATAATCGAACAAGGCCGGACTATTAGATACTCTACACCACTATACGCCTAATACACATATTCATTCGCACAAAACATTACACATTATTTTCAGGCAAAGGGACATACTTTTGCAATTTTACAATTAAAACGGGAAATTCCCGGTAACTCTTTAATAAAATGACTCTACAAACCATTATTAATACAAACAAATCAAGAGATGTCTTCATAGATGCCCAGTGTTTATGGTGGGATAATAAATCCAATACTGCTCTTTGAAAAACACTTTAGTGGTACACGGCTCAGCATTAAGTACCCTACACAACTTGGTTTTGTACATGCAAATGCACATAATAATATAACACAATTCAAAATAAGACTTTCTATGGGGAAGAATCGAAACAATGGTCCCATTTGCAATCGTCTGGAATAGCGTTCGTCCTTGGGTCAAAAGGAAGTCGGTGTACTAAATATCAACAAAATGTCTCAAAAATTACTGTCTCTAGATTGAACTCAAAAAAAAATAAAACAAGACGGATAGACGGACAGAAAAGTTTAAATCCACTCAGAAAGTGATTCTCAATAGATCGGCATAATAAAAGGTGACTGTATCTCATTCTGGGTGTTGCATACATTCGCAAAAACTTAATATACCCTCGTACAATGAAATTTTCTAAATTGTCCCAAAAATTGGGACTTGTAGGTTTAACACTAGAAAACACAAGAGAGATAGACAGACGGACGGACAAGCTAAGGTCAATTCAGAAAGTAATTCCGAATCGATCGGTAGGGTAATAAAGGAAAAAAGATAAAAAAGAATAACATGAAATTCAAAAAAAAAGGGGCATTATAACTGGTCAAGGTCGGACCATTAGATACGCTATACCACTTCGCCTTCTACAATTGGTCTTTAGCTTTGGTAATAATACACCAATGCACCAATTACCCACTATTCTCATCCAAAGGCATACTTTTCATGGAAGTCCGCATATTGGGGGATGCTCGAAATCATCACATGACCCGATCCCAAATTTTGCAAACTTAATTTATTTCCTAAAAATTAAATCATCTTTCAGTTTCCGTCATAGCATACTAGAAATTAAGTTTTCTCTGCACGTAAGGGCTATCTGTGTGGGGTCCAAAAACTCTACTCATGTGATCAAAATTCCGTATCGTCAATTTTTTTCCCCATTTGCTACCACGGACTAATTTTCATCATAAAATATTACAAATGAAGCCATTTTCTGAGTGCGGTCCAAAAATAGACCGATTCGCTCCACTTTATTTTTATATCAAATTACTATCATGCACAAACTTTCATTATAAAAAAGTAAAAAATAATCATTTTGACATATAAAGTACAAAATTGAGACGAGTGTTTCCTTACTCAATTTACTCATATAAACCAATTTTCGCCATGAAATATTGAAAATTGAACCTTTTTGCCACATAAAGTTTCAATTTTCAGGGGAAGGGGTTCAAAAAATTGCCGCAGCCGAACCAAATTTTTTATATTAATTTAGAAGGTTGAAGTACTAATACTCAGCGTGTTTTGTTGAACAAATTTGAAAATTTCAATTGGGGAGTGGTCGGAAAAGTGGACCGATATGAACCATCTTCAATAGTGTTCGTCTTTAGTTCGAAATACATCAGTGTACCAAATTTAATCGATAGATCTTGAATATTGAGGCCTGTAAGTTGAACGCAACAAGACGTGAATAGACATCAGACGGACAGTCGGACAGACAAGCTTAGATTGTTTCAGAAAATGATTGGGTATAAAAAGACGTGCATCAAATTTACGCCCTTCTGGATCTTACGTACGATGGCACAAACTTGATATATGATCTTTTAAATTAGTGGGAGTGGTCGAAAAAGTGGGCCGATCCGAAACATCTTTAACAGCGTTCGTCCTTGGGTCGAAAGACGCCAAGCTATCAAATTTTATCAAAATGTCTCAAGAATTGTGGCCTGTACATTGAACAAAAATATATATGGGCAGACATCACGCTGACAGACGAACAGACGAACAGGCGAGCTCTCGATCGCTCGGTATAATATAAGCTGCCTCTATCTTAAGTGCTTCTGGGTATTGTATATACGTCCACATGAGTGGTATTCGTGAAAAGTATGCCTTTGCATGAGCACAATGTGTAAGTTTTGGTGTATTATTCTCAAAACAATTGAAAAACTCTATTATGGGAATTGGGTTACGGTATTTAACCCTACTCCGGCTTTGCCCGAATATAGTGTTCTTACTTTCTTTCTTTTCTTTTCTTTTATCTATCGGCAGTGACTCTGCAATTGTACGAAATGATGCCGAGTAAGTCGCAACGAGTTTTCTTTTTTCATTCGATGCGTTAGAAGAGCATATGAAATATAGCACAATCACACACCCAATCCGACTACCAAGTTGGTGTTTGCGGATTTAAGTCTCTGCGCGGTAGAGCATACTTAGTCGTAGCTAGTAGTGAGTGGTTAGTAGGTGAAGGCATAAGACTTAGGGATTTAGGCACTTGCACTAGATTGCGGCCACTCCCATTTTCAAAAAAAAAAAAGTATATATGGATGATTTTGTCAAGACGTTCGCAAAAAGAATATATTCTTGATTGGTATTAAAATCTGCCTGTCTATCCATCCGTCTGTCCCTGTGTCTAATGTGATATTGGAGGTTCTTCCACTCTGTTCAAATCGGTCAAAGTCCATGCGTAGAGCACAATATCGATTGAGAAGACGTGTGCCTTTAGAACGATACAAATTGAAAAGTGCATTCCTCGGGCGGCCTATTGTTCAACTGTATGGAATTGGGGAAAATCTGCTCTGCTCACCCTTATTTTCTTTTTATTCATTTTGCCAAGACGTTCGCAAAAAGAATATATTCTTGATTGGTATTAAAATCTGCCTGTCTATCCATCCGTCTGTCCCTGTGTCTAATGTGATATTGGAGGTTCTTCCACTCTGTTCAAATCGATCAAAGTCCATGCGTAGAGCACAATATCGATTGAGAAGACGTGTGCCTTTAGAACGATACAAATTGAAAAGTGCATTCCTCGAGCGGTCCTATTGTTCAACTGCATGAAATTGGGTAAAATCTACTCCTCCCATCGATCGCTATAAGATTTATTTTTTATTTATTTATGTCGATTGTTTTTTGTTAAGATAGAATTGGTGGGCGTAGAAGAATTGGCTGCAATCAAATGTCAATTTTTTTTTTTTTTTTTTTAGTTCATGCATATTACTTATGTGTAACTCGTATGTCATTGTATTTTCACAATTATTGTGCATAGCAGGATATTGAATGCGTTGCATTCGATTACGAAATTTATTGTACAGTGTGTGTGTGTGTGTGTGTGTGTGGTAGATATTTGCAATATCCATCCTACGGTTAATGTATGTAACTTTTCACACCTGTCATAAATTGCTCTTGTTTTGTTGGCTTTTTCGTTTACGGGGTTCCGCCTTTACGTCAGTAACAGTAAAAATAAAAATAATTTATTTTACATTTTCATTTTGTCAGAGACAGTTGATTGATCATTTTTTCTACATATTCCTATTATTTATGTATATGTTTTCTTCAATATTTAATGCACGCATCAAAAAGATTATATATATATAGAGATTATATGTATAGATAAGAGAAAGAAATGACATATATATATATATATATATATATATGTATATATAGATTAGATACCATTACAACTTTCTAACTTTAAATTTGCTTAAACTACTAATGCTTCGTTAAATGTCAAAAATAAAAAGGATGTGAAAATATTGTAAATTTTCTTTTAAAATAAAAATGTTCGGAAAATAACTGGCATTCATTAACACTTAACTACGCTATCACGTGTAAAATACAGCTGCAATAAAATCGAATTGTCTATATTTAATAGTGACGTCCGTTTTAATAAATTTAAAATTTTATACCCGCCATCGAATGCGTTAAACCTTGTATAGCATTCAGAAGATTGCTTCGGAAACTCTTAAAAAATTCACATCATCTTAATCAGTATTAAATTCTGAAACGATACAAGTCAATCCGTCCGTCCGTCCACTTGTCTTCTTGTACGTTTGTGGTAATGTGTGTGCTAAATAGTACCACAAAACACTCTAAACTAAATTCCTTATCAATTTATGCATGTTTGTCCGTCTATGCATCCGTATGTGTTTCCTGGTCGCAAAAATTAAGATACCGATTTCAAACCGGGTGGAACTATTGGAAATTCTTGCGTGCCGATTTGCGTTGAAAATGGGCTAAATTTTTTTCTACTGGTTACTCATAAACTGCAAGTAACGCGAAGATATAAATTTGCAGACAGTTGGATTCTACTATGCATGCATTAAATTGAAAAAAACCGGTAAAATAACAATTTATCATATATCGTCTATATATCAGTATTTTGTAAGCATTTCCATCAAAAAAATGCAAAAAGAAAAAGAAAACTTATTACCATATAACGAAAGGCTTTGAAAGGCTGCTTATATGACACCAGATTCAAAAATGCTGCAATTTCAAGGAGAAATATTAACAGTAAAATGTTTCTTTCTTTCGCGTAACAGCATTCCCCAAAATCGGGATATTTGTATATAGAGTAGTCGTGAAAATTGCCCTTTTCGATCCAGTTTTATTGAGATCGGAGCGGGTGTTAGAACACGTTATCCAAAATTCGTCAAAATATATCCAAAAATTACGATCCATAACTAACTTCGAAAATATGAAATAGACAGATGGACAGATATCGTTAAAGAAGAAGCACCGGTATAGATTGTCCAGAAAGTTAACCTTTTGGAGATGTTGTAGTGCTTTTACCCCTTATGGGTCCCTGGGCCAGTTTCGAAATGGCGATCCGTTGCAAACGTAATTTTTTTCTGGAACAACCTAACATTGTCTGCAACAATAACGCTTTAATAATTGATTTTTTTTTTTACACCAATGATTCAGCGGTCTTTCCCGGACGGTCACAAAGAAGTGGAGAAAGAGAAAGATATAGGGAATGGTTGCTGTCTGCAATCTAGCTGTCGCGACTATTATTTTGGGATTTATTCCCATGTTTGACATTTTTCTGGACGGACGTTTAGACGGTATGCGCCCAAATCAGTAAGCGTTATCCCCATGCCGGGTGAACTCTAACTATAGTTAGGATTAAGTATGTTCTACCGCTATAAGATTTCAACCTCCGCGGACAGTGACATGGTAGATAGTCTCAACTTTTGTCTTGCGACTTATTTGTATGCTTGCCATTTCCGAGTGCCCGCAGCCTAGTAGATGTGAGTCAAAAACGGTACGTGTGATCACTGTGGTGAGTGACGATACGACCATATATGCTCTATCGCACTGGGATTTGAACCCGAGAACACCGACTATATGTTACTGATATGCTTGGCATCTCCGTAAGCATTTCCAAGTGATCCCCGCGTACGGGGTGTGTGTGCTCAATCTCTAGGTGTTGCGCCTGATCACTTGAGCTGAGTATGCGAATCATTCTGAGATTTGAACAATTACGAAACACCGAGTTGGTAGTCGCGATTTATATTCACCCGACTACTCGTGCGAAATTACAAAATAGAGTAAAAACAATGCAGCCATGAAGTGCAGTAGCACTTGCTAGACTATTTTTGGCTCCATTTAAATTTTATTATTTTCTCTTTTACTTTCTATTTGGTTTTTATTTCAATTACTATAACAACTGAAATAAACATTGTAGGCGTTCATCTCCGAATTGTTGGTATTTGCCGTTCCGTACTCCTACACAAAACACCGGCTTTTGTCTTGTTGTACGGGGCATGCTGTACACACACTTGAAATAAATGAATAACGTAACGTTAACGTGCTCGTTCAGTACTAATGGCCCTACACAAACTAAAGAAATCACATTGAAAAAGGTAAACAAACGCACACACGCTTTATGCTTAAATTACCACCGAAAGAAACCTTTGTTGAAAAACCTAAACAAACACAACGTTATTGAAAACCTTTAAATTATCCTTACTTTCAATGATGTTCAGTTAGAAAAGTGATTACCTTTGTACGATTTCTGCCTTTAGGTAAGTAATGCAATGGAAATACGATTTAACGAATAAAATTTCATCAATATCCGTAGATACCGACATTTTTGAAGCATTTTTTTTTTTTTGTGTAAAAAAAAACATTCAGGTTTCATCAAAGCTATACTTGGTAGCACACAGCAGTTGTCTACAACAAAAGCATTAGCTATGAAGACCTAAGTTTTCGATTAACTGTTGCTTATATTTGTTTTTTATTTACTTTCTTCATAAAAATTTTTTCAATCAAATTCTTCTTCGTCTTTCTTTAATTCTTTTATTAATTAAATACATATTCATCTAAAGTTCCATAAATAACCAATAAACGTCCGTCAGCCAACAACCAGCAATCAACAACGGATGACTGCAGTTTTTCGATTTTTATT
>KK499903.1:224806-246845 GCA_000688715.1 Glossina pallidipes
TCATTCTTTTTATCACTTTTCTTGTCACCTTTGTTCTTATTCTTATTTTTCTTTTTATCTTTAGTCGTCTCCCCCCTTATTTTTGTCTTTTTTCTTTTTTTCATCGTCCTAATTGTCGGATTCTTCCGATTTATTTTCTTCCTCCTCCTCTTCGTCCGAAGTTAAAAGTTTACGCAAAGCGTCTTCCTCAGCTACTATCATAGGCTTTCAGCAGATTGCCAAGTCTTTTATGTATTTGTAACATTTCTACGCCCATGACTGCATTTAAAGTTTCTCTCCTTCAATAAGTAATGAATTTTTAAAGTATTTCTTCTTTTCAAGGCGATATTTGCTTTTGATTTATTTTTATGCCATACACCACCTACGGTACAAGGGCATATTAATTTTGTGCGGGTGTATGCTATATAGGCTCAGAAGGATTCGGAATAGAACCAACTTTTTCTTATACCGATCATTTCGGAATTATTTTTTGAATCGCTTTAAGCTTGTCTGTCCGTCGTTTCGTCTTGTTTTCTTGTATTCAACAGATCGCAATTTTTTGAGATATTTCTTGTACTTATATGTTTTGTGGCTCAAGGACAAATGATATTGCAAATGGTTCGGACCACTAGCCATATAACGATCGATGTACGAATAACTTTAGTGGGATATTTAATGATGACACTTGGCCTGTTATAGTGTTTTTACTTGCTTTACTTTACGTTTTGTCGCTTTAGACTTCAAAAAAAAAAAAAAAATCTTAGTAATGATTTCATTGATGCCTTACTGCATACTGCGAACAAAAGTAAACTCGCTGTTAATGCAAACGTTATGATGTTAAAGAAAAAGACCATTTGGAGTGACGTAAACATTTCTCTGGCTCTGTAAAACAAATATTTCATTCTAATTTACCCTTATTTTCTCTTAAAGAGAAAATCTAAACTAACTTTTAAAAGGATATTCATGTTAAAAGGGATAACAAAATTATATTCAGCTCTGGCCGAGTATCTTGCACTCACCACTTTCATCAGTCTAAGAAAAACGCCTGCTCGTATGTGATTTTCAGTTTTTTTAGGCAAATTCCTGCGTGCAGGTTACAATTCAAAATGGTTCGTATCAATCAAAGGACATGTCTACAATCCCTCGCTGCAATGAGAACTGTACTCAGTTGCGTTTTCGAAAGCAAAAGAATGTGATCTTGCTTAGCGCCCATAAACTGTAACTGACACAATTGTAGATTCCCAAGAATGTTTCTTTGATCTACAGATCACATTGAAATTTAATTTGTAACTTACCTTTGCCAGATCCATATGGAGCTGTTGCAGTAAATGTAGATCTGGGCAATTAAGAGACATTTTGTTCGGTTACTTAAATCATTTATTCAATAATTTTCAAAGCAATTGGTCAAGTTATAGTTAAGTTATGGCCTTTATCATTATACATATATATATCTCATCATTACACCCTACCTTTTGCGGTACAGGGTATATTACGTTAGTGCGAACGTATGTAACACGCAGAAAAGCTTAAGAAAGAGAAACATTTTATTATACCAATCGATTCAGAATCATAATCTAAATTGATTTAAGCCTGGCTGTCCGTCTGTCCGTCTGATGTCTGTCCATGCAAATTTGTGCTCACACTGCAGGTCGTAAATTTTAAGATAGTTTGATGAAATTTGATTAAGCTAAGCCAGGTAATCCAAAGTCCATAAAGCCGAAGTCATGTTTTGCGATTTTTACCGTAGCATTGCACTATCTACCTCTTTGACTGTCGTGACACGACTGAAAGAATTACTGTTCGGTCCATTACGTTTTTAGAGTTCCTGCCAGCAATGCTGCAACCATGGGTAATATCTGTACGCATTAGTTACACGTTATGATTTAGATCTACTGCGTGTATTGTGATTGTGTATTGTGATTAAATGTATGCACGTGGTATAGGTTATTTCTATACGTGGGTATGACTTGTCTGCTCTTTGTGGCTACAATAATAATTGCATATGTATGAATATGTACAATAGCAATAGAAATAAGCTTTGTATATGTATGAATATAACTTACGATAAAGAACGATATAAGTGTGGGTATGTGGGCAATACGCTTTCAGTGACAGGCGTAATGTGTATACGTATATGTGTATAAATATATGTGCAAGTATGAATGTATCCTTTAATAACTTGGAGGGGGATGTAATTCTTTTGTTAATATTACTACTAAATACTTCTGTTTCTTCCAGAAGCCGAGCCACACACAACAGCGATAGCGGATTGTAAAATTGAGTTTATCTGTCTGCACGCACGCAAACATACATATGCGTTGCGAATTTTATTTCCAAGCATCATGTGCAGTTATCTATTTTTGCATATCCTAGCAACAGCTAAATTTTCTTCTTCTTACTTTTTTTTTTGTATCTGTTTCTGCATTTTCAAAAATCTGTTTTGTTAAATTTTGTGGCACTTTTCAACTTTTTGTCTGACAAGGCATACAAACGTGAATATTTCTCATGCACTTATTACACAACGGTAAACCTATTATAAACTAGGGGTTTAGATATGAAATGAATTTTCGAAATTATAATGAAAAAATTACATATATATATATATATATATATATATATTACAAAAAAATAAAAGTAATATAATGGGACAAGGCGCAAAATAAACTACTCTATATCACTGCGCTGAATGCAGCTGCGCATGTAACGACTCTTCCAAGTAAGTTGTTATGGAAAGTAATCGAATAAGTGGTCGGCTCCGAACCTTTTGTAATAGCGTTCGTCGAAAATCTCGAAAATAGCGACTTGTAGCTCGAACACAAGAAAAGAAAATGGACAGACAGACAGACAGAAAATGATTGGAAATCGATGGGTATAATGGAAGGTGAGATTGTATTAAGTCCTTATACTACAAGTGATGCAGGGTGTAATAAAATTAGGAAAATCAATTAAAATTTAAATGATGTACACTGGTGGGGGAAAACTATTTATAGTAAGTTCGTATGCAAGTATTAGTTGTTAGTTATAATACAAACAGATAATTACATAAAAGTTTAAAGTAATAAACACATACATACTAAGCTCTCAATCAGTAACTATGCTTTGTTTTTTATAGAATATTTTTGAGCCTTGAGTCTTTTCTTTAAGTTCGCCATAGAGTATATTAAGTGCGTTTTGATATATGCAACATACAGAAAGATTTAGAATAAAATCCATGCCTTGCTGTAAGGATTGATTTAGAAAGTGGTTCCGTCTGTGTATCTCTCCGTCTTCGTGTGTCCGTTCATTGCATTCGTTTTCAATCTGCCAGTTACGGTTAGCTGTAAAGACGCGGCATACTGACAATTGAATGGTTCGTATCATTTTGACGACCACGCCCAATAAAAGATCATATTCTGTAAAAATCATTACATGAAAAAAATAAAAAATGATAACTTTTTTAATACATCTCAACAAAAATCGTTGAAAACAAGTAAGAACATTATAGTGGGGTAAGGCCGACCATTAGACACGCTACACCACTTTGCCTAGTACAGTAATTCACTCGTTGTGGTAATAATACATCAAAATTACACATTATTTTCATGTGAAGGGGCCCTTTTAATGCAAATCCACATATGCAAGTCGATCATAGGGCGTAATTCAAATGTAACAAATTTAATTTACTTCCTAAAAATTTTATCATTTTTCAGTTTGTGTCATAAAAAAAAAAAATAGAAAAAGAACTTTCTCTTCACAGATGGGCTTGCATTTCATGATAATCCTTGTATATGTTGTGGTCTAGAAAATAGACCTGTTTGATCCAAATTCCCTACCTCTAATTTTTGTGCTAAATTGCTATTCCGGACAAATTTTTATCACAAAATATTAAAAATGAATTTTTTTTTCTGATGTGCTTGGGAAATTGTACATGAAGTGGTGTCTAAGAAATAGAGCTACGTTGTTTAAATTTAGTTCATTTAATTTGTACTTCAGTTTTGCTCCCACGAAAAAAATTTTCATCAGAAAACATTAACAATTAGGCCTTTTCATCATAGAAGAGTCAGAATTTCATGAGAATCCTTATACCCGTTAGTGTCCAAAAAAACTGACCTGTGTGATCCAATTTCGTGAAAGTTAATTTTTATGTCAATTTACTGTTATCAACCAATGTTCACAATGAAATATTGGAAATTAAACATTTTTGCCATATAAAGATTCAGTTGTCACAGAAACAGTTATATGAAAGAGGATGCAAAGATTGCCCAAAACGAACCAAATATATCGAATGAAGGTCGAAATACTATTCCATAGCGACGTTTGTCCAAAAATTTTGAAATTTGCAATTTTTTTCTATATAACGATTTTTCAAAATGGGGAGTGGTCTAAAAATAGACGAAACCGAACAATTTTCAATAGCTTTCATCCTTTGGTTTGAAGACGTCAACGACGAAACAACTTGTATGTTGAGCACAAAACAAATATGCAGACCGCGGTCGGAAAGACAGGCTTGGGATCGATTCAGAAAATGATTCTAAAGCGATCGGCATAATGAAAGGTGAGCCTATGACAATCCCTTCTGGATACATCCGCACAACTTTAATATACTCTGTACCACGAGCCGTGTAGGGTATAAGTAATTATATTGTTCAGGATTCTAACGGCAACGGAAATAGATGACGAATACATTCTTGGAGAGAGAAAATGAAACAAAGAAACATTGGAGCACTTTATTGCCTATATATTAATAGGTTAAAATCTCTTTTTTTACAAGTCTTAATATTTCGTCACTTTCATGGAATCCTTAATCTTGCAGTATAGTAGCTAAACTTAAGCAATGCAGGGTGTTAAAAAGTCGGTTTTACATCCGTTTTTCTTTTAAATTTCATTAGGTTCTTAATATCGTAACTACTTTAACAAATAGCAATCGAAGCGTATGAGTAATATTTTTATTATTTAGCTTTAATATACCAAAAGGAGAAAACGTATTCGTTTAGCTCAAGGCGTATGAGCAACATCTCCATTATAAGACTTTACTTTTTATGCATGAGAAAAGGTCATAAATCAGTATGAGAAGGAGAATTAATTGAATACGTTTCTATGTCCGACAGTCCATGTGTAACTTGGTCTCATGGAGAGCCCAAAAACGCTCTAAGTAAAATATTGTTGTCTATTTCGCTAAGACAAGGCTTTCAAAGTAAAAGTAATTATTTCATGAGTGCCTCTCAGCAATTGTTAAAAAAAAAAAACAATCAGACACAAAAACTAAGATCATTTGCGTTGATAACGAAAATAAACTTCATTTGGGACTAAAAAAATGTAATTAACTTAAAGTAGTTAAGAATAATTTTAAAATGCGTAACGTAAACATCTATATAAGAAAAAATAAAATAAAAGATCGCATGACTTCAATTGCAATATGCAATTATTGACTTTGGTTAGTAATTAAAGCAATTGCAACAAATAAACAGACAAGCAAACACGTATAATATAGAGTAAATTGAAAGTTATAGGCGAACGAATATTATTAACAAATTGAAATAAACATAGTGAATAAAATGATATATATATGAAATTTAAATACCATATGTTAAACTAACTCGAACGATATAAAAACTTTTTTTAGAACTAAACCTGTATCGCTTCATCACTTATATTTTGAATGTATGTATGTATATACAACCCTTGTCAATTTTCTCATTTTCCTTAAGGAAAAGGATAGCTTAGGATCTTAAGTGTTTCGATGAAAAGATCTAGACCTTAAGTTTCGAAAATTGACTAAATCAAAGCAATGGTGTAACCATATGCGGTCGCCTCGAAAGTTCTAGCTCGCGACAATGCTAGTATTGATAACCATAATTTCAAAAATTTATCTCCATTATTAATCTCTTGCCTTATATTGGTCATTGGTCAACAAAATGCCTGTACGAACAAACCAACAAACCCTCTTTTAGGTTTACAAGAAATTTCATCAGTAAGAATATAATATATGTATACATATTACAAGCTACTTCCCGACTGAAGTTTTACGTTATTGAATGTCTGTTATTTTATAATGTGTTAAATAACGCTATGCTATTAATATCTCCTTCCCGTGGCGCGTTAATATCGCCATTCGAAAGAAGATGAGAGAATTTTTCGCAGCTTAACTAAAATTATACTCATTGTTGCAGCGGAAGTATTTTAAACTTATCCGTTAAAAGGACATTTTTTATTATAAGATTTTCTTGCGTTTGTTTTGCTTTGAACAATTTATGAAAAGTCATTAATGCTTGCTATCCATGAAAAGATTAATTATTTCAATAATGTCACAAGAACGGAAATGCTCCTCAAATAACTGATTGGATTCGATGAGAGTAATTGAAAGGGTCAATGTTTAATGAATGCAAAAAAAGGACTAACATATCCCAAATGTCCTTTAATCTATTGCAGTCCCTTTCTTTTTAAAGATCACCGTAACAGTAACAAGTGTTATTGCCAACGTTACTTAAGTATACTTTGGCTGGGCTTAGCTGTTCATCCTTAGCTGTTCAGCCTTACCATCACGAACATTCCGTTTTTTGGTTTAAATTACTCACATTACCTATTCATTCTGAATCATCTGTTACATCTCAGCAATGTTCTCCTTCGAATTGGGCGTAAAAAGGTAGCGCTTTGGCGTCGATGCATTCAAAGCTTAAGGAAAATTTTAACCTTTGGAGAAAGGCTTGTATGAAGTGATGAAGTGACTGCAGCAGATGGACGATGGATGGATGGATGGAAAATAATGTGAAGTAAACTGTAATAATAGCCACCACATTCATAAAAAAATGGCAGAAAATATAGCGAAAAAGAAAAATTCATATCAACAAGCAGATGAATCGTTCAACACTTCACTGCAACTTGATATTAAATATCATGATATGTGAGCAATGAAAACATAAATCGTACACAAGGCCTTATGACATACGAAATGCATATCGATTGGTCAGTTGATAAATTCAATAGATTTGTTGCGGAAGCAAGCGATTATTCATGGAAAGCATACGATGAAAATTGATTTCAGTGTAGATGTATGTCTATCAGAAAATAGACATGAAGAATGCACCTTGGAAAGCAATCATGCATGAGATGTCGACCATAGTAGACTGACTTGAGCTAATACGGTTTTCAAAGTTGAAGTGAAACAAAACGATTTGATGCGTTACACGGTTCCACTAACTTGATCTTGGGAGTATAAGATTTAATATTCAGCGCACGGCATATCGTAGTTAAAAAATATGAAAATATAAAAAAAAAGAAAAGGATTGGGGATTATCAACATCAGAACGACGTACGATACCAATGTTAACTTATGCACCGCCCGTGTAAACAGCAGGAACTGTGCCAGTGCGATAACAGGTCGTCAAAGTAGATAGTTTTCGCCTTAAGTAAAACGTCAATAGAAAAATTTTTAAAATGATTCGTCATTCTTCTTCTTGTTTACCTGGCAACACTATATAGCCGGCCACCACTATCCAACGTTATTTTATAGAGTTATATGTGTAATCACACTGTAGGTGCAGGAGAGACGTAAGAAAAGAAAATAAAAAATTTATGATATAATTAAACCGCTCAGCAAAATTTTCATATTTTCTTAAAACTCTGATTCATCGAAATATAAAAATTATGGAAAATACAGCCAACGCTTTTCATTGCTTTACCTTTTTCCAATTCAATGTGTAATTGCAGGATAAATAAAAAATGCAAACCGAGCGAAGAAAATGGAAAGAGAAAAATATGAGGGACGTCTGGTTTAAATCGTTTTATGGCTTTTATGGACTTTTCTCCAACTCTCTCTTCTCTTATTCACATTCTCTTTATATTCTTGGTACCTACATTTCCAAGTATATAAAAATGCATGGATATGTATGTACCTTTGTCTGAAAGTTTCAAAAAGTAACAAATTATTTTTTAAGCCACAAATTTGTCTTAATATCAAGCGCTTTTTCGTATACGTAAGCCGCATTAATATATATGCTCACCTGGTTACTTATAAAGAAAGCTATTGCGACTGGAAGGTGTGCTAAAAAGGTTCCAATGAATAATAAAAGTACCTTGAGAGTTTAGCGATCGAATACCGATTGGCCGGAATTGTTTCCCAGCATTACAAGTGAAAATAAGTTTTTGAGCTCATTTTTGATCGTCATCATCACTTCAATTGCGATGCAAAGTATATTAAGTTTGTGCGGATGTATGTAACAATAAGAAGAACTTAAGGATAGGCCCACCTGTTATATTATAACAATCGATTCAGGATTATTTAGCGACTCGATCTAAGAGTGTATGTCCGTCCGTCTGCCTGCTGCCTTTCCATTAGTTTGTGCGTTCTAACTACAGATGTCAACTTTTGAGGGAACCCCATCGAGAATGGATTAAACCGGACCACTTTTTCCATAGCTTCCCATACTACTTCGTAAAAATAAATTTCAAATATTAAAAATTTCACAACAAAACTCGCTGAGTGATAGTATTTTGACATACTAAACTTGTGTGAAATATAAGGACGGGATGAGGCAATTTAACGGTTCCTACGATAACTGGCAGCAATAAATAATTATAAGCTAAAGATGTCTTATTTTTATAATAAATATTGGCGCATAATTTCAATTTGGAATAAAAATTAATTATAGGAAATTTGGATCACGTGGATCTATTTTTTAAAATTGCATATGCTAAATAGCAAAATAGAATAATTGTTAGATTATTATTAAAATGAATAAATCATTGTATTAAGCAAAACGACATAAGGTATTTAACGATCGGCCCTATCCGACTATAACTTTTTCACCTCTGTTTGTTGAAGATAAGTATATATGTTGTAGCCTGGCCCTACCGCATAGTGCAGTGGATAGACTCCCAACTGTCAAGTCGGTATTAGCGGGTTCGAATCTCAGTGCGATAGTAGACCATAACGTGGTTATATAGACTTATGTTCGCCTTTAATACTTTGCATAGACTTGGGTCTGCCTTTAATAATGTGCTTTAAGGTCTTTAATATGGTATACTGTTTACTTGCTTTTCGCTTTGATATTTCTTGATATATAATGCCATAGCTTCAACACTTAGACTTCACTTCATTTTGCACTTAATATTTTAAGCCTAAAAGAGTTTTAAGATTGAGAAAGCTATTAACGTTGCTGACGGACAGACAGACTTAGATCAATTGAAATTGTGATTCTGAATCGATCGGTATAATAAAAGGTGCGTACATCTTAAGCCCTTCTGCGTGGTATATACGTCCGCACTAACTTTATACTTTACTCTATGCCACAACTAGTGTAGGGTATAATAAATAAATATATATACACACCGCAATTGTTTGCGCTCTATAATCAACTCAACCAAACCGAATTCCCGTAAATGCTATTGACGTGATATGTAATTCACGGGGAAACCATGCGCCCTATAATAAAAAAAAAAAAAAAAATTGAGATTTCCCCTAAACGATTGTTGTAAATCATTTATTCAAAAATTGTTCCAATGAATGGACCGAAAGATCTGTATAAAGAGTAATGAAAATTCATCTTATTTTCCTTATCCTTACATTGGTATTTTATCTCTCCTTCTTTCTTCTTTAACATTGTAATTTCCCTTAGAAATTCGATGTTTTAAATTAGTGGATAGAAAATAAGCTTAAATTACTATACAAACTTAAATTTACACCTGCGTCTGCCAAAATTTAATATGTGCAATAATGCTTGCTAACGGTTACACCTGTACTATTATAAGCTCAAAATTACGTAAATATCATGCATGAATAGACATAAACATATTATTAAACTGGGTTTCATGTCATTTCGTTGTTAATTAACTAAAAAAATTTAATACCATTTGTTGCAGATTTATTTATTTAAATATATATAGCATTCAGTTACAGTATGGTTTCAGTGGAATTAAGCGGCTTTCATGGTTAAAGTTTATGCTATTAGATTATCATTGAAAGATCGAAGAAAAAGAGTCTCAAAACAAAAAAACAAATTTCTAATTAAATATATATATAAAAGAGAAAATAATTTTAAAAAAAGAGCATGTACGAGGTGTTTCCAAAAAAACTATATATTATTTTTTTTCCCTACAAAGTCATCCATGTCCCTTAAGCGTAAAGCAATTGCGGCCATGTTTTTTTTGCAATCCGTGAAGCACTTCTGAACTTGAGCTCTTCCAGTGATGCTTAATCGTAGCAGAACTCTGGCTTTTCATGACTATTTTCCCGTCGTTTGACATAAAACTTACAAACAAGCAATAACGTCTGAGCTGGTGCGTAATCGTGGTGCTGGCTGTTTCACAATTCCGCGGCTTATTTTCGTACAGCTTCGCAAAAACGACGCTTAACCTTAAGGTACTATTTCTTATTGACCATACGACCTACTGGCAAGAACTAACAACGCGCACCACGTCACTGCAATCCATAATCCTTTTTCCGTCTTGACTCGATTTCGACATCGTAACCGTATACTCATGCTTCGTCACCAGTTATGATCCTTTCATATTTGTGTAACGAATGGTGGGGTATGAAGTCAATTTTAAATTTTACCTAACAAAGATACAAACAGTAAAGTTTAACGCAGATAAGTTGTTTCGCTTAATGAAGTTTTGAAAGGTTCTTTTAAATCAAAATATAGAAAAAATCCAACTATATTTGAAATTTTTCCCAAAACACATATACAAAATGAATGTATTATTAGTATAATTTATTTACATTGAAAAAGTAAGCTCTTGGATTAAAGTATGGTGAACACTAGCAACTAAGATTATCGGTTGAATGTAAAAAAAAAAGGAAACCACTAGTTACTTACTCCAGTCGTTCCTAATGTGAATTTTCATTTTGTGGACAGATTTTGGCACATGCTTCATATGATTTTTAGATAATACGAGTCTTATAGATTCTTCAGTAGTCAAACCACATCTATATATCATCCTACTAATGCTAGTAATGCTATATCTATAGGTCACCCTACTACTATCATCTTGTTGACGTATTGATTGATATATTATATAAAAGCTGTAAGACTTTCTATATAATTAGGACGATATAGTTTCTTCTTTGAGCAAGAAATTTTCTGGCTCATATATAACAACGTAGGCTCAAAGAATCGCAGGAATTTCCGCAAAAGAAAAGAAAACCAGTAGGGCGGACTTGGTCGTGCGGAATATTCTGACTCGCTTCATTATTAGAACTCCAGGCACGGGTTTAGGCGATCAGACGCTCGGTTCCGTGTTCTTCTCGGTTTACTCGTTCTGTAAGATAATATTGCGCTGGTGCATAATTGTCTTTAATAAAAATTTGCAATATTTTATAAATTTATGAATAAATATATGCTTCTACTTTTAGGTTATAAAAATGCATGTCGATAATCATACTCATATTCGTCATATACTATATCACTTTGAGAAGCGATGAAAAGCAGCGCAGTCTTTTCCCGATCTCAACAAGCTTTTCGGTGGGGGACGATGCAGGCAATGGTTTGCTCGTTTCATTAGTTCGGAAGATAAGCCGGATTTCGATGACCAAGCACCTTTGGTAGCTGTGGAAGGTGCCGTAAGCTTGACAACTCGAATGATGGCCCACAACATTAATGTGCATTATTCAACCATCGTCCGTCGTCTCAAAAAGCTTGGAAAAGTATGGAAATTGGTTAGGTGGGTCCCCCACGAACTCAGCGGACAGCAATAAAGCCGAGCCGCGTGATAATATCGTTTAAGAAACGCCTAAAAATTATGGACCCACCTGCTACTTATTGTGCTTCAGCATTGGGGTTTTGCATACATTAAAAAGGCTTTAGACTATTTTAAGGTGAACGGGTTTGGTAATCTCTGCCGCCCTGGCTTCTCCTTCAAATCGTAGCCTAGATAACTACAATCTTTCCAAGAGGATTATATGAGCAGCGGATTAGCAGTCTCTGCTATCTAGAATTTTCTCTTGGACGAGATTAATTTGTCGCCAGTTTTGTCATAGTTGCCATACTTTCACATAACATAAAGTAATTAAAATCTTTAATTTCTTTTGCACTTATCTCGCTGACTGCTGGAGGATAATAAAGGAACAATCAACATATGCACGTTTTTGTTCCTCTACTTCTTTGATCTATAAACGAATATTATTATAGGTAATGTTAAGCTGCATGCATACATAATAGGATTAATATTTGTGCATATAAATGTGTGTGCACTTAAACGTACGAGTCCGCATAACCGGCTTGACATGCATCAATCACGTCGAAGTAGTAACAATAATCAATTAACTAAAACATAAGACTGTTAATGCATGAACTGTTTGAATGGTATGTGTATGTAGTTTAAGCTTAAGATATAATAGGCACAGGTGTGAAAAACCTATGTTTAGGGAAGTGTAACAGTCAGCAATGTGTACGCTAATGATTATTGCATGGATTAGGATTAAATGCTAATTATTTCAAGGACGAAATGTATATGATAGTAGTGATGGATAAAACGGGTAACAGTGAACAACATATGCATTAACTATACGAAATGTAATAACGACAGCCTAGTGCATATTTGTAAATAAGTTGAATAGGTGTGCGAAAACTGCCTGCAGCATGATGAATAAAACGATGGTAAGGAGGAAGTTGCTGCGAATCAGCAACAGCTTCATCACATGGCAGTCGCAATGTATTTGTATGTGCGTGTGTATTAATTGCAAGATTTTGCCCGGAATTGCATACTGGAAGAGTCGATTTGTGAAGTGCTGCAATCATGTGATCCAGACGGCTTCCTGCCTATGCTCTGGTCCTGATTTAATTTCAAGATGCTTAGAATATTTAGGGACCAAGATGAAACAAAACGAATAATCCATAAATAATTAATTAAAAATGTATTACATCCCCTTGTGCGGCCTAATAGGCAAAGAATCACGCTTAGCAACTCAATAGTCGGGGGTTCAAATCTCAGGTGCGGTAGAGCTTTCAATAAAGTCGATAGCCTTAGATGCTACTACTTTAAGACTTTACTCTCAGAATTGATTTCTCTTGTTAAATCGATATATATAATCATAACAATCAAGAAAATTATGTTCGGTTATGATCGAATCTTTTATGCCCATCACCGCTTTCCTAAAAAACACAAAACAAGTAAAAGAACTGAATTTTCATGCTTCATAATATAGAGTGTGCGCGTCTGATTTTTTCTATTTTCAAAATAAAAGATTTTGTCGCATAGGCGGCATGTGGGTGTTGTAGAGATGTCCTTGGAAAAATTTAAATCACTTGCAAATTTTTAGGCGATATCTTCATTTTCGCTAACGGGAAAATGTTTACTGCAAATACTACCCAGTTGCGCAAGCAGGCAGATGGACAGACGAACAGATAGACATTCCAAATTTGAAAATGGTCATACTCTCTGGAGGTTTCCAGGCTTATTTCTGCACCTTATAAAGGTATTGAAAAAAAAATTACATTTTGATACACTATAATATTGGATAGGCGTGGTCAATCTTTTCCATTTGCACAAATGCTACAGCATCGCCTATACATTAGAGTTTTTGTACATTTATCCTCTATAGGTTATAAGTAGTGAGCAAAAAACAATTTTTTTCTTCCTTTGAAAAACAGAAGTGTTTTCAGTTTGCGTGTTGCTGTGGACGTGCCTTTCAACCAATTTGGCCTATTTTCATTATCAACCTGCATGCAACATTTCTGCCAAACTTGAAGCTGATAGCTCCATTTTTGCGGCCGGGAGAATGTTTACAACAAACATTAACATAGACGGACAGACAGACATGCTTAAAACGATTTAGAATTTGATGCTGATCAGGAATATATATACTTTGTGGGGTGTCTGATGCTTCCTTGGGCGCGTTGCAAACGTTTTGAAAAAATGAATATGCCTCTAATTCTTCGGTAATGAGTATAAATATAGAAAATTTTATTTGCGCTTGACGAATGTAGTCGTCGTGGCTTCATCTTTGCGATGCAGTTAACTGGTTAAAGGAACAAAAGTGCTCCTTAAAATAGACCAGACCAACAACAGATTTGTCTCAAAGCTCCATGAACTTTAAATTTCAATACAAGATCCATTCATCAAAAATTAATGAAGCACTTTATACATGACGTTGATAACATAGCAACAACTAAACTATAATGAAAAAACATTCTTCGATAAGAAAAAAAAAACGGATTTTCTTTCTTCGTCTTCTTTGTAATATTCCGGCGAAATAATTAACATAAAAAGCAATTTTACTCAGTTAATGCACTCGAAATAAGTAAAAATCATAAGCCATCATTTAAGAAAAAAGAAAAAACAAAAAAATTTGAATTATAAGGTCATACGGACAGAATTAAAGAGTAATAGAAAGATTTTGCTTTTAGCATATCGTAAAGATGTCAAATTTCGCATAATTTTACGCTTCTTAGGCATCTTAACGAGTGTACAATAATTTATAATACAGCTGCACTGACACTCAACGGCCAACAAGTCAACAAACCGCTAAAAGTATATAAAAAAAATTAATAAAAAGTTAACAAACGTAAAAATTTTTTTAGATCTTCTTCTTTTACGCTTTCATGACTATTTTATTGTTTAATTTTATCGATAATATAAATATTTAACTGCATCGTTTAAGATATGCGAGCCGCATGTTAGTCATATTAAAAGGTAGGGTAACAAAATTACATAACCAAGATGATCACTATCGCCTTATTATTGTGAAAATCGAATAGTTTCTTATGCCACTCAATGCAAAAAAAAAAATAAGAAAAACATTTCGCTTTTAAGGTTAAAATAGAAATTCTCTGCAAACAGCCAAATGTAGTATAATTTTGCATGTTTCGAAAATGTAAAAAATATGTAGCATATCCTTTGGCGAAGTTATTAAATGAAAGGAAGCGTAAAAAAGGTTTTTCTTTAGCTTTGCTGAACCTCTAACTTTGTCTTTCTTATTTTATTTTCATCTTTTATTCTAAGTAGCGAAATGTAGCAGAGAGTAAACATAAATGTTGACCTTAAATTTTGAATTGAGAGAAAACTTGCATTATATTATGGCGGCGCTTAAGCGAACAGAAACAGAGAAATTTGTTTTAATATTGAGAAAATTCCGAAAACAATTCATATAAGCAATATGAACTTATTCATTAATGCACATACTGCTGCACATACACATTCAACCGCATACTCTTCAGGTCAAATCCTGGAACACTGAAACTACAGAGTATATCACACGTTCATCGTTTCTAAATTTCGACCTACAAAACAAAAAACAGTTGTGAAGCTTGAAATATTGTAAAATTTTGTAGTAACTTTTACTTATATGGAAGGGCCTCTGAATACCAATAATCAGTATTTTCCACATGTGATCTAGTTTTCGAAGTGCCGCTGACATATATACCTATTTCTACCAAAAGGGATCATTTTGATCCTCCATATTTGTCGCTGTCCTACGGTCGTATCAATGAAGGTACACGCCTGAAATTCGGCATAAGTATTCCTTAATCGATTAAGAATACAAAATTGCAAATTGGGCATGTTCCTCCTCATTTAGATTAGGCACAGATTTTCGGAAATATCTTCGCAAGATCGAAACTTGTAGCTGAATCACCATCAAAAATAATCATCCTTTTTCAAGGTGGTCTTGGGTTTCTCATTTGAGGTGGGCGTGTACGCAGGCAGATCACTAATTGATCAAGTTATGTTTGTGCCAAATTTCAGCTTTGTACCCTCACTTTCGCGACTATGGTATGTCAAAAAAAAAATAGATAATCGTATCGTTCCCTTTTGGCAGAAATAGGTCCATATGGATTTGATATATGTATAGATCGGTAGTTCTAGTTTTAAATTGCGTAATTACAAAGTAAAGTAAATTTTAAAGTAACAAGTTTTTTGCAATATTTTGAAGCTTAAAGTACTCATACGGGAACTTAGTTCCAAGGCCTAAACTATGACATTATAGCAAAGAATATCGGTCGAAAAGAAATGCCAACGATAAAGTAAACAGTACATGAATCCAAGGAACTATTATGTAAATAACTACCTAAAAGTATGGTGTGATATGCAAAACTGCAAACCTCGACTAGGCCTCGTGAGTTTTATTCCCTTAGGGTTCGAGAGACTTCTATCAAGAATTGCAATTTTTAAACTGTCTATATGTAAATATCACTGCGATAACATTCGGGAAGTAAAAACAAGAAAGCTTCTATATACGGATCGCTGCATATTCCCTGATTGAATGTTGGAAATACTTGAGCAAGTGCTTATGACTTTTTAAAGGAAGCCGTTTTCATCTGCCAAGATACTTAAAGCCAAACTATCGCATCTTTTTGCTCCGAAATGATCGAATAAATTCTTCAACTACAATAAGGGACGCTTTAGTCCGATTTTCAGGCTGACGACGATCGGTACAGTGAATGTATCGCACTATCGAAGAAAGTTTATTGACTTTCTTAATTTAAGATTTATGCAAACCGGTGTGAACCTAGTTGATAGTCCGCCGATGAACGTTATATACTTTATACGTTACCGGTTGGTAAGTCTTTGATTCCATCCTCGATCTTATCAGAGGCCAATACCTGAGCATTTCTAAACCTTTGCAAATTATAGCCAGGTACGAGTCCTAACACAACAGGTTTTCCATCTTCATCTGTATAATCTTTTCGTAAGTTTACTTTATCAGAAAACATTAAGAGCGCTTATATAGATGCGTGGGCGTTGTAGGCGTATTGTTTGAAAAGTTTACATCATTTTCAAGTTCTTTTCCAAGTTTGTGGTTAATATCTTCATTTTTACGTATGGCAGAATGCTTATCACAGATAGTACTGCAGGTGTGAAGACGGACAGATTAACAGATGGACTTGCTTAGGTTCATTCCGCACTTTAAACCGGTGAAAGATTCATACACTTTATGGGTTATTTGAAGTTTGCTTCCGTAGCTTATAAAAATTTTGAAAAAAAATAAAATTATTGAGTAAATGAGTTGAGTAGGCGTGGCTGATTTTTTCAATTTTTTGTAGATTTATCTGCTGTGGTTTAGGAATAATGAACGAAAAAAATATTTTATTTATTTTGGAAAATCGAGGTCTCCTCATTTTACGTAGTACTGTAGGCGTGTCCTTCAAGCGATTTGGCTCATTTTCAATATCAATCTGCATGCAAGAACTTTTAATGTTTCTGCCAAATTTTAAGTCGACACTTGCATTTTTACGGCCAGAAGAGGCTTACAACAATTATTAGACGGACAAACGGACATGCTCAAATTGTCTTAGCATTTGATGCTGATCAAGAAAATATAGACTTTGTGTGGTCTCTGAATCTTCCTTCTCGGCTTTGCGAACATTTTAGCGAAATGAATTTATCCCTCATCCTTCCCCCTATTGGGATAAAAATGATAGTGTTCTTCTTTTATTTTTTAAGTACTGGCCTCCAAGTTGCTTTATATTATATATGAAATCAATGTATGCGGTTTTAAAATATTCCGTAATAAAATATTTGTATCTGCAATATAAAGTGGATGAGTAAGTTAATGTCTTCAGAGATGATTTTATTTTTTTCTTTTTACTCTAGTTTCTGTTTTGTTCCCACTGTACCAACCAAGCGTACACCGCAAGTATAATTATTAGTTTATCAAGCCATAAGATTGTACTTGCAGAAAGACCTAAACGCCTACATATATGGCTGTGGTCGTCAAGAGCCTTGTTTTTTATTTTTTTCTTTGTTTTGATAAACATACGATCAATATATCGAATGAATAGACCTTTACTATGTGCACGCAATCAACTATCACGTAGCAATTAAAGATTCAAAGGAAAATGAAAAGAAACGGTAAGCAAATGAATTTCCATAGCGAAAATTGAAAGGAAAAGCAAATATGAATACAAAGGCATTTGATTTTTCTTCTTATAAAACTCCTATGAGATACATCATCACACTTCTTTCAACAACATTTCTCCAGGTAGCTTAACAATAATAATAATAAACTAAAAAAGTGAAAAACGCAAATTTCCCTTAAAGGCATTTTTTTTTTTCTTTTTTCTTGTTGTTTACTATGTTCTGTAAAATACCGTCGAGTTATTTTTTAATACGTGATAGAAACTCAACATCTATATGTAACGTAAAGGTTAGAAAATTGGGTAGAGTTTAATTTTAATAAATAAACTAAAGTTTTCTTTGTTTCGTTAGGTTATTGCAGTGATTAGAATTTGCAGGTATGTTCCAGAGATTCACTTCGGCTATGATGATATCACTAACTATTCTTCATCTTTTCGACCCTTCGATATGTATTTGATATTTTGTTAGACGGAGTTTTCACGCGCTTTCTAACTATTTTTCTTTTTTTAATCGAAGGACGAGTATATTCGTACAGGACAATCCTACGGGGGTGTAATTCTTACATATTACCTTTAAAGTGGACAGTAACCCAATGTTAAAGAGCGCTCTCCCTCAGGGAGGGCGACGAGGCTCCTTTCCTCAAAGAGTCATCAAGAGCATTAGAGAGCGAATTCACCTACAGTGAAGGCCCAGATATACACAGCTCTGTGAATACATGTTTATTGAGGGAGCTAAAGATCTTGAAGTGTGGCTATGTGCCTGGTGCATGCTGTATTGATATTTGCTCACTGTACAATAAATCCAAGGGGGAAAGTAATTGTGTTGGCATCCCAGAATGTATGAACATTAACGATATGCGTAATGTCGATAATTCTAATGCATTATAAATAAAATTATAGAATCCATGGGGTCAGGTTGTCAAATGTACGTGCTTAGGCGGGTAAGGGCGGCTGCATTGGTTAACACAGATCCGAGAAATGTTGCTTGCCAGGAACCCTCGGGAGAAAGCTTGCACTTATTTATACAACGCAAAAAACCTCGGTGTAAACGGGGCATTAAATAATTGAAAGTGTTCGATAGGTCTCGCCCTGATTAGAGAGGAATGTTTCAACTATATCCAAACTTTCATTCTGGTACATTCTCTCTCTCTCTCTCTGGCATGATTCTCTTGCAAGCTGGGCGGTGCTTTAATTCACTTATAAATTAGTTATGGTTCTTAGCTAGGGAACTTATCTGATTAAGGCTCCACGCCAGGTGCAGACGTTAAAAGTTGACTGCATCTGCAGAGAGACATCTACCCCAAAAAACAAATGGAAGGTAACCTTGAAAATCGAATAGCGACTCGCTTATTAAGTGAATCATATGATGTTTTAGGCATCCTTCAATATCCGAGCTTTCATGGAGAGTATGCCTTCGCATTGAGATAATGCGCGATTTTTGGTGCATTATTAAAAGGAGTGTTGTAACTTTACAAGGCGAAGTGCGTTAGAGTATCTAATGGCTGGCAGTACCCCACTATTACGTTCTTACTTGCTACACCCTACAGCATTTGTGGTACAAGGTATATACATAAGTTTGTGCAAGTGCCTGCCAGCATCCAGAAGAAGTTGAGACAGACTCAGCTTTCATTATACCGATCGATTCATAATCACTTTTTGCGTCGATCAAATTTTGTCTGTCCGTTTAATTTTCGTATTCGTTCAAACTTATTTTTAATGAAATTTGGTACACAAACTTCTTGTAATCTAAAGGCGAACACTATTTTGGAAATCCTTTCTTCAATCGCTTCACATATATATAATAAACAATTTATTTTGAAAAGTTCTTTTATGAATTATTGCGTTAGGGCATGAAGTGTAAGATATTTAATGGTAAGCCGTAGCTTAGTATACGTAGCGTTTCTCACTTGAGAGATTTCCCAAACAGTATCTTTAAAAGAACACAATCTCTAGAGAAAGACTTAGGATATTTCGATATACATATATATATATATATATATATCCATCTGTCTATGACCTAAATATCAATCAATATAAATGTCGAAATGCACAAGCAAACGACTTAAATATTGAGTATTTGAGATATTGATTTATTTTGAGTATTTTTTAAAACGGAAAAGAAGAAATCTTAAACACACAAGAAGACTCAAGTCTTCTTGAGTCTTGTCAAGGAATACAAATATCGGACAAGAGCAAAACAAATCGAAGCTAGCGCATACGCTGCCTCTTCTATGGTAACCATCGAATTAAATTGGCATCCAATTTAATCCGGAAGCTGTCCGAAGAGCCAATGTATGCACCATCTTCGACTCCGTGTCTTCTTGGTATTTATTCACAAGAGAGACTCCTCTTGTGTTCAGAAGATTCAGTTAAAACAAAAAAATACCTAAAAGAAATTTTAATTGTTTCCTTTTGAGATTCGAAACTGAATTGTTTGCAATGATTACAATTTGTCTCCTTATATACCATAGGATTTTGATATTCTGAAACGAAGTGTACTATATTTTACAAAATTGACTCAAGTGTTAAATACGAAAATTATATAAATGATTCCATATGTGTGATTACGATCTGATGACTGATTTATTGCCTTATAGTGTATGCATATATGTACATATACATATACAGTTGTTGTAGTTAGAACAGTAATAGGCGCTGGCATGTATCCTGATCATTTTTTTCACTTGAAAAAATTGTTGATTAAGAAAAATCGGTGCAATATATAAATTCATCAACATACTTGTCATCATATTCTACAATTTTTCTCATCTTTCTCGCAACGTGGGTTAGTAGCGCTTAATATGGCACAACTTCCCATTCGAGCTGCAACAATCCTTGACAGCTTGTGCAACGGGTGTTCGAATGTTGTCATGCAAGAAGATCACTCTACGTCTCTTAGCCGCTATTGCAAGTCTTTTTCGCGACAATACATCGTCTAGTTTGTTCGATTGACATCGGTGGACATCTCGCAGTAACAGATTCATTTCGTTTTATCAAGTCATAACACCTCACCATGTACATAGTAAAACTTTATGTTCATGGATATTCCGCTTCGGTGTCGATGTGGATGGCTCTTCTGGACGAGCCCATGAGTTTTTGCGCTTGACTTTTTATCGCCAGTCACACCGACAAATCTTCTTTTTTCGTCTAGCCAGCAATGAGTTCGCGATGCTGACACGGTTCGACTTGGAATTTTCAGTTAATGAGTTGGTCCTTTAGGCAGTTATTTTGCCATTAACATGAAAAACGCCACTTTTTAAATCGTTTGAAACTAAAACCGATAATTGGGATTTGATGGAGCGGCATCACACCACATCGAACAGTGTCTGATGAGCTTTGACAGCAGATTACTTCGAATGAAGCAACAACGGTAATGAATGTCGAAAATGCAATTTTGAACGTTCCATGATTAGCGTCCGGTACAGTGAATAAGTCAATAATAGCAAATGGAAAAGTGTCGTAATCATCGAATTTAACCGTTGTGTACATTGAGACTTTGCATCACTTTATCATTTTAACGCAATAAAAAACCTAATACCTAAAATCTTGTGGTACAGAGGTATGTTAACAACACCTAGAAGAGTTTCAAATGGACCGATGTTTTAATTGCACTGATTCATAATCATCTTCTGAATCGGACTAAGATTGTCTGTCCATCCACATGTCTTGTTTTGTTGTGTTCAACAATTGACTCACGGACAAACATTATTGAAAATGCTCGGAATCGGTTCACCTTTTCTCCTACATAACACTTTATGTTCAAAAGCCTTCAACATGATTACCAGTACAGTGTTTTGTTATGGTTCCTTTACGAAAATGTTCACTCTTACACTTTAAGAGGATTGTAGTGCTTGTGCTGAGGAATAGTAAATTGCAGTAATCAGGAAATCTTTGCACATCATTTAATACCTTAAAGCATACATCCCTTTGGTTAGCAAAAGTTGAGAGCACACATAGTCGTAAGCATGATGCGAAAGGCAATAAATGGGAAAAGCTATGTTAGGATGCATTTCGTTTATCTCTGATATGAAACAAATATTTGACAATTGACGAGACCGGGTGACATTCCTCCCTTTCGCTTTTAAGCAATTGCGTTAAGTATTTGTGGTAAAAATTAAGTTAATATTTAAGTTACACTACCGCTAGCTTCTTGAGATTCTCTTATCCTTCCAATACGTGTTTAAGTAGATTTACACTCCTACACAGCAGTGAAAGTTTCAATAGCCGACCCACCATTGGACAGACATGCCTAAGTCAGCTCAACAACGTACTTATTGATGATGTCTCTGCTA
>KK499903.1:258452-271183 GCA_000688715.1 Glossina pallidipes
GTGTCCTTCTAGAGTGTATTTACTTTTTGTAAATGACTTGGCAACAGTTCATAAATATTTTCACGTTTTTGAGACTTTATCATAAGGCAAACAATGCGGAATGTTTAAAATTATTTTTTATTATATAAATTCCTCAAGTGAAGATATATTATCTGGCCAAAAAACGAATATGGTGGGCACCGCGATCTAGTGGATTAATGTTTTCTTAATACTACGAACGATATGGGAATGCGTGATTCGCCCCCCGCCGACTATAACTTTCTTACTTGTTTTTTTATCGACATATGCCACTGCGTAAAAGTCTTTTTGTATGACACCCAGGCAGCGAAGTCGCCATAAAGGCTCTGTACACCTAATATAGCGATGGATTCTGGTCATTTTCGCGCACTGAAGGCAATGAAAGTGCTAAGCGTCTAGTTAATAGGGGAACTCAAGCGACCATGATACGCTCGGAACCTTTCTGCGATGCCAAGAAGTCAGATTAATTCGAATCGAATCGCCATTTGAAGTAAACGGTAGGACAAGGTCAAGCCAAAGGATTCATTAAATCTTCCTGTAAAGTGCGTAAACTACTGCAGTTAGAAAGGGATCCTAGTTCCCTCAGGTTATCACATGAAATCACTTGGTATCTCTGATACTTATTCATACGGGAAACGAGGAAAATGACCCATCATATCATGCGTGCATGCGAGGCCTTTTGCAAAATCAGACACGAATTGTTTGGCACACCACACGCTATACGATGCCGAACCAAAGAAGTTGGCGAGATTTAAAGAAATTCTAAAATTACAGGATTAGGAGCATGGACGGGCATAGCTTGGTCTAATGCGAGATGCAAGAGAAGAATGCAAATGAGTGCAAAAAAAATAAATCAAACAATTCTTAAATAATTTTAAAATGTTGATCCCTTCAAGCGCACTTTTCCTGCAAATAAATAATAGAAAAATCTTTCATTTCATGTACCGAACACTTCGGCTTTCATATAATTCGAACGGCACAAGAAGAGAAGAGAGAGATGCAAACATTCGACTCTCGACGCTCTACGTAATGTTGTTTGCATTTGTGTTTGTGTTTGTGTTCAACACTTTGTTTTTTGTCTTCACTTTTCACTCAACGAAACTGTAGTTTTTCGAAGGCCTACTATGTTATGTATACCAGAACGAATTTAACACGTCATTCATATAATAATTGTATCAAAAATTTGCCGCAAAAATTTTCATTTCAATTTAAACTCGCTACGAATACGAACGAAAAAAAAAGTGTTGAGAAATTTTAAACTTTTTTTTCTTGTATTAATTGTTTTCATTATTAATTTTTCCAATCCAATTTTGGCAAAGGAGATATTTTCTGCGGAGCTAAAAAGAAAACTAAATGAAGTAACCTACGACAAAATGTTCGCTGCAATGGATTTTCCAGTTTTCCCAAAAGAGGAGCCGTGCTTTGTTGGTTCCCTCGTGTGGTACGATGCAAGGGAAGCTAATCATCAGCTGGGGGCCATTCTTAGCGATCGTATCATCGTAACGAGCCGGGCACTCGATTTTTCTCATAGAAAGGAATGCGGGAGATACTGCATACTTGGTTTTGATCTCCAAGAAAAGATGTCTAAAGATCGAGTTATGTCATGGAGAACCGCAGTAAGCGCGGATGCGCGACCCGTTATTATGAAAAGCAGCACCGAAGTAAAGAAGACTTTTAAAATAACCCTCATAAAGCTTGAAAAGCCCATCACACTTGGCAAGCTGTACGGTGAATATATCTTTAACAAACTGCCTGCTGCCATTATCGAGAACAAGAGAAACTCTTTGCAACGCTCCCCAAAACTACGGGTGAATGGACGGATAACAAGAATCCGATTCACGGGATGCTATTCATTCTGCAAGACGACAAACTTAAGTTTGCATCAATAGCACCTCTTCACTCTGATTTTACAGTAACATACTTTGGATACAAAGGACCAGAGGAAAACAAATCACCCATTTCGACTTCCATTTTGGTTCTCAAGACTGCTACAGAGTATAAGAACTGTGACTATATGCGCGAAGAAGAAGGATCTCCGACAATACACCGCGAGGGATTCCTTGGAATTTATTTCTACCAGAAAATAACAGGTAATAGGTGTCGCGACCATAGGAACTGGTAAGATGTATTGCTAGCGAGTCGCGTTAACTTTTACGCAAAGGGGATACTCTCGACTGTCCCCTTTCGTTATGTTCTATGGCGACGAAAGCAAGAAGAAAGTGTTCGGTCTAATGACGTTTTTAGGCGAAAATTTTGCTGTTACCCATTAGCTGGATGAGAATAAAACTGGAAATATTAAATCTACCTGGAATTAAAAGATTGATGCAAACAGCTGGCCAAAGGGTATAGGAATTAAGAACGTTAGTCACTATCCAGGAAAGACGCAACTGGCCATAGTTGAGCTTAAAAATCAAATAATTCGCAAACATCAATTCAAGATCAATCTGCCTACGACATTACTTCCAATTTATGGCTCACGATGTGAAGTTATAACGATTTTCGACAAAAATACCAATATCAAGCAGCAGCTCACTCATCGCAATTGTTTTAAGTTTGGAAGTGAAACGAAAATATTGTACGAAGTGCCGGCACTTCGGATTATAGAGAATGCATTCTCTATAATTCCACAGAATCACCAGATGCACTTCGTGCAGTGCTTACGTCTCACTTAAAAAGTCAAAATTGTTGGGATGAGTGAGCCTCTCTCGATATTGGTATTTTTTCCGAAAATCATCATAACTTCACATCGTGAACCATAAATTGAAAATAATGTTGTTGGCAGATTTATCTTGTATTGACGTTTATGAATTATTTCATTTTCAAGCTCGTCTTTGGAAAGTTGCGTCTTTCCTGGATAGTTGCTTACGTTCTTAATTCCTATACGCTTTGGCGAGCTGTTTGCATCTAATTGTTTAACTTCACGTAGCACTTTAAGAGTGTTAGTGTTGCTCTCATCCAAGTAATGGGTAACAGCAAAATTTTCGCCTAAAAACGTCATTAAACCGAGCACTGTCTTGTTGCTTTCGTCGCCATAGAACATAACGAAAGGGGATAGTCGAGAGTATCGCACTTTTTTATTCTCCAATAATTCTTTTACGCAGTTTGCGTAAAAGTTAAAGCGGGTCGCGAGCAATACATCAAGGAAATGCTTATGGTTGCCACACCTATTATTACCTGTTATTTCCTGGTAGAAATAAATTCCAAGGAACCCGGTCTCGTGTATGATCGGAGATCCTTTTCCTCCGCGCACATAGTAACAGTTTCTGTCACCGTGATACTGTGTAGTATTCATGAGAAGCATAACGGAATGCGAAAAAGATGGTTTGTTCCCCACTGGTCCTTTGAATTGATATGCAATGGCTGGATCAGGGTTGAAAAGGTGCTATGCGTGCAATCATAATTTGTTTGTTTTCCAGAAAAGAGTAGGATCCCGAAGCCCCATGCAAAGCAGAAAAGCCAAGGATCTGCACCAATGTATTCAAACAATTGGATTGGGTTCTATAGAAAATGCGCGATGAGCAATTGTCAAAGAGAATAAATGGAAGAAAAGAAAGACCAGAAGAAGATGAAGATGAAGAAGTAGGAGAGTATTAAGAAAGTAGAATCACCATTCTATCCATCATTTATTTTTTATATAACAATATATATATTTTGTCCGATGATGAATAACAACATCATAAGAATGTTTTTGTACTACGAGGCTGCCAATTTTCATTCAATAAACATCCTGTAACTATCTGTCGGTACAAAAAGTTTTTCATTTCAACATCTCAGAGTTATATTTTTTTGTTCAGCGCGAAGGTCTTTGTATGCGGAACGTGCGAAGTTTTCTGTGATTGTAATTCGCTGCGTTTGTGGTAAATGTGTACGTTTTCTGATCATTTTAACTAACCATTGAACTATAATGCATTAACTGGGCGTATTGTGTGCTAAATAAATAACAACGACTTGCATTGCATTAAATTGAATTTATATTTTTAGAATTGGACTCAAAGGTAACATTAAAGTTTTTCGACTGAAGGGTTTGAGCAAAATCGCATATTAACAGATATAACGAAAAAATGAGAAACAATAAGAAAATCATTTGAAGGTAAGAATTGAGTTACTACAACCTCGTCAATCCCAAATTATTGTAGAATCTAAAAAATTTCTAAATTTCCGCCATAAATAAGCTTATGATACTATAAAGAATTTAGCTCGGATTGCTTCTAAAACCATTTACTTGAGCAGTTGATTAGAAATTCAAGTTTTCTTGTATTTATAGGTCAAACCCATGGGTTTGTTTCAAGCCTTTCTACTTTTAATACCATACACCATTTGCTTGTGCAGAAGTTTGACTAACACCCAGAAGTATTTGAGAATGGTCTGTGTGGCTGTTACTAAACTGAATCGTTTTCTAAATTGATCTAACCTTGTCTGTCCACCTGTCCGTCTGATGTCCATCCACGTATTGTCGTTGTGTTCAACCTACACGGCGCAGTTTCAAGACATTTTAATGAAATTCAATACGCTGAACAGCCTTAGCTCAAAAACGAACGCTAATGGAAATGGTTCGGATTAGACGACTTATTCAACCATTTCCCATCATTTTATTGGGTCGTTATATAAAAAAAACCATGGGTTTGTTTCAAGCCTTTCTACTTTTAATACCCTACACTTCTCCTAAATGTCCGTAAGATGTGAAGCACTGCCCAGTAAGTGTATGTTCCTTCGATGCAAGCAAGTTGCATTTGAAAAGACTCAAGCTTGCCGAGTAAGCCGCATGGGCTAGCAATTCTCAGTTGAATGGTTCCTACGTATCACGAAGTTGTTTAGCTGTATAGAAGGATGGATGGGTGGACGCACAGTTGGATGACCGAATGGATGGATGGATGGATGGATGGGTGGAAGGATATCATGTAAATAGATCACCATGTGCTGTCTATTTTATAGTTCGCTGGTTTTGGAAAAGCGAATGATTCAAATCGAATAATTATTGCTGGCAGCATTTGGTGATAACAGTTCGAAAACAAACGGAACTCTTCCACTAAATACAGGGTATTGTCTTCCTAACCAGGAACATTTACCTTTGGAATTCTCAAAATAGTTCCGCATAGCAACTCCAAATTAGAATACGATACAAAAAAGCCATTCCTTTACTCCTTTACTATCGCGGTATTTTTGCTTTAGAGAAAGAAATACAACGTCAAACATTGATATCTCCTGCTAGTGTTGTTAATGCTACCACCTATGGGTTAATCAAGTTCTTGAAAGTCTTCGATTTCCTTTACAGCCTTAAAGATAAAAAGGGGAAAGCCGACTTGGAAAACCAGCACGACTACCAGCCGCAGTCTGCAGCGTTTCCCAAAAAAGTTTTAAAATTTAAAATTATTTTATTGAAGAATGAATAAAAAAAGAAAAAAATATATACATATATATGCAGATATTTGAAAAATTCCCAAAGATTTTTAAGTTAAAATAAACCCTCTATAATTCCGGTTTCCGTATTCAAATCGATATCGTATATACAAGGACGCGTAGGTAGACCAGGCATTTTCGAAATTTCACCGCACATAGCTACCACGAAACCGGCACCGGCACTAACATAAAAATTTTGTACTGTTAAGGTGAAACCTTTTGGAGCTCCTTTAATTTTCGCATCACCGGTCAACGAAGCCGATGTCTTAGACATGCATATCGGTAGATTTCCGAAACCCTAATAAATTGAAATTTTATACATTAATTTTTTTCTCTCTGTATCTCTTCTTTTTTTTTTTTTTTTTTGAAAACTTACTGCTTTGGTTAATTTTTGCATAGTTTTTTCAGCATCTGGTGTTAATTCGACCTTTGCTGCGCCATACATATTTTGAGCGATGGTATTCAACTTATCCAGCAAAGGCATTTCGTTTTGATAAAGTAATTTGAAATTGTTTGATTTCTCACAAGCCTTAATCACAGCATTGGCCAAGTCCAAGCAACCAGCGCCACCTTCACTCCAGTGGGTACAGATTACAGCATCAACTGCTCCCGCGTTAAGAGAAGCCTTTCTAATCATTTCATGTTCCGCATTAGTATCAGAACTGAAAAACGAAAAAACAATAAAAGAAAATAAATAAATAATAAAAAGCACTAGCCCGTTATTAAGTCCCCTACACCACTTCGCTCAATACAGTTCTTCGTATAACGACTTTCTAAAACAAGACGTTATATGAGAAATAGTCGAAAAAGTCGTTCGGATCGAACAATTTTCACTAGATTTCGTCGTTGGGTCAAAACAGGTCGGCGTACCAAAATTTCATCAAAATGTCTTAACAATGGCGGCCCCGAACGTTGCATTGTTGTTTTCAAGCCATGGGTGAATCTCTCTCAAGTCCTCCTAGGTGTTGCGTACAACATTTGTACAAACTTAATAAAACCTTGCACTCTGTCGGCATAAAACTTACCGATTGGCCACACCCCCAGTAAGGAGGAGGTCACCACCTCCCTATTTCTTTCTCTTTCCTCACTTATTTCCAACCACCACTGCGTTAGGCGAATAGGGGACCTCCCCAGGTTGATTGGTAATATTAAAAAAAAAAGTGCCGTAGGGCATGAAACGCACACAGGGCAAGAGCAAGAGTTATGTTAATCGTGAGGCAAGTTTTTGATATCCTCTATTTAAAAACTTGTATTTTGTTAATTATGAACGCATCGGTTATTTGATTGAAACTTTCTTTAAACTGAAAGCAGACATTTGTAACAAAGTTTTCAATTTTAGTTGAAGGTCGGACCCTCTAGTTATAATAAACGACCCAATCAGACATTTGCATCACGTTCACGTCGCTGCATATGCTGTAGCTTGTAAGTCAGATTTGTTTACTTACCTAAATCCATTAATAGCCACCACCACGGGCATACCGAATTTGTGACCGTTGGATATATGTTGCAATAGATTAGGTATACCTTTCTCCAACAGTTGCAAATTCTCCTCTGTATATTGCCTATTAAGAGGAGCACCTGGTGTCACCGGTGCACCACCGCCATGCATTTTCAATGCCCTTACGGTAGCCACGAGGACCATTGCGTTAGGGTAACGACCCGACGAACGACATTTAATATTGCAGAATTTTTCCATACCGATATCCGAACCGAAGCCAGCTTCCGTGCAGACGAAACCCTCTTTACCCACTAATTTCAAAGCAATTTCATCGGCCACAATTGACGAACAACCATGCGCTATATTGGCGAATGGACCAGCATGTACCAGAACTGGTGTACCTTCTAGGGTTTGCATAAGATTCGGTTCTAAAGCATCTTTTAATAGAACTGTTAAAGCTCCCGTAACACCTAAATCGTCGGCGGTAACGGGTTCACCGGCCCGACTAAAAGCAACCACCATACGTCCTAATCGTTGCTTCATATCTTCCAAGTCACTGGCCAAAGCCAAAACTGCCATAATTTCGCTAGCGACTGAAATGGAAAAAGAAGCCGGCCGTGATAGCCCCTTTTCCGTGGGACTTTGACCCACAGTTATTTGCCTTAAATAACGATCGTTAACGTCAACAACGCGTTCCCACATTATTGTATCTGGATCGATATCCAAGCGAGCAAAACGAGTAATCTCTTCATTAGCCAAACTATCCGGGTCGGTTTTATTAATACCTAAACGTTGCAGGCGCCGCAATTGTATTTTGGAAAACTTTCTTTCACCCTTAATTTTCGGTACTAAACGCTCGTACAAAGGCTTATCCTCTTGTGTACTCTCGTGGAATATGCGTGTATCCAATTGAGCTGCCAAGAGATTGTTCGCGGCTGTAACAGCGTGTATATCACCGGTTAAATGTAGATTAAAATCTTCCATTGGTATAACCTGCAGTATATAAATAATATAATATATAATATACGAGATATAGTATGTAATATGTAGGATAAAAGATACAAAATACGATTTAAGCTACAATATATAACGAAGACGATTACCCATCGAGTGGCAGTGGAGATACGTATATGGACGTATCCCCATATCCCATCTTCTATCTAAAATTTCTGTTTTTCTTTGGGCTTTGGGGGAAACGACAACTCATGGAGTGTGAGTTGTTACTCTCCAAGGACTATTAAGTATCGGTTGCCAGAGGACGTGCCCAACCATCCCCCCCCCCCCCCCTTCTTCACCCATTCAAAACCTTTATTTTTCTTTGTATCCGACATCCGGTTTCAATGGAAGGCCGTACCGAGCAAGCAAACAAACTCTTTGCGGTTTGCGCTGGTCGCAGCCATCACATCAAACCACAGTAATCAAAGAAAATGACCCCCACTGTTTTTTGACTCCAATCTTATATAAATAATATTAATGAATATACCTGGGCATAACCGCCACCAGCAGCGCCGCCTTTAATTCCAAAAGTGGGACCCTGAGAAGGTTGGCGCAAACAAGCCATGGCATTACGGTGAAGATGAGCACCTAAAGCTTGCACTAAACCTATTAGGGTAGTGCTCTTACCCTCGCCCAACGGAGTCGGAGTAATACTAATAATAGAATAAAATTTTTGCAATTAGAACATATCTTATTTTCCGAAATACTTACCCACATACTACCACATAAGAACCGTTACCTCTTGGCCGTAATCGGTCGATGGCACTTAGAGAAATTTTTGCCTTTTTATTACCATACTGTGATACCTCATTACCTATCAAACCAATTTCTTGTGCTAAAAGTGAGATATCCTTTGGAGTTTGAGAACGGGCTATAACGATATCACTCGGTACAGGCTTGACGAGTTTTAATGTCAAAGGAGCTAAATCCCATGCTTTTTGCAAGAGATTTTCTGCAGCAGTGAAAGCCGATCGTACGGTGTTTTGCATAAGCATAGCTACTGTCATTGGTCCAACTCCTCCAGGCACGGGCGTAATCGCTGATGCTACAACTTTAGCTTCTTCAAAATCAACGTCACCCACCAAACGGGTGCCTGTCTTCTTTGAAGGATCTTAGGTAAAAACAAAGCAAATAAGCAAATAAATAAATAAATAAAAAAAAATGAATAGAAAATATTTGATGAAAAATTTTCTGCTCCACTCTGTACGATTAATGAATTATTTCAGCTTGCATTGATGTGCTTTTAAAGATTATTTAAACAACCGGCAATTGTAATCAAATTTGGCCCTTACTATCGCACAAACAGGTCATTCGAACATGCAGTCGTGATGAACGAAAAAATAAATATTTAATATGATAAGAAGTTTAGAAAAAAGCAAAAACAAGAAAATAAGAATGAGATAAGAAATTTTCTCAATAAAATTTTCAAAGATTCTTGAATGATTTGCTGAGATTGAAAACATAATTCGAAGATGCTTAAGAAATTTTTACAATTTTCACTGTGAACACCATTAATTACCCTTCAATACCCTACGATTATTCACATAACAAGATTTCAAAATAAGACGTTATATGGGAAATAATTGAAAACTTAGGTCGATCCAAATCGTTTTCAATAGCGTTCGCCCTTGAGCGAAAAGACGTAATCCTATGAAATTTCATCCACATATTTCAATATTTATGGCCTGCACATTGAACACAGAGAAATAAATCGGACAGACGGGCAGACGTGTACAAAGACAGCGAGACAGATTGACAGGTGGACAGACAAGCTTATATCGAGTGATGTGATAGACAGTAAGTCTATCTCAAGTCTCTCTATCTATCTAGATGTTAGATATACCCGAACGAACCTAATATTCCCTTGTACCTTGTAGGATACCGGTGTAGGATATAAAAATTGTAAACCAAAAGAAGCGTACAGTTTATAGAACTCTATCCACATAAGCTCGCTGTTCGTCTAATCTTGCTAATCCTCCTTCGGTCCATCCTTTTACCATATTATCTCTTTTGTTAGTCCTTTCCCTTTGCCATCACTGCATTCTTTTCATTTCCTTTCCCTTTTTACCATCTTACCTGGCTTCACATTTATACCGCAATCGATAACAACGGCACCGGGTTTAATCCATGATCCCTTAACCATTTCGGGTACACCTATACCTACTACTAAAATATCAGCTGCGCGACACTATAAAAAATATCGAATATTAATATCGTGGCTCTAAGAATATTAAATAAAATTTTGCACTTACTATGTCTGCGATATTTTTCGTTTTTGAATGACACACCGTTACAGTAGCATTATACCATTTCAGTAGATTCGCGGCTGGTGTACCAACAATCTTGCTACGTCCCAATACGACAGCATTGGCACCTTCCATTTTAACTCCGGAACGTTTAATAAGCTCAATACAACCCCAAGGCGTACAAGGCATGAAACCGCCAAGATCACCGATTGAAACTCGACCTTCATTTATGGTATGCAAGCCATCGACATCTTTATCGGGACTGACAGCATCAGTAATTTTATGGGAATCAATTTTTGTCTCACAATCCAAAGGCATTTGTACAATAATACCGTGCACGCTTGGATCATTGTTAAGATTGAAAATCTGTAAAGAGAAATAAATGCCTTTGAAAATTTTTTCTATCATTTGTCAGAGCCGGCTTCTACTCGCAAATAGTCCTCAACTATGAGAAACTTTTAATAAAAAGCGCTCGTAATCAAAGGAGCCGTTAGATCCCCATGCCGCATAAGAGCGAGGAGTAAAGAAAGGTTTTCACGACACTTTAATTCGTATGTTCTACGTTAAGTCGGAGAATGCAAGGGTTCTTACGTCTAAATCATTCTCCAAATCGTCGCACAAAGTGTCTTGAGGCAATTCGAAGACAATAACGATTTTCATCTTAATCTCGTAAGATGCGCTTTTCACTCAGAGAAGATAGGTCGTGGCCTAGCCTTGGAGGTATTCTGCCCGATCGCTAACTGTTATGCCTTTCCCTCTCTTACGACCACACACCATTCGGTATGGTCCACCGCGAAGGGTATTGAACCTGAAAATGAAGACTTGATAAACGTCCTTCTTAAATGCCTCGCTGTGCGATGGACGTTCCATTTTAAAAACCGCACTAAAAGAGATATTTTCTCTATTTTGTTCAAGAGAAGAGGAAACGAGAGACTCTTTTTATTGAAACAAAATTGCATTCCGGAAAATTATATAGATGGCGCAGAGTTCACGCCAATGCCATCATTGGGCCAAGGCTCATCGGCTATAGCTTCTTATTGGCTGGATATTTTAGAAAAATACTAATGAAATTAGAAATTCCGACATCTTCAACAACGCTGCGCCATATCTCAGCAAGCAAACAGTCAAGCTTTCCTCCTGTTAATCAAATCCTGTTAAGAGTGATAAGCGAAAAAATGATTGAGGGCCGCGATCCGCTATTAATTAAATACGTTACCCAATCATATAACGACTTTCCAAACTAAGGTCTTATTCGTGTACGAAATCTCATTCAAATATCTCAAAAATTCCGACCTTCATGTTGAGTACAAGAAAACAGACAGATGGACATACAAGCATAGATCAAGGAAAAAAAATTCGGAAGCGTACCAAAGATAAAGCGTAATATAATTCTAAAATATTACTTCAGCTCTTCCTATTAGGTATGTGTGCGCCTTGCTGACCAAAAACAATTCAATGCGGAAGGATCTTTAATAAAACGGAAACGTAAAGAACTGCTTTATTATTTCACGAGAAGTATAAAGAGAATCCTCTAACATTTTCTCCTTATTTCTCTCTTTCTCTTATATGAAAGCAGAGAATATACAGAACAACGATATGTTTGGTTATCATTACGCAACCGTTTCGGAACTCACCTTATCCAATAATTCAATTTGAGTTATGGAACGGGGCAATTGGACAAGACGAACATCAATACCGATTTCGGTGGCCGCCTTAATTTTCATGCGTATATAAACATTGGAATCCTCGCGAGCGCCCACTTGTACTATTCGCAAGCCGGGAGCAAATGTTGGCAAAACTGATTTCCATTTGCAAACTTGTTGTTTCAATGCTTCGCGTATTTCACTGTCGAATAAATTTACAAAATTTTCTTCAATTTTTTTTTTTTTTAATTTTTATTGAAAAATTTTATTGAAAGAACTCACTTAGCCACCTGAGTGCCCGATATTAATTTAGCCAATGACATATTTGTTGCACGTTATCAAATCACCCAAAATTTATTAATAAACTTTAGTAACAAAAAAAAAAAATATTTTATTTTTTCAATTTAATATAAAATAAAACCGTTTTAAAGCAGCTCAACAATCTTCAGTGAAACCGAAAACCGAATTAAAGCAAATTACTTTGCAGAGATCACAGACTCGCTGACCATATCAAGAATATTATCAGTTCACTTATATGAAAGCTATTTGTTGAATAGAAATTTTGAAAAAGTTGATAGGCTGCCTAATCATATATGTATATCAACAAATATGCATTGGTATGCATTTATATGAATCAATATTTATAAGGAGTTTTGCTTAGAAAACATATTTTGTTCTCTTTTTTACCCACTACTGTGAAAGAGGGATACACTCGTTTTGTTTTTTTTCCAGAATATAAGTAACACCCAAAACGAAGCTTCAGAGACCCTATAAAGTATATATATTGTTGATAGGCGTGAAATTCGGAGTTGATTTAGTCATGTCTGTCCGTCTGGGTGGTGCGTTACTGGCACTCTCCGAAACGAAGCTTCAGAGACCCTATAAAGTATGCATATTATTGATCAGACCGAAATTCGGAGTTGATTTAGCCATGTCTGTCCGTCTGAGTGGTGCGTTACTGGCACTCTCCGAAACGAAGCTTCAGAGACCCTA
>KK499903.1:271348-294724 GCA_000688715.1 Glossina pallidipes
TGTCTGTCCGTCTGAGTGGTGCGTTACTGGCACTCTCCGAAACGAAGCTTCAGAGACCCTATAAAGTATACACATTGTTGATCAGACCGAAATTCAGAGTTGATTTAGCCATGTCTGTCCGTCTGAGTGGTGCGTTTCTGGCATTCGCCTGGTCGCAAAAATTAAGATATCGACTTCAAATTTGATAAAAATATTTGGAAGTTGCTGCACGCAAGTTGGCATTGAAAATGGGCCAAATTGGTCAAAGCAGAAGCGCGCAGTGTAGCGTAAACTGAACGTAATTCAGTTTTTTCGGACAAAAATTTTTGGATATTTGCTCGGATATCATTAAAGTTAGATGACTAAAACATTGCACATTTGATTTACAAGACACTCTACTCTCTGGGTCCAACAATGGAAACAATCGGCCGTGTCCACGCAAAGTTACGATTAATTATATTTAGTTTTTTTCACTTTTTTGAGGACTAAGGCAAACAAAACAAAACGTTTAAAACTACTTTGTACGCTCCTCAAATGAAGATATAATAGCTGCTTAAAAATGGGTTAATTTTAAAATGAATATGATAGACGCCGGGACTAAGTGTTTGCCGGTATCAAATAAAAGAACTTGGAAAGTAGAATAGAAAGGAGTAGAGTAGAGTAGAAAAGCATAGTGGTGGGTGGTGGGTATGTCAAGTTTGGAAAGTACTTAAGCATGCCCGTCTGTCCGTTTGCCCAACCGTTCAGTATATGTGGTAAACATACTCCCGTTCCCAAAAATGTAGATATGTGAGTGGACGAAGGACCAAAAAGTGATTTGTTTGATTCAGTTCCGGAAATTTCGATGTCAAAGATGCACTTCGCAGTCACTGACACTTGCAATTGGTGGAGAAAGACCGGTACCCGCAAGCTGTCAGGAAATAGCGAAGACACCAAATATCAACCACCTGACAATTTCGAATCATTATAATTGTACCTCTCATGCATAATAGTGAAATAATAAGAGCATATATCCTTACATGAAATGTATTATCTCTCAATAAATCTCCGGTAGATGGCGATACTTACAAGAAATTCTCCAACACTTGTGGAAAAAATTATGATTTGGAATATATGTCACAAGTTAAAGAACGTGCAAAGTCGAAGTTCAAGTTTGACAACAAACAAATCGACAGATCTAACTAAAGAAGACAATAGTTCCATATAAAAATTTACCAAAACTAACCTCCCTGTCCAACGCTACCCAACAAACCAAAAAAAAAAAAAAAAAAAAAAAAAAAAAACTAACCTCCCGCTCTTTACTAAAGTCTAAACAAAGAAGAACTTCGTGTTCACGCTTGGCCTTTTTTTTTACAAAGCCTCGTGCCATCCGTTGTTGACTCGCTGACGATTTAAGAAGAAGAAGAACGAAGACATCAGGAATGATAGGAAAAATCACGTCATTACTTCTCAGCGCGAACAGCGAAAAACGATATCATCAACAACCTCAAAATCCAATTTCGAGAGACCTACTACAGCACTACGTTCTTTATTTGCATAGAAATTTGAAAGCTGAAAAGTGGGCTGGAATGTTCGCTGTAGTGGACCATAAAAATATCTATCAACGAAAACAGAAAAAATTGGATAATCATGGGTAAGAAAGTGAACGTAGATCTCGAGAAACCTAAAGTGGCTTCTAGTATAGCGGTAGTAACGAAAGAAAAGCTGACAGAAGCTTCGAAATTGGAAGAGTCTGTGTGAACTGTAATCGGGCCGGGAGAGCCGTTCAAGCTGATACGGTTACAAGTCAAGTGCTTTCAGTCAGAGACAAAGCGAAGACATTGATGACTTGCATAGATCAAGGGAAAGTTTTAGCGAAGCTGACGGTAAAGGAAAGAGATGATTTTGAGAATCATCAAACCGGCACAGCATACCTATAAGATAAGTTATCTGAGGACGTCCTCTTCATTTAATAGTGTGTATTATGGATAGCGTATTGATTCTTTTCGAACGTAACTAATGCTCTTTATTGTAATTGGTCTTTATAGTTGCACTTCATTACCGTTTGTTTCATATTCTTCTTCTTGACTAGCTGCGTTCTAATGGAAAAGTCTACGTGTGTACGAGAAGTACTTTGCCGGAGACGGTGATAGATTTAAGCTATTGATTGGTATTTCATTCTTCTATTTATTTATTAACGTTAGATGTTACTGTTGCTTAGAGCATGTTCTCAAATCCGCCATGTTTCATATTCATTTGCATCTGTTTCGAATGCCATTGAAATCTCTCGAGAACACGCGTTTTTATGCGTTCCGTCACTAATAATAATTAAAAGGTTTAATATTAAATAAAATCTTATGCTTTCATTATTTCACGAATTCGTCTGTTTGCATAGTTAATTAATTCGATTTTCAAATTCTTCTGTTGCTGAGAATCGACTTTGCTCAAATTTTTAACCAAAAATATGTAAAAGTTGAGTTCAGCTACTTGCAAATTTATTATATTATATATTACTAGCTGTTTTCTTACACGGTACATGTGTTTCTTAAAAATCCGTGCAGAAAAAAATTTATAAAAAAATACGTGTAACATATAGTAAATTTGATGATATGTTCCACAACTCTAAAGAAATCGTATAAGATGATAATCTCTACAGTTTTTCAAAAAACCGTGCAAAAAAAATAATAATTAAATTCATTTTACATAATGATAAAACAGAGATCAACGATTTTTTTTTTTGCAAAGAGTATCAAATCATTAGTGTACTGTGAGAATTCAGTCAGTACGTACATACTTGAAATTAGCAATAAAAATCAATTTCCCAGCTATACACCGTACCGATTTATTACGAACCGGATTGAAAATGCTATAGTCGGTAGATATGCCGTGTATGGCTAGCACGGGTCTATCGGGTTTGATTCAAATGAAGAATTTCATTCGTTATTAACAGCCACGTAGTTATATTTTTTATTGTTGTATACATAAGTTTCTGTGAAAGACTGTGAAAATTAAAATTAAAAAAATATTTTTTTTTTTTATTCGTGCTACCACAAAAACATTCGTGTAAAGAAAGTGTATTTGCTTTAAAATCGTGTAAAAAATGAGTTCGGTGTACTTACTTACTGTACTTCCTTCGATGTAGCTTCCCATGCTTTTTCTTTTAACATTTCATTCGGCAAGCCTGGCAAACGTTTGTTGTACAGTTCTGGCGTATTATGTACCGCGTTGATTGCCTTGGTTCCCTCTCTATTTTTTTTCTTTTACAAATGAATATAAATTTAAGCCAACTTCGATGCAATTTGTATGTTAAACACTCAGTGGGTAAAGCTAAATCAATGCTAGACTTCATCAAACGCCGGTCGCGCCCCGCATTGGAATACGTCTCGATTTAGTTTTTTTGGTGTAGGTTTTTAATGTAGGTTTTTTTCTTCTTTTCTAGTTATTTTGTGCAGGTTTTCTTCTTCTTTTTTAGTTTTTTTTTTTTTTTTTTTTGCTTAGTAGACTCACATGCCATCACACATATGGCGACGTTTATCTAAAAAGGATTGGATGACTTTAATCTGATATATGTGATGTCGTATGGTCACAATCGTATTGTGAATTCCATTGAATCTTTGCAGAGGTACTTTTTTTTTGCTCCTCCTTATGAAAATAGACTGCTACTTATAACTTTGCCGTCACTTGAGAAACGTAGGATGGTATTGGGCATTGCTTTCATAGTGAAGCTGACTAATGAAGCCATTAACTTGCCGTTTTGTTTTTTTGAGTGCGATTAATTTTAACATTCCTGTCCGTCCGGCACCGAACTTTCTTTTTATTAAACTTAGCCAATGAAGGGTAAATTATGAACTTTTAAATCCACTTTGGGTTCTATTTAGCAATCTAAGTCAAGTTTATAACCTTATTTCCTTATCGGATCCTTTTGCATTCTTTAAGAGAACCCTTCTTAACGCCCTTGCGCTGCCGATGTCTTATCTAAACTAATTGCTCATGCCCATTATTTGGAATCCTGGTACGGAGTTCGATAGGCACACTGTTTATTTTCTTATATGTTTGTATTAATTGTCTATTGTGTTAAGACTTTTTTACTTGAAATGTAATCAGGTTAAATCTTCAAATCTATAAAGCAACCAAACCTTCGCTTTAGTTGAATTCTTAATTAATGAAAATCAAATTAAATAAAAAAAAATTAAATTCCGTTTTATTTTATACAATTTATTTTATCGCTGTTTTGACCAAAACATCGGTCGATATAGAAGCGTCGTTCTGTTGGAGGGATACTGACGTCACGAAGTGATCGGTTTGATGTGTTGCTACTTACGCCATTGGGTCTGCGTGTTACTAACAGCTCAATAATGTTTAATAATGTTTAATGAACTTTTGACTTTGGCGTTTCATTTAGTCTTCATTTTTGCGTGGCTGTAGATACAATCTCTATATCCATTATATAAAGCACGTACAGGGTATTACAAGGCAAGTAATTGCGGTTGGGATGCCCCTATAAATAGAAGTTAAACTTTTCAAATAAATTAATTTTACGGATAAAAAAACCGGGCCAGTAAATATTGCATCCAAACAATTCTGAAGTTGGTTGCGGTTTTTCGAACAATGGCATTATTAGGGTTAACTCTTTTTAATTCGAACATATCTGTCATACTCAAAAAACAAAACAAAAATAATCAGCTTGGACTTTGTTGCATGACAGTTTCTCGACATATGCGAATATCAGCTGTTTTTTGTTTTTTGTCATCAGCTTAACAGTAACAGTAAGTATAAGTTTTGCGTTGCCATTTTTTTTTCTTATTTATTACAAGCAACTCTGCGATATCTTCGTCCTCCGATAAAAAAAAAAAGAAATTAAAATCGATTTCAAAAACCTGCATTCATGCATTCACGTATCTGCACACAACGCATAAAGCAATCATGATTACAGCGCTTAAATCGTATTCAAATGGTAATACCATCTCGTAAAATTTATTTCCACAATTTTTAGTGACTGAAAAAATGATGCGTTATTCCCATTTTCGAATTAAAAGATCCACAATGTGTGGGTAGCCGTGTTGCCATATTATTTTATAGGAAAATGAATTTAAAAAAAGGGGCGTTCATTGACGCAGTTAAACAAATCAAAGGAATTGCTTACAAGTTACAGAAATATTTCGTTGCATGTTGAGAGAGGAAGCAGCGACTACGGGGATGAGACTTTGTGCGCTTTAAAATTCTTGCAAATCTATATCTATCGAAAATTTATTTAGAATTTTAGATTCACTGTCATCAGAAAAGCCCAATTCAGTATAACATACAGCCTGATCATCAACGCCTGATAACATTTTCACTGATCTCATTGCAGCATTGCAGTGAACTGCTAAGGCATTTATTCCGCTTTGTTGATGTTTTATTTTATAAATGCATTCACTTAATATTGTATTAAAAAATTTAAGACTACCATCTGTGCATCCCACGATCACACAAATTTTCTTCTTTTATTACCTGGAGCTGTAAAATGCATTTATTATAAAATAATTGGGAAATTTGTTACATTTCAGGGGGAATGTGATGCTGATATTTTGAAATGTAATAAACTTACTTAGCCATCAGGAGAACCTATTGACAGTCATCAATCTTTAAAACATCCAATACCATTAAACGTGTCTCCGGTTCATATTTATATTAATTATTGATTGGTAATTGAATGAGATTCTGTTTCAAATTTCTTATGGTGTGGTTTATTAATTCCCCTCGATGGTTTTTTTGAACGTTTACACGAGTTATGCACAACTGAGACCTGCCACCACGAGAAAATATAAACAATTCATAATCTTTTACGGCCGCTGCCCGTATGGTTGATGATGATGTAATTCAAACTTTTCCTTTCAACCTTTTTTGCAAATACTACGAATCTTTATCAAATTATCTTCCCCTTCGGTTATGACGATGTTTGCATTTAAATTGTCTTCTATTATATTGCAAGAATTTGTATGCCATTTTTTGGACGTTGGTAATAATGGCGAAGCTTCGTTATAGAGAGGATGCTAATATGACAATATGACCATTGTTGCCTTTTGTGATGTATGCTCTATATGAAATAACGAAAATTTACATTAACCAAATATTCTTTTTATTTTTAGGTTTTTTGCTCAGCCCAAAGCAAAATATATTCCTATATGCCTATGTTATATATATATAATGTTTTTACCATAAGACACTAAATTGCAAAATATTGCAATAGTGTTGCATTAATATTGCTGGAAGAAAGAAGTCCTTTCTTTTATATATAATGTTTTCGCTACACACAAAAAGCACACATAGCAAATAAAAGCAAATAATACTTTTATAGGTACATAAATAAATACATATTCCGCCTAAAAGCTTCTCTGGTTTCTTCAATCTTCACGAAATTTCTGCACTTCTTTTAAATTAGCTTTTTGCTTTTTCTTACAGACTTGGCATCACTTTCAAAATACTGGATATTCATTGACTTCTACTCAATTCTTTAGTAAGTTGTATTCATTATAGTAGTTATTTTTTTTTTTATTTAATTGCTGCGTAAACTATTGCTTGATAATTAAACTTTTCATATTATAATATATTTTCTCTTCCATCTCACTCTCTCTCTCTCTCTTTCATTTCTCTCTCTCTCTCTTTAACGGAAATAGTTCTCTCATAAAAGTTGGTCTTTGTTGCAATTCGAATTTTATCTGAGGCCACTAACTGACAAAATGGTCTAATATTTTATCAAAATTCAAATTATTAGGGACTTTTCTTTCTACTATGAATTACTTAGCAATTGTTTGACAGCTTGCACTTTCATCCTCCTTTTTTTCCCTCAGGCAAAGATTTTGTCAATAGTTTTTTGATATGACGACGGATCCCTCTCTCAAACGTCTGCAAAGTAGAAGCATAAATAATTCTGTGTTTTTAAGTGCATATGTACGCTATGGTACGCATATAAGTGCGTGTACATGAAAGTAACCAAACCGTAGGTATATGTGTTCGATCGTCAAATGCTTCAATATATCTCGGCAAAAATTTTTATATCAAAAGATATCTTCAACGTATTTGTGAAACTTTCTATATATATTCCAGTATATTCTAAAGTATTGTAGAATATTTTGGAATTTCTTCACAATTGTTCATAGAATATTGTTTGATAAACTTTTTTTTTTTGTATAAACTTTAGAATTCTTCAATAACAAATAAACGTTGATTTATTTACCGCCTGTTTGAGGATTTTCACAAATACGAGCTTATATGTCCTTCATAGCGCATATTCACTTAGAAACAAAGATTTGTATGTGCGTTTGAGAGAGAGGATGCGACGTCATATCAAGAAGATCTATAGAATCGTTGCCCGTAAAAATAATGGAAATGAAAGAGCCAGCCAGAATGACTTCTAACTAACAGCGTTCCAGCTGTTATTGATAACCGGAACACAAAACGAAAAAGTTCGTAATAATCTCCTATTTTAGAATTTTGAACAAAATGTTGAACCATCTTGTTATTTAGTTGTCTCTGCTTTTATGTAGATATATATGTATATGTATGCATTATTAGTAAAACACCGGGCGAGAGAGCATTAAAAGAAAGCATAAGTAAATTCGTTAGTTTCGTAGTTTCGTTTGTACCGTTAAGTTAAAATGTCTTGCTCCGTTTTGCAACGTTTAGCGTATAATGTTTGCAGACAAACAATATACCGGCATGAAGTAAGAAAAAGTAACCAAAAATATTCATAAAGTGGAACAATGTTATATATATATATATATTTTACATGTATATATATAATATGTACACATACATGTACTGCCGAATTTAATGCTTAAAATACATTACTAAAGCAAACAACTACACAAATTGCCCTAAAGACGATTATGTAATGTGATGAAAAAGAAAAAAAAAATTTCAAAAAAAAAGTGTGAAAATCATTCACGTAATAAACACAACATATATATATATATATATATACATAAATTTAGTTAATATTTAAAACTTTAGCATTACCTAAGAATTTATTGATTTTTCAGACTCAAGCAAAAACATTAATAAGTCAATGCTGCAAGTTTTCCTCTCGGCCGATTGTTTTGCGGCCACCAAACGATGATGCAGCAAGCAGGGCTAAGTAATTGGAAAATTCTCTTCACTAGATATTTGATTTATTCATAATATTTGCCTTTTAAAGAATTTTACGCATTTACGGTCAACATAAAATACATACTTCAGCTGGTCTCTGGAGTGCACAGACAGTTAATGTCCCACCATTTGCTGATTCTATAACGGAAGGTGACGCTAAGTAAGATATACTTTTAAAACATAACGGAAAACATTTACTATTTATTTACAATAAAATTTTATAGATTTCTTATGAAAGTAGGTGATCCAGTAACCACGGATCAAGTAGTAGCAGAAGTTGAAACCGACAAGACATCTGTGCCGGTACCTTCACCTTGTAATGGCACAATTAAAGAATTTCATGTAAATGAAGGCGATACCGTTAAGCCCGGTCAAGCTTTATACACCATTGAAAAGTCAAACTAAGAAGGTCCGTATTAATAATATTGTATTGAAATAATTTATGGAAGAAAATCAACTAAGATTAATTTTATTGAAACGTTTAAAGTAAAAGTTGTTCATAAACTTGAAAGAACTTATCAAGGAAACAAAATTTGTTTTTTTTTCCTTCTTCTGCGTGGAAAGATTTGATAAGCTTGGCTGGTCCAACGTCTAGTAAGCTACTAGCATTAATTTTTGCCTAAACACTATAAAAATTTCAAAAAAAAAGAATAAATAAAATATTTTAATCAAATTAACTACAGAAATAAATAAAAAAATATCTTCGCTTTTGCCAGGCTTTAAATCCCACGAAATCAAAATTTTCATTTTTATTATTAAAGCAAAATGTGCAAGCCTGAATCAATAAGCATGCACGTTAAGCAAAATGTGCAAAGGTGAATCGCTAAGCAAACATTACTGTTCTAAGCGGAATCGCTAAGCAAACATTCCTGTTTCTAGGCGGAATCGCTAAGCAGACATTCCTGTTTCTAAGCGGAATCGCTAAGCAAACATCCCTGTTTTAAGCGGAATCGCGAAGCAAACATCCCTGTTTTAAGCGGAATCGCTAAGCAAACATTCCTGTTCTAAGCGGAATCGCTAAGCAAACATTTCTGTTCTAAGCGGAATCGCTAAGCAAACATTTCTGTTCTAAGCGGAATCGCTAAGCGAACATTCCTTTTCTAAGCGGAATCACTAAGCGAACATTCCTGTTCTAAGCGGAATCGCTAAGCAAACATTCCTGTTCTAAGCGGAATCGCTAAGTAAACGGTCGTGTTCTAAGCGGAATCGCTAAGCAAACAGTCCTGTTTCTAAGCTGAATCGCTAAGCAAACATTGCTTAGACTATATAGAGAGTTTAATTTTCTTTAAATAATAAACAATAATAATAATAATAAAAAGTTTCTCGAATATTATTCCAAATATAAAATTCATTTTTTTCTTTCCATGAAATTTTCGGTTCTTATATTTAATACTGTTTTTTTTTTTTTATATTTTATTGTCAGAGTAAGAAGTTTCCTTTTCGAGCCAACAAAGAAATCACGTTCCGATAAGTTAAGTTACTTGCTAATTGAAAAGTAAAGAAAAGCCAATGAATAAGTCATATGCCTCATCAAAACGAGAGTTCCGATCCCAATAGTCCCAATAGCCCGCATAAATAACTAGAAAACGAAGTTTAACCCAATTTTTTCTTTTGGATCTTTTTACTCCCTTACTTACAATTTGACACCCTATTCTTCTTCTTTTTCTTCTTCTTCTTGAATATTCAGCAAACCTTTATACCTTTATGTTTTTATTGATTATTCTAAAATAAACTTATTTATGAAATCAATTTCTTTTTATACCCTACAAGATATATTAAGTTATTGTGCACGTTTGTAGCACGCACAGTCGATTCAGAGTCATAATCTGAATTGACTTAAGCATGTCTGTCCATCTATCCGTCCGATGTACGTCCATTTAGATTTGTATTTAAGCTACAGGTCGTAATTTTTAAGATATTTTGATGAAATTTGGTAAAGTGACGTATTTTAATCCAAAGACGAAAGCTATTGAAAGTGGTACGGATCGGTCAACTTTTTCGACAAATTCCCATATAAGGCCCTATTTTAAAAAGTCGTTATATGGAAAAACATTGCAATTTTGAAAAATTTCTCGACAAAAGTGCTTTCGGAATTCTAAATTGGTATGAAAACCAATTGAACTGGCTGTGGCAATTTTTGAACACCTTCTCATATAAAGAAGGTGAAGGCCATACGACAATAGGAATTTTGACAAAAATTGATCCTTTGTGGAGATATGTAATTTTTTTGTTCTATAACAAAAATAAGAATTGCGTTAGACAAGAGTTATATTAGTAGAGTATTTAATGGTCCGACTATAATATTCTTACTTGTTTTTGCTTATCTATTGTTTAAGTGCGCAAATATCTGCGACTAATGGGTTACTTAGCTAATAAGTTACGACTTACAGACGAATAGACCGTAGTCGCAATTGCATTTGTAAGACTCAGATATCGAAGCTACATACATACTTTATCAGCAGAAGCTTTGAAGCTTATTTAGACGTGTTTCTATCTACTGTCTTTTCAAACTGAGATGAAAAGTTGAAAACTAGCTTAGAATGGATCGGAGATCTAAAATGATCTATAAATCATTTTTATTGGATCCATGTAAAATCCTTCCGCTAAAAGGTAGCTAACAAAATATTTTGAAATTTTCGAAAATTGATTTATAACAATATGCGTTGAGAGTCCACTTGCCCAGATGGATATAATTTTTTTTTATTGATTTTGATGAATATCTGCGTAAAGTCGATGTCTACTATAGATTGGCAGACTTTGGAAAACAGTTAAAAATATAGAGCATCTTTGCCTTCCATTATTATAATATGAGAATATATATAAACAGTGCTGTATATGGTTCTTATATTTCGAAGCGAGTCTAAACAAATATTTACAGCAATCTCGGGCCATGTTTTTAATCAACTTCAATAGAATGTTAAACTTTGATCTCAAATTTTTATTGGTCTCAGTCGTCAATATGTATTAAAAAAGATAGCTCATCGATCAGTGGACATAAGCAAAGTCTATAAATAATAATTTGGCTTTTTTTGATGCGATTTTTGCAATTAGCGATGGATGCCGTTGGAGTTTTTAGTGTACACCTAGTTCTCTTTTTACAGGATACAGGGTAAAATTATAAAAAAAAATTAATCAGAAAAATTCATGAAAAAAGTTTGTGAAAAAAATTCTTAAAATATATTTAAAGAACATTGAAAATCAAGTTCAATCAAAAAAAATTCGTGTAAAAAGAGATTTTTTCTTTTTAACTCGTGTTAAATCAGATTTCATGTTAAAAAAATTCGCGTTTTCCCCCCTTTTAAACCTCGCTCGCCATCGCATGTAAACGTCTAAAAACAGTTGACTCGTCAACTGCTAACTGCTGTTCGAAAGTGTTTCGGGAGTTTTTGTTGGGTTTTCTGGCAACAAGTCTTCCAATTCATAGTCTACTACTGCTTCAAACCGTTGAAACCAAAACCGATAACCGAACAACAAAAATGAATATTGAAAATGTGATTTCGAGAGTTTCATGACTAGCGTCGGCGTAACCTGAATAAATCAATAATATTAAATGGAAAACTGTTATATTATGTAGAGGACGTCGAAACTCATCAAATTCAACTGTTATGTCCACTGGTATTTTCCATTTCTTTATCATTTCTACCTGTAGAAATTGCTGATGAAAATTTTTGCAAACCCCTAACATTATTAATTTAACCAGGACAATAAATTCCAAGATGAAAGTCTTAAGGCGCTAGCATCATTTAAGGCTATCGGCATTGTTGAAAACTCTACCGCACTTGAGATTTGAATTATGTAAAATAAAATAAAAATTAATATTATCTCTATTTGATAAATGTTAAAATATTCGACCATAGCTGAATGCAATTTTTGTTCTTGTCTTCGTTTTGTACATAGCTATGCGAAAGAGACAACTATTCATTTTTATATTTTTTTATCCTCACACAGGCCATTAACAGTGTTGCATTTTTCAGTAAAAATTTCTTGATATTACTGAAAATTCTTAGTACACATCGACAGATGATATGTCATCCTTCACGATTCTACATTTTTAATACATTTTTGTAATTATTTCGCTTTCTTGTCTAGGTAAAGTGTTGTAATAAATTGCAATTTTACTCGTGAGTTTTTACATCTGGTAATACTCATTCATAAAGAGTCTATCTGTTATTTGAAATTTTCCATATTTCATTTAAGAAAAATACACAAAATCTTAGCAAACAAAAAAAAAAAGAAAGAAATTTTATTTTTGAAGTACTCATAGAGTAATCAGATAAATTGGAAAGCAAAAAAAAAAAAAAAGGAAAGGAAAACCGTAGTTTACTGGCTCTGTGTATATATAGAAAAAGATTTGTGCTGTAAAAGAAAAATAGTTCAATTTTATTTTAACTTATGATTTTCTTGAAAATAATTTAAGTGCGTTTTTTTTTTTGCGAGAACAGTAAAGAATATAATTAAATTATGTTTATGTTAAGGTTATTAACCTTACGACAATTATCGCGTAAGATGCTTTCTATGAGAATGCAAACAGTCCGTAGGCAAGAAGTAAGTGAATTTTTAAGTGAATTCCAAAAGAACTTGAACATCATATATCAATTTTAGGGAAATGCAAGTGCCCTACTTCTTCAATATTCCAAATGGATAGCTACGTCAGCTGTCACTAACAATGCTAGGTAAATATTTACTTAACTTTGCATATTTGTGTGTGTTTTTAAATTTTACGATGCACAATGATTTCAAAAAAAAAAAAAGGGGGAGAAGTTCGGTAAGATGTTTCGAATGATGATAATTCGTCCCGATTGGTCTAAGGCTTTATTGTTAATGTCATTTACTTAGTCTTACCAGCATCGCGGTTCTCTTGTTTTCAAAAGAGGTGTGAAAAGTCTGGGCCTTATTTGCATTAATTCTGACTCATTTCTCAGTCAAGCAATGATTCTAAGATGCTACTATTTGCTTCTTGTAAAAAGAATGTCCCCTGTTCAGAAAACAAAAGGTAGCGTGTTTATGTTAACAATTATTTACATTGCTATTTAAAATCATTTTAATCAATCAAAATTGTAATTTTCATTATCATATTTTCGGACAAGATTTTTTAAATGATTATTAACGAGGTAACAAACATCAGAGAATGCAATAACATTCTTAAGATAAGCAATGAAATAATTAATGAAAGACTACATTAAAGTTCGCTTCAAATTTGATTCTGCCTACAAAAATTTGATGAGTGCGCTCAGCGTGTCTAACCTAATGCAGGAACCCATTATCGAAGCCAAGTTGTTTCGTTTGTAAAAATTGATTGTTTTTTGACGGCAATGCAACCAAACCAAGATCCAAGGTGTTGTATAAAGACGTTAATTACGTAAGACCTTAAAAAAGGATAAGGAATTCGCAAAACATAACTCAAATAATTTTTTAAGTTATGTAAATTACAAGTGGGATGAAGTATCCAATGGAAATTTCGGTTTCTAATTTGATTTATGATTTTTAGATTTTTAGTTATCCACGGTAAGCAATGCATATACACTTCAGCTGGTCGATGGCAGAGACAAACTGTTAATGTTCCACCATTTCCTGAATCTGTCGCTGAAGGCGAAGCTAAGTAAGTAGTTAATGTATATTTAGAATTTCAAGGACTTTTCTAAGTTCTTTAAAAAATATGAATTCAACGAAATGTTTTCCTTAAATAAAAATTAATTTAGAGTTTTTGACCCCACTAATGCGCAGACCTTCGACAATATAATCATTTTGGCTCAAATATATACGTAAATAGCGCAAATTACATCATACTTTGCTGTCTGCCTTTCAAATAAAATCAAAATACATTTCTGTACTTTTGGTTATCATCTTTTTTGGGTTAAGTTATCTGCTAGGTTAGGGTAGCATAGTATATATGTAAACACGGGAATTCCATCATATTTGGCTATCTGCCTTTCAGATAAAATCACGATAACCACCCCAAAATATTGTTCGGTACTTTCGGTTATCATCTTTGTTAGGTTAAATTTTAAGTTTGGTTAGCATAGTACATATGTGAACGGCGGAATTCCATCATAGTCGTCTGTCTGCTTTCCAAATAAAATCACGATTACCGATCACCTTTTTCAAGTTAAGTTAGTTTTTAGTTTAGGTTGCCTTTCGTTGCCAAAAGAAGCATATAACTTAGGTCATTAGCTAGGATCGGAAATAAAAAAATCTTTTCTTAAGCTTTATATAGTTTTTTCTTACTTCGATTATCCCGTTCGCTTGTAGGCTTTCTGCTCAAGTAGGACAACAAGTGAGTGTTGATCAGGTGATAATAGAAGTTGAAACGGATAAGACTTCTGTGCCAATATCGGCTCCATTCAATGGTATCATCCGTGAACTACTAGTGAAAGATGGTGATACTGTTAGGCCGGGACAACCCGTATTTGTAATAGAACAAACGGAGGCTGGTGCTGCCCCAGCACCCAAGCCTGCTACTACCGCTGCGCCAGGTCAATCTCCACCAAAACCTGCTGTTGCAGCGGCAAAACCTGCTGTTGCAGGGGCAAAACCTGCTGCTGCAGCGGCAAAACCTGCTGTTGCGGCGGCTCCTAGAGCGCCTGCAGCCCCCTCTCCACCTAAACCACCCATCACTGCAAAGACGCCTCCACCACCAGTTGCCCCAGGTCCTACTATACCGAAAGCTACTCTGCCGCCTCCAGAGGGTATGACGCAGTTACAAGTAAAAATACCGCCAGCTCAGTATTCACGTGAAATTACTGGCACCCGAACGGAACAACGCGTTAAGATGAATCGTATGCGCCAACGAATAGCATTGCGACTTAAGGAATCTCAAAATACGAATGCTATGCTAACAACATTTAATGAAATCGATATGAGGTAAAATTTCACGTTCAATCGCTGAATAGAACCGAAATTTTTTAATTAATTAAATATTTAGTGCTGCGATGGAATTCCGTAAGACAAATTTAGGTGCCTTTACAAAGAAATACGGTATTAAATTGGGTTATGTATCCATTTTTTGTAAAGCTTCTTCTTATGCTCTACAAGACCAACCAGTGGTTAATGCGGTCATCGAAGACAAGGTATGTTTAATCTTCTTTATTCAATCTTGTTCTTACTATGAATGCTTCTCAGTACAGTCGTTACAAAATAGCGGCCTTGACATACATACATAAGATGAAGAAAGATGATTCTTTTGTGGTTTTTTTTATACCCCACATCAATTGTGGTAGAAGGTTATATAAAGTTTGTCCATATTTATGCAACATCCAGAAGCACTTGATATAAATCCATCTTTTATTATATCGACCGATCCAAAATCAATTTCAGAAACGATCTAAGCTTGTCTATCCATCTGTTCGTCTTGCTATCTTATGTTCAACAAACAGATCGCAGCTTTTGAGATACTTTCATCTAGGATGACTTGAGCTAGATTCATTTTTTATTATACCGATCGATTCAGAATCGATTTAAACTTATTTGAGCATCTGTTTGTCTTGTATTGTTGTGTTTAACCTAAGGGACGCCATTTCTAAGACATTTTGATGAAATTTGGTACACTGATCTGTTTTGGCAAAAGAACGATCGCTGTATAAAATTCGCCAGGGTGTGTTTCAAATCACTCGCTTGCTTAAGAATTCTGAGTCCGCCACCTACAGCATGAGATGAATCACATAAACACAAGGTGCTCCTCCATATTGACAATATAATGGTAAAAGTAAACGCACTCATGCTTTCTTTTAAACCATTTAGAATGTGGCACAAAGGCACAGATGTCTTCGGCAATTAGTTTCCTTCGCAAGGCAACAAAATGTCTGCATTTCTACAAGTGAGAATCTCTGACAACACGAAAAATACAAACTTGTGCTTACACAACTACATGTGTTTACACAAATGGTAGATATGTACCAGAATTTTGGTTAAAGTTTCAATTGTTGCAATGTTTAAGCAAACGCTGACATACAGTAGTTTTAAATTTAACACCCAAGTGATCAAAAATTAAGTCGGTCTCATCCAGTTTATAAGCGGGCGGAATATCGTTTATTTGATTATCAACGCTGTTATTTAATCGATTTTAATCGATATTTTTTTTTATCGGAGGATGAAGATATCGCAGAGTTGTTTGTAACAAATAAGAAAAAAACAGAGGCAACGCAAATCTGATGACGAGTTACTGTTAAGTTGCAAAACAAACAAAGCAAAACAAACAAAATAAAAAACATATATAAATAAATGAAAAATATGGCAAAGCTATACAAACAACCAAAAAATACATTTTAAATATACAAACAAAAAATATATAATAAATATATATTAAAAATATATATAAAATTGATTCAATTGATATATATTTTTGTGATTTTATTGATATTGAATTGTGAACTCTGTGTCAGATAAGCTTCCTCACTTCCAATCGTTACATTTACGTTACATTTGGAGCACTTTTTCAACCACTTTCCACATAACGCCTTATTTTGAAAAGTCATTAGACAAGAAATGATTGAAAAAGTGATCGGAACCGAACCATTTAGTGGCCATCTCCACTTTGAAAAGTCGTTAAATGAATAAATCTATAAAATGAAGTGGATATAGAACACCTAATGATGGGCCATTTATCGACTTTTACTGCCGCACAAACTAGAATATAACTCTGCCACATAAGTGGTGTAGGGTATAAAAAATTTTATAAAACTTTTTCTTTTCAGGAAATCGTTTATCGTGATTATATTGATATCTCGATCGCTATAGGGACCCCGAAAGGTCTAATGGTACCTGTTATTCGTAACGTCGAGTGTAAGAATTTTGCTGAAATTGAAATTGATTTGGCCGCCTTGGCTAGTAAAGCACGTAGAAATATTATATCCGTTGAAGATATGGCTGGCGGTACATTTACCGTTAGCAATGGTGGGGTATACGGTTCTTTAATAAGTACGCCAATTATTAATCCACCTCAGAGTGCTATATTGGGTATGCATGGAGTTTTTGAGAGACCGGTTGCCATAAAGGGAAAGGTATTAATATGACATCTATTTGATTTATTTTAATGTTTGTTTGTGTGTGCGTGCGAATAATAATGAATAACTTTTAGGTTGTTATACGTCCAATGATGTACGTTGCCCTTTCTTATGATCATCGATTAATTGACGGCCGTGAGGCTATTATGTTTTTGCGTAAGATTAAGAGTGCTGTAGAGGATCCCAAAATTATGCTCGCCGGCTTATAAAAACCATATTGAAAAACACGCACAAATAGGTATTATTTTCTCTTATTTCGTCGAAATATTAAATGAGGTTCAACACATTTTTTTTTTAAATTTTAAATTATTTTATTATTTAAATAATCATTATTAATAAATCACAAGCTGCTTGCAAAATAAGGTAAATTTCTTATAAAATAATAAGAAGAGGACAGAGGAGCAGAGATTCTAATAATAAGAATACGAAAAAATATACTTTCAATGATTTTTTATTGTATTCTGCTAAATATCTTATTTGTGTTGAGTAATGATTTCTGTTAGTTTTCATATGTTTTACATAAGATACTAACGATTTCCCAGAGTATGTTCTTCTTAATTGCTTTTCATTGTGCTTTTCACAACAATTCTCAATTTCATTGTACAAATTCAGACTCTTTCTCAATTTCATTATGCTTTTCACAACGATTCTTAATTTCATTGTACAAATCATTAGCTTCCTTATGAAGCTCCAAAAATTAATTGGATTTATTTTCAAAGCGTAGTTACAGCAATTTTAGAATAGCGATGCCGTCTTTCTCTCTCTTTTTACGGATATATTTATTATAGTATTCTTTAAGAGCGTGGTTTCAAAAGTCTGCACAAGGTTATATGAAATTTTGTTGTAGTAATTGAGCAGCCATTTCATCCTCGCATATATCTTTCAACGCATCATATTTCGCTTTCTTCAATTTTAATGAAGCCAACATAAGAGAATTTTGAGGGAATTCTTGCTTTAATTCTTGCACTTTTTCTTTTTGTTCTTCTTCATCTCGTTCCGTGCTTTCTTTCACGTGACCCCACTCGCTCGGTAACAACACATATATAGGTATCGAAAATAACTTGCTATAAAGATGATCAATTTTGCTTAAATGACTTTCCATAGATTCCAAAATATTTTTAGCCACACAATTCGCTGAGATGTGTAAAATAATAAATATTGTTTACACGAATGCGTGATACTAATATTGAAAATCACCAATCGTTTATCGTTTATAAGATATCATTGTCGTTTAATTTTGTGCAATTATTTATTTATTGTTGACAATACTGTCACAATTTAGTTCGCGCTTAGCACACGATTTGATCGGTCGGTTTAGTTTCTTATAAGAAAGAAGAATTATTTAGATTCATTTAAATTCTAATGAAATTCTATCGCAAAAAGTACCTTTTAATTGCAAATGATTTGTGACAATTTACTGCTTTGTTATTATTCTTAATGCCTTTACTATATTCATGAAACATTTTGCCGGTCGAGTGAAAGAAAAACATGTGTTTGCTAAATAGTGTTCTCTTTATTTCTATCATTTGCAAAAAAAAAAAAAACAAAAATACAAGAGCGGGTTTGAACATGTAATAATTGTACTGGTGTTTTTATTCCCTACATGCCGTGTGGTACAAGATTATATTAATATATTCTGCAGATGTATGCAACAGCCAGAGAGACTTGAGGGAGACCTATCTTTTGTTGTATCAATTGATTTAGGATCACTTTCTGATGCTCCAAGCTTGTCCGTCCGCCTGTGTACTGGTATCATATTATTGTGTTCTACCTACACGCCGTAATTTTCGAGACATTTCAATGAAATCTAATGAACTGACGTGTCTAAAAATGATGCGAATCGGGACAGTTTTTCGATTAGTTCACTTAGAATGCCCTATTCTAAAACATCATTATATGAGCAACTGTAAGATGGTGTAGGGTACTTAATAGTGGGCCCCGTCCCCCTATAGTACTTACACTTGTATACACTTCGAATTTAGTAGAAACCTCTTATGTAGAAAGAGAAACAGGAAGAGGTTTGATACCGACCTTTTTATCTCATAAGAAAAAGGAATAAAATCTAAAGGTTTAAACGTATAATTTTCATAAGGAGAGTAAGAAATAAAAACATTGCCGTTCTTCTAATTATTTGCAAAAACATTACACGTTATATGGCAAATCAAGAAGTAATATCGTATAGAACATATCGTTACAGTTACATCAGCGGAAATAATAAACTTTTGTTCATCATTATTAACTGCTGACAATGCTGGCATTTATTTAGTCCGCGCTTTGCATTCGCTTCCATCAGTAGATTGTGTTTCTTATAAGAAAGAAAAAAATCTTAGAAATCATTTTTCAAAAGTTTAGATTCTAACAAAACTCTTTTACAAAAATTTTTTGTAAATTATAAATAATTTGCACATCATTTACGGTATTAATAAACTTAGTGCTGTTAACTTGCATTAGGAAATATTTTTTCGGTCTTTTGCTAAATAACTTATGTGGTTGTGTGTGTTGGATATTCTTATCATATATGTAAAAACAGATATAAAAAAAAGGCAAATATTGTATTTCCTAAAAAAAGGGTCAAGCCTAAGATGAGCACGAAAAATATTTATGGCAAGAAAAAATTGATTAATTTTTACAATTTGCCTTTGCTTAAAGATTAGCGAATAGAAGAGGAAGAGAAAGCAAACACATCTATTGTAAATATTTTATCTCATAGAATTTTACCGCTGGCAATACTTTTAAAATATAGTTGATGTCTCAACTAAGAAAAAAGTCTCCATTTCGTTTGCAAAAAATTCTATGCAAATTGTACAAATATATTATGGTAGATTAATATTATAGCAATTTTTAAATTTTTAATTATTTTTTTCGTGCAAAGTTGAAACCATAATAATGTATAGAAACAATGAAAAATGTATAAATTTTGTTGATCATCATTCCTATGTGGACTATTGTAGTTGTTTTTTAAATGAGTGAATAAAAGTGTTGTGTTTGCGATAGTGTGCGATTGGTGTTGCGAAACTATCTTTCCCGTAAAACGTGCAGCTGTAATTCTCACGCCGTCTCCTTCTCTCCTAAAGGGTAAGTTATTATGTTAAAAATGTTCAGAAAATGTTTACATAAATCTTTAACAATGTTAACGATTTGTTTCTGTTTTGGGTAAAATTATAACATAACACGATAGAAATCTTCGAAGTTATTCGTGAATTATAATTTTCTATTTTTATAAAATTTTATTAAACAGCTGCTTAGGTTTACGTACATCGTTGTTTTTCGGATTATAACTTTGTTTTAACTCACAGTTGAGAGAAGTAATTGTAGAATCTATAAAACATATATCGTGATCATCGTGAGGGTTTGAGTTAGCTAACCATTATCCGTCTCTTTGCTACTAAGAAAACTCCTGCGGCTGCACAATGCAATATAGAAACGGCAACGATAGCAGATACGGCAATTTTCGTTTTTATTCAATAATTTTGGTCCCAAGCTTATAACATGGAGATGAGTCGCTTTTATACATATCGCCCGCCAAGGATGAGGTTTACATTCATGTAGACAAAATGTTTGCGGGGCCCCAAAAGGAAATCTCAGAGACATCGTAAAGTATGTATGTTCATGATCTTAACTGATTTAAACTTGTCCGTCGGTCTGTCTTTTTCTATGGTGTTTAGGTAATACAAAAAGGTTTCCGTTTTTGATATAATGTCCTCCCATTGGAGCCCCGGATAAATAGTTTTTTTATGAAAGGGACCGACCGCGTGTTTCAATTCATTGACTTTTGATAGTTCAAGTTTCTCTGTTAAGAAAGGTAATCTGCTCAAGTTTCTCTGTTAAAAAGATAATCTGTTCAAGTTTCCCTGTTAAGAAAGATAAACTGTTCGAGTTTCTCTGTTAAAAAGAAAATCTGTTCAAGTTTCTCTGTTAAAAAGATAATCTGTTCAAGTTTAGCTTACAGGCAGTAATTTTTGAGAAGTTTTGTACATTAGCGTATCTCGGTTCAAGGACGACCGCTGTAGAAAATGATTCGGATTGATCGGCTTTTCGTCTACTTACCATATAAGACCTTATTTTGAAGTCGTTACATGAATAACTGTAGTGCGGTATAAGATTTTGTACGATATTAATATTTAATTGTGGCCGTGGTTCCTTATAATGTCTTCACTAGGGTCCATCAATCAACTACGGTCAAGTTACTCGGCCTTATGATGAGAAGGTGTGATTGGTCTGGTATGGTAAAGAACAATGCTGAGTTTACCCATCTCTGCTTTGCTTTTCTTACTTGATTTGTACAAACACTTTTTTGAGTATAAAGGCTTGCAAAACCATTATGGGAAAAATATTATCCTACATATTATAAATCTTAACCCCCTTGATAAGTATAAAAGTGGATAGTTCCAATGAACAACTATGCATTCTTCTTGATATAAACTTGGGCATGATTTATCAACAAAAATGGAACTGGGCGCCCCATTGTGTTCATACCCTACACCACCTCCCTAAGCGTAAAGGAAGTTTGCGCGGACATATGCAAAACTCAGAAGGTCTTGAGATAAACCTGATTTTTATTATGACGAATGAAGATGAATGATTCCGAAAATGATTTTAAGCTTGTCCGTCCGTCCGTCTTATTTTTTTTGTGTTCAATCTCTAGGTCCCAATTGTTGGGAAATTTTAATGAAATTTAGTGCACTGGTGTGTTTTGGGCCCAAAAACGAACACTATTGAAAATGGTTTGGGTTGGAGAAATTTCTCGACCACTACTCCCCTAAAATCACATTTTGAAAAGCCACGAATGTCTGTACAATAGTGCAGGGAATTTTATGGTAGCCCGTTATACTTATTTCGATAATGGCTCAGGCTTTACATTGTCATTGAAGGTTTGGGCTACACAGGCTTTTCTCTTCCGTTTGTAACATCCAAAAATACTATATACGACGCGATACTATATCTATACGAAGGCGTTGTGAATGTGAGATCTTGAGTAAATATACATCTGTACGTCTACCTGTTCGTCTTTCTCTTCATTACGCAGAAAGCAAAAATGTTACTTTTGTCACAGACAATAGCAAAGAGAGGATTGTTCAATCCATAGAAGATATTAACCTAAATCCCTCAGAAAGAATATTTATCAGGTTACCTTACCCGGCCTCCGCACTATTAGAATAGAATTTCTTATGTAGAAGGCCACTTTGACGAATGACGAATGACGACGAATGATGATCAATTCAGCAAATGGTCCCAAGCTTGTCTGTCCGTCTGTTCGTTGTTGCAGTTTGTCACAATTTTGAAGATATTTTGGTAAAATTTGTGTATGTCGACATGTTGTGACGCAAGGACAAACATGTCTATTGAAAATGGCTCGGATCGGATCATCTCTTCAACCACTTCCCATGCAATGTATTAGATTGAAAAGCCGCTGTATGAATAACTGTGGGGTGGCGGCGGCTATTTAATCGTGAGCCCTGTCCCGCTATAGTGTTTTCACTTGCTGATTATTATAATTCGGATGCTAAGTTAAAACCACATTCCAATGAGGTGATTGGATCTTTTTTCTCTTTAAATCTTAGGCAACGTACGACGAATACGTTAAGTTAATTTTAAAGAAATTCCAATACTTGCCAAGGAAAGTTATTAGCTGTTTATCCAGGTGTTCAATATTTGAAAAATCTTCGGTAGGGCATCTGATCACCGCACCAGGTCTACTCTCATAACACCGCAACTGTAACTTGCAAAGTAACGTTCAGAATGTCACGAAATTTTGCAACGTATCATAGCTTAGTCTGTCAACAGTGTTGCCATATTTATGTAAGACCGTAGACTTATTGAGTGATCATCTTAAGCCTTAAGAGCCTTAAGTAATTAGAAAGAAGTTAAGAGAAGAAAAAACAACATTTTGTTTTTGTTTATTTTCGCATCAATTTATTGAATTTTTGGTTACAGAATTTTAAATATATTTATAATTTTTTTTTTTTTTTTTTTTTTTTTTTTTTGGTTTTTGGTTTTATTAATATTAGTTCTTAAAAGTCTTACATGAAATCTTACTGAGCAGATGGATGGATGATAAATGATTGTTATACAGTTTGTTAGGTTATGTACAAAATGTTTCTTAATGATTAGTCACGGAAAGAGTGCGGTTTTCATAGATCTTACAAAGAGATTTCATTTTTATTTATTTATTTATTTATTTAGTTATTTATTTTTCCCTTTTTTTTTTTTGTAAAATTTTTCAATCATGTTGTTGTTCTCCTATGTCTATTTCTACGATTTTCTTCTTCTTTTTCTTTAGAAAAAAATTTTG
>KK499903.1:295393-307795 GCA_000688715.1 Glossina pallidipes
CCCCCCCCTCCCCTTTCCACCCCCACCCCTCTCATCCTCATCCCGTTTATGTGCTTCCTTCCATCTTCTCTCCTATGCTCATCCATTTACAGAGCACAAGAGAGTAGTTGCTAACGTGTTTATAAAACTAATGGGAAGGATGACGGGAATGGAAAAGAAGCGAAAATTATGCTCTGTTCAGTTCTTATACCAAGGATTGAGGTAATCAAAGTGTTGAAACAGTTGGACTAAAGTGGAGATACTACAAGTGTAGAGTGCTATAGGATAAGAGTGTATGCCTAAAAAAGATTGGAAACAATCTCTTTGAAGATCTTTTCTAAGTAATTGGTAGATGAAAAAATGATTTCTTTAAAATTTTTTTTTTTAAATAACGGTTTCATTAACATACAAAACTTTATAGGTTTTGGGAATGTTTTTAAAATTATTTTCAATTGTTTTAGAGATTTTTACAATTTTTGAGGTAAAGTTTTCGAAGCAATTTGTAAATATTCGAATATTTTTTTTTTTGCTTTTAGTGTTTGAAAGTTGTTTTTGAAAATATTCAAATTTTTTTTTCAAATATTTGTTAATATCGTTTAAGAGATTTTTGAAATTTTTCTAAAAAAATTTTATTTAGAAATTTTTTCGTTTGTTTTTTTTTTTTTTTCAGGATTTCGAATATATTTTTGGAAATTTTTAAATTTATTGCAAAATGTTTTGATATTATTTTGCAAAATTTTTGAAAATTGTTTAAAGTGGAAGATAGTTTTGAAAGTTTTGAAAATTTATTGTAAAAATTTCAAAAATGTTTTTTGAGAATTTTTTGAATTATCTTAGAAATTTAAAAATATATTTCTTAAAATCATTTTTATTTTTAAAAATTTTTAAATTTTTTTTCGGAATCATTTAAAATTGCTTTAGAAATTTTTGAAAAGTTTTTCTTAAAGTTTTTGTAGAACTTTTTAAATTTTGTTTTTAATGTTTTTTTTTTACTAAATTTTTATTAAATTAAACAAAAATTAAAATTGTTTAAGAAATTTTTAAAAAATTTTTTTTTTTTAAATATTGTACAACCTTTTGAGTTTTGTTTTTAATATTGCAGAGATAGTTTTGAAAATATCAAAATTGTTTAATGTTCTTGTAGAAATTTTTGAATATTTCAGAGTTAATTTTGAAAATTTCAACAATTTTTAAAATCATTTTTGAGATTTTGAAATTTTTTTTTTCATTTCACAGATATTTTACAATATTTTTAAAATTTTTTTTCAAAATTTCTTATAATTGTTTTAGAAATTTTTGGAATTTTTTTAATGAGTTGAAGATATTTTCGAAATCTATTTTAAAAATTTAAAAATTTGTTTTAAAGTTCTTTTAGAAAGTTTTGATTTTAATGTTTCAAAGCTATTTTTGCAAAATTGTAAAATATTTTTTAAAAATTTTCGTTATATATTTTAAAAAATTTATGAATTTTAGTTTTTTTTAAATTTTTTTTTTAGTTTTATTTGAACAACTTGATTATTATTTAATATCTCTTCTCTCTCTATGTTTTATTGAATTTTAAGAAATAAGTAAAATGTTTTTTTTTTTTTTTGTAAAATTCTTTAAAAACGAAAATTTAATGTAATTTTGTATATTCATAAATTTTTTTTTTATATTGATTGTCTGTAAGCATGTAAGTGTAAGATTTTTGTCATCAACTGCCAACAAGTCTAGGATATCTTTATAATGTCTTATGTATATATTTTTGAAGGGTGTTTACAAGATATGCGGTAACGGTGGCGGCTTCTGGTTTTTCTCAAACTAAAATGTCTAACTTTTATGTTGTGCATAAATGGATGACGGCCAGGGTTATTGAATCTCTATAAATATATATACATATATACCTATATATATATATATATCTATAATATAAATGTAAATGTGTGGTTGCTGCTGGTATATTTTTATATGTATATGCGGTATGTTTGTCTCTATGTGGGTACATTTTCTTGACCTTTTCATATTATTTACTATTAATGTATTTTATTGATAGCAATTAGATCTTTCTTGTAATATTCACAGTTGTTGTCCTGTTGCCTGTTCTGTGTTTATTAAAAGGGAGTTGTGTTAAGGTCAAAATGATGCGGGTTAGAGTTTTCTTTGAATATTTGCCCGTTTTTTTTTTTTTATTTTTTTTTTTTTTTTTATGTTATGGTTAGATATAGATCTTCGTTTTTTGTTGTCTTTGCTTTCTGTCTTAAAGGCTTTTGTATTCTTGCTTCTTCTTCTTCTTTTTTGTGCCTATCACAAAAGGGTTAACCACAATTGAACAAAGATTTTCATTAGACCAGATGCAGATTTTTAATGTATAAGTAAAGAAGAAAAAAAGCCGATAGCATAGAAAGGATTCAAGGACCAGAGTTCTATAACCATTTATTAAATCTATTATATATACATATATATACATATATATGTATCTATACTTAATGGGTTAGATCTATTATAGTTTCTCTTTTTAAAGCTTATTTTTTTTTGCGAAATTTTAAGACAAAGACAAATTGTTATTGAAATGTATTTGAATATCTATGCTCGTTGCAAAATATTATTTTTTGAAATTTGGTTTTCTTCTCTAAAATCTTACGAAACTTTGAAATCTTGTCAATTTTTAATTTTCTGAACTAAATAGGGATCAATAATTGTCGGTTTTTACCTACAAATGACTAAGTCACTCTATTTAAGTTGATTCTTAGGACATGCGTAATTATTTAAAATAAAAATGTTTTGAAATTTCGGATTTTAGAACAAATCGGTTTTGGCGTTTTTTTGCCTTGTCGTCTAAACTCAAAGTTAGGGCCTTCTGTAGAAACTGCTCGCAATCCTTATCCATTTATAGAGTACTTTGCAGTGATTAAATCTAAAAATTTTTGGAAATTTATTTGAATTTTCTCGTTTTAATAAAAGTCAAGTTTGGCGTTTTTTGGTTTTTTTTTTGTCTAGACACACGATTGAAACTCTCTGTGAAAACTGCTTTGAATACTTTTTCATCTATAGCGTACTTTGTAGCTATTAAATATAAAATTTGATCAAATTCTCGGGTTTTAATAGAAATCAAAATTTGGCGGTTTTTTTATTTTACGTCTAGACTGATGATTGAAACTCTCTGCGGAAAGTGCTTTGGATACTTTTTCATCTATAGTGTACTTTGCAGTGATTAAATATAAAAATTTTTTTAAATTTAGTTAAATTTTTGGATTTAAATAAAAAGCATATTAGCGTTTTTTTGCTTTTATAAGTAAACTTGTGGTTAGTCAACTTCGCCGAAGCTACTCTCAACATTTTGCATATGTATGTACTTTGCAGGTATTTAATCTTAAATGTTTTTGAAATTTTGTCAAATTTTTGGATTTCAGTAAAAATCATTTTTGACGTTTTTGGAGCTTCTGTATCTAAATTCATGGTTAGGATTTACTGTACAGGCTGATATTAATACTTTTCTTAGGATATAGTACTTTGCAGCTTTTTAATATAATGTTTTTTCTGAAATATAGTTAAACTTTTCGACTCTTGGTAGAAGTCATTTTTGGCGCTTTTTCGTTTTTCCGCCTAAACTCCCCGTTTAATCGGCTTTCAAAATTTTCCTATCTACGGAGTACATTGCGTTTTACGTTAAATGTAAATTGTTTTTTTGAATTTACTTGAATTGTCGTAATAAAGTAGACATGTCTTCTTCAACCGTTTTTTAATTTTTCCGTCGAAACTTATGGTTAATACTCTTCGCCGAAACTGTTGTCAACATCTAGCAATATACGTAGTAGCTTCGGAAATCTTTAGTATCGAAAATTTTTCAAATCTAGTCAAGTTGTGTTTTGGCGGTTTTTTGCTTTTCTCCGTCAAGGGTGTTTTCAAGTTGGTTTTAGGAAATTCAAGGTCTTGTGACTATTTACTATAAATATTTGTTAAAAAATTGTTTATTGAAAGTTACACAAATTTTTGCAATTTAAAAGAAAATCATTTATACCGAGTTTTACGCAAAGATAAGTTAACTTTTCAATCAATTCCGTAGAAATTGCTTTTCATAATAATTTTTAATAAAAATTTACTTTCGAGGCACTTAATAAAAATATCCATTTAAATTTAGTTAAAATAAGAAGAAATTCGTTTTGGCGCTTTTTTTAAATTAAATTTTCTTTTTGAAACTTTCTTCATTTATAAGTAAAAATAATGTTTGTTGAATGTTTTGTGTACAATATTTTTGAAAATCATGTCAAATTTTAGTAATCTACTAAATAATCACTTTTTAACATTTCAGCGTTTTTTCGTTAGTACTTTCACAGTTTTCAAAAATTTTCCAAGCTTTTAAGATTGTATAGCCTAAGATCAGACAAATATTTGTACGACATAAACAGTTTTCGAAATGTTTTTTTCCAATTGTTTTATTTTAGTAAAAATTACTTTAGCGCTTTTCCGTCGTTTCATTTTATTTGATAGTTAAAGTTTTTCGTCATATAGAAAGCGCTTCAAATGATTTTCTTAGTAAACTTTTTAGCTGAGCTTTTATTTATATGATTTTTAAGTGTTACGAAATTCAAGAAATGATTCCGTTGCCTTCACAGAGATTGCTAATTGGAATGAAAGGTAAAAGGAGTACAGTAACCCGATAAAGATGCCCGGAGATAAGAATAACCACTATTTTCAAGGAAAGCATGTTTGCTGAGTTTGGTCTCTTACTGGGTTAAAGGGATAATTACTATTTTTATGGAAACCAGGTTTGCTGAGTTGCGACGCTTAATGGGTTAATTGAAAAAAAAAGGAATAATTACTATTTTTATAGAAATCGGATTTGCTGAATTTCGACGCTTAGTGGGTTAATTAATATTTAAATTAAAAAAAAGGAATAATCACTATTTTGAAGGAAAGCATGCTTGCTAATTTTCGTCCCTCAATGGGTTAATTGATATGTAAATAAAAAAGGGAATAATCATTATTTTCAAGGAAGTTTCGTCCCTTAATGGGTTAATTGATATTTAAATTTAAAAAAAAGAAAGGAATAATCACTATTTTCAAGGAAAACGTGTTTGCTAATTTTCGTCCCTTAATGGGTTAATCGATATGTAAATAAAAAAAAAAAGGCTTTTTTTAAATTTTGCTGGAAAAGGAATTTGTATTCGTTTTAAATGGAATAAGTAAAAACTTTTCTAATATTTTTTTGTTTTTTTTTTTAGGATTTATTTATACTTTGAATACTTAAATAAATGATTTTATATAAAAAATTTTTTACTTGTGTAAAAAGAAAAGTTTTTTTTTTTTTCTTATACTTTATTAAATAAATGAAAACTCTTTTGAAATTTGTTTTTATAAATTTTTCTTTTTTTTTTTTTAATCTCAAATCATTAAAATACAATTTTGTTAAAACATATATTTTATGCCATAAGATAATTTTTGTTTTATTTCATAATTTTAATTTTAAGAATTTTATTATTTTTATTTTTTTTTTTTCGATTTTAGTAAAAATATACATTTGCTAATGTTATGAATTGAATCTTGGATCAGGCATATAATATTTTATTCACTTTTTAGAATTCTTAAGATCAGTTAGGTGAGCAAATTTTCTCTCGGAGATTTATTAGAGTACTTTGTTACGAGTCCTTCAAATCATGTTAAAACTTTATTGTTCCCATAAAAAATTAAACTAAGAATAGAAAGTAAAAATCGAATTGAAGTAAAAGTTGAATTTAGAACTTGTTTGTGTACTTCTTGAACGGAGGAAGGCTGCACATGTTGTAGTAGAAACTTAAAATCCATATATGGAAATGATTTTTAATTAAAGTGGGAAAGGAAACTTGAATTGAAATTGAAATGAGATGAAAACTGGAACATGGAACATTAGTCGGCCTTGGATTCGTATTTCGAATCGGCTATGCGTTATTTCATTAACCTGGCATTTGCATTAAGTTCCAGCCATTTGAACTAAGCTGCAGGCAAAGAATCTGTAGCTTAATTGGCTCTGATTTTAAGTAGCAACTGAAACTTGCATGTGGAAGCTGGGATGAAAGTGAATTATGAGTTGGCCTTGAGCTATGGCACGAAATGGAATTTGAACTAAACTCCAGCAAAGAAGCTGTAGCTTGATTGACTCTGATTTCAAGTAGCAACTGAAACTTGTATATGGAATTTGAAATAAAAACGAAACATGAATTGGCCTTGAGCTATGGCAACGAAGTGGGATTTGAACCAAGTTTCAGGCAAAGAATTTGTAGCTTGATTAACTCTGATTTCAAGTAGCAACTGAAACTTGTATATGGAATTTGAAATAAAAACGAAACATGAATTGGCCTTGAGCTACGGCATGAAATGGGATTTGAACCAAGTTCCAGGCAAAGAATTTGTAGCAACTGAAACTTGTGTTTGGAAGCTGGGATGAAAGCGAATTATGAATTGGACTTGAGTTAAGGCGCGAAATGGAATATGAACTAAGCTGCACGCAAAGAATCTGTAGATTGATTGAATAAAAACGAATTATGAATTGGCCTTGAGCTATGGCGCGAAATGGAATTTGAACTAAGCTGCAGGCAAAGTGACTGTGATGTTAAGTAGCAACTGAAACTTGTATATGAAATTTGAAATAGAAACGAAACATGAATTGGTCTTGAGCTATGACACGAAATGGAATTCGAATGAACTCTGATATATGGAACGAATTGGATTTTGAATAAAGATTGAATGCAGGCAGAAACCGATATTGAAATGTATTAGAAATTCTAATGTGAGTGAGACTTGGATCGATGTGCAAAGTAGAACTTGATTTAATTAACTTTGGATGGACGTAAAAACTGGATGGATGAAGTCCCATTTTAAAGCAAAACATTTTCAGAAAGAAGAAAATTTGAAAAAAATATTTTGAAAGTTAAAGCAGATACCAAATTGAATAAATCATTCCGATAAACTTTTAGACGATAATTGCTTTCAACTACAAAAAAAAAAATATCCGATTTTTTAGCCTCAGCTAATGAGTATCGTAAAGATAATATATATATATATATATATATATATATATATATATATATAAAATAAGTAAAAACGAAAGGAATTAATTTTTTTTAAATTTTTTTCAAAAACGAAAATTATTAAAGAAAATATATTTATTTAAAAAGAAGAATAAAAGAAATAAAAGAATTAATGAAAATTTTATTTTATTTATTAAAGGGAGCTTTTGTTAGTCGTGGCTTTAGTTTATAATTAAAATTTTTCAATTTTGCGTTTTGCGTCAGATTGGATTCAGATTAAGGATTTTTTTGTTTTTATTCATTGATTTCTGTTGTTCTTTCTTTTTTCTTTTTGAAGGCTTCATAAAGTCTACTATCGATTCCAATAAAAAAAAAAAAAAAATTTTAAATTAAATTTTATCTTAGTTCCATATGATTTTCGGTTTTAATAAAGACTATCCAAGTGTGTTGTTAATCTGAATATTTGAAATCAAATTCTTCGCGAAGTCTATATAATGCCTTTATAAGTACATAAGATCAAGTCATTGTCAAAGGAACAAAAAAGGAAATTGGAATTTTTTATTCGTTTTTTATACCCAGCGTCTGTGAATGATAACAAAATAGTTATATCGATTGTATAATCGGCAGCTTGAACCTTACCTTTTCAAAAGGTAACATCGGAGTAAAGTGTGCATGAGGGGATTTTAAGAGAGAGAGAGAGAGAGAGAGTACAGTTCGTCAATAAATATTATAAATCTCACGATTATATAAAATTATTTCAAGACATTTTCATAAATAAATTATTATCGCTTAGACAATTAGATTAAATATTTTCTATTCGGATATATTTTAAAAGTTAAATATAAAGATGGTTCCCTTGGGGTGCGAGAGTATATTATCTTTGTATGGATCGATCGATTCAGAATCACTTTCAAAATCATTTTCTGAATCGATTTAAATGTGTCTGTCCGGTTGTCTGTCTTATATTCTCGATTTTAACCTATAAACCTCAATTTTTAAAAACATTTATTTTCTAAATTGAGTTAGCACTGTCTATCCTTTTGTCTGTCTGTCTGTCTTGTATCGTTCTTTCAACTTACAGTCTGCAATTTTTGTAATATTTTGATGAAATTTGATATAACGAAATGTTTTGGCCCAACAACGAATGCTTCGGATCGGATTACTTTTTCGATCATTTTCCATATAAAGTTTCGCATCGGATTATTTTTTCGACCATTACTCATATGAAGTCTTATTTTGAAAAGCCATTATATGATCAAGTCTAGCGTGGTGTAGGGTGTTTTTTGTTTGTTTTTCAAATTATAATAATTTCCAGATTTTAAAAATGTTTTTAATATCTGCCTGAAAAATGTATGACTTTGGCAAGAAAATTGGAAGTAAATATTTTACTGAGGGTAAGCAATATTTTTAGTAGTATATGTGAGTAATATCTGGTAAAGTGTAGAAAATATATTCGAAAATTTGCAAAATTATTTGACTGATTTTGTTTGTCTGTTTGCAAAAAAAAAAAAAAAAAAAAAAAAAATGGTTAATAAATCATTAAAAAAGAAGTGATGAATTTGATGATAAGGAAAAAGGATTATAATACAAAGTAAAAGGCAAAGCTTAGATTAAGTCTTAGGTTAAGGTTGATTTTCTGTTTACTTAGAAGATAATGCAAGAAATGTTATAAGAGGATTTTCTAAGTCAGACCCCAGATTGCCTTGTTATATATTCACAAACTGATTTTCAATTATTCGACATTTGAAGCTCATTAGAAATCTGAATCGACATTTGAAGCTCATTAGAAATCTGAACGTTTTCCATAAGTGGGCCTTAATATCTCGTGACGGTTACTTTGGCTGTACTTTAGTTTTCTATGGTCTGTTTAGAAAGATGAGAAGAACATAGTTCGTGCGTCTCTTATAGCTAGAAATAAGTGGAGAGATTAAGACGACTGTTATGAGTTGTCATCAAAATTTCAAATTCACAATCAGTTCATTGATGGATTTAAAAAGCCTTAGCAAGTTGGCGTAATTCATAAAAAGCCTTATAGCTTCAATTTTCAAGAGTGATTTTTGGATTACATAACAAATTGTGTAACTCATAACTGATGCTTTTAATAGTTCTGAAATTATAAAATATTTTTTTTCTTCTTCAGGGTTCGTCTTAGGTTGGATTGGTTTTAAGCGGAGACTTCCTTAAAATTGTAGAAGATGGAAAGGGTTAGTGTTTTTTTTTGTTTTTCCAGTAAACATTACGATTACGTTTTGACTTTCAACAGATGAAATGTTTCTTTTTTTTTTTTGACTTAAAATTATTTTTTATATATAAAAATGTCTAGACACAAGTCTATTCAATTTCAATAACATTTTTTTTTTTTTTTAATTTTCTTAATTTGGATGATGATAGGAATTTGGTAAAAATTTGTAGTCAAAGGCAAAGTGATGAGATTGATCTTCAAAAATGATGAAATTTTGAATTTATAAGAATTTGGATGATTTCATAACTGATACTGATTGAAGACCACGTTTCATGGCCGTTACATAAGAACTTTTTCTGCCAGCATTTATTTAAAAATGTATGATAATTGACTAAATTATTTTATATTTTTGATTTTATTATTTTTTTTTAAGGATTTTGATGCTTATTTAAAGAAGTCATTCGAGGACTACTCTTTGGCCTTGTTAGTGTTTACTGAAAATATGTAATAATATTTTTCTTTTTTCATTTTTTTATTTTTTTATTTTTTTTTAGATTTTTCAAATAAGTCGACATATTAAGTTTTGCCTCTCAGTGTTTAATGATAATAATAACGCATTAAGATCAGATAATAAGATGAGGATGGAGATGATTCGATGATCTATGATGAATGAGAAATTAATTTCTCCTATCATTTGAAACTAAATTGTGCCATCTACCGATGACAGCTTCTGCGATCCAAATAATGATTAGTTATGAGCATAAGTGATAAGATTTTTAATGACGATGATGACTTATGGGTATAGTAATATGATAAATAAGACTTTTCTAATGTCAGTTGAATATAATTTTTGTGATACACTGACGACAGCTTTTGAGATTCAAACGATGATTAGTTATGGACATAAGTTTTATAAGAGTTTCAATGATAATGATGACCAGTGGGAGAGAACTTTTCTAATGTTATTTGAATCTAATTTTAATAATCTTTTGGCGACGGGTTTTGGGATCCAAGTGGTGATTAGTTATGGCCGTAAGTGATAAGATATTTAATTAAAATGATGACTTATGGACCTTCAGATCACCTACTGACGACAGCTTCTAGGATTCAAAAGATACTTAGTTATGGGCATAAGTGATAAGAGATTTAATGGTGATGATGACTGATGGGGTTGCTTGAAATTTTAATTTTTCAAAATTTTTCATATGCATTTCATTTGTTTATAATTTTTTTTTTTTTTAATTTTTAGCATTTTGGAAATTTATTAAAAAATCTTTCAAATATTTTTATTTTAGATTTTGTTTTATTTTTTCTTTAAAACCTTGATTTTACATATGTTTAGTTAACTTTTGATGAATTTTTTATATTTTAGGTTAAGTTTTTTTTTTTGTTTGTTTTTTCTCTTAAATTTATTAATGAATTTTCCTTTAATTTAGTCAATTTTAAAAAGTACAATTTTTTAAAGTGAAAACAATTTGTTAAAACTGTTTGTTCTTTTGGAAAGATATGCAAAATGTTCTCAAGATAAGGCATTTTTGGAAACTTGCAACCCAATCGCATCATTCATTCTATTTTGTTAATTTGTTTTTACTTTTTATTTAACCTATGCAATAATATACAGTATGATGAAGGAATTTGAGAAGAAACCAGATATAAAATAAAAACTTATCATATCTAATAGGTACTGATGCTTAAAAAAAAAAAAAGGCAAAAAGTTGCAAGTCGCAATAGTTTATTTAGTTGTAGAGAAAGTGTTGAAAAGAAGTAAGTTTTTCGCGTGAGGAAACGATGATGAAATTTTCATATTATTTTATCAAAAAAAAAAAAAGTAGAAATTTTTAGCCTTTCGCCAAGGTACAAGGACAAGGCAAAATGTTGCAAGTCAAAATATTTTTTTTGAAATTAAGAAAATGTATTAATTTTCTCGAGCCGAAGTAATGCGAGCGAAAATTTGGAGGATAAGATTTTTAAAGCAACTGCTCGGTTATAAATACAAATAAAAATTTATAAATTTTCAAAATATCATTTATTTATAGCCAAAAATGACGAAATGACGAAGAATCGATTTTCAGTTTTTGTTCGAATTTTTTACAGAATTTGAATTTATTTTAAGGTTAGAAATATTTTGGAATTCTTGCGCGAAGAACGCCAAGGGATCATAAGAATAAGGCGAGTATTTTTAGACTTCGATTAGTGCAGAATAGCGGGTATACTAGTTTCATATAGCGCCATTTTTGGCAAAGAAGATGGCTCTCCTTGTTCTGTAATACGGAAGTATTGGCGTAATTGTTAATTGAATTGTTCAAGAAAATTTCAGCTAACCGAAATTTAATAAAGTTATTACGCTCAGTCTTTGCTGGAAAAATAACTTTTTCAGAGAGTCAGTCTTTAGTGGGGAAAGTAATTATGCCGGATATTTTCTTCTCGCAGATAGCTTTAAGCAGTTTTTGAACTCATGTGAATGTTATATGATCAGATTGCTGTAAGTGTAAATGGATTCAGTAGGCTTCTTTAGAGAGTCAGTCTTTAGTGGAAAAAGTAATTATGCCGTATATTTTCTTTTCGTAAATAGATTTAAGCAGTTTTTGAACTCATGTGAATGTTATATGATCAGATTGATGTAAGTGTAAATGGAATCAGTAGGGTTCTTTAGAGTGTCGGTTTTTAATGGGAAAAATGATTTCTTTAGCGAGTCGGCCTTTAGTAAGAACAGTAATAATGCCGGATATTTTCTTTTCGTAAATAGATTTAAGCAGTTTTTGAAGACGTGGTAATGTCATATGGTCACCTTGACGGGGGTGTAAATGGAATCAGATGGTTTCTTTAGAGAGTCAGTCTTTAGTGGGAAAAATGGTAATGCCGTGTTAATGTCATATGATCAGATCGATATAGTTGTAAACGAAATCAGGTGATTTCTTTAGAGAGTCAGTCTTTAGTGGGAAAAATGGTTTGGTGAGAAAAGCAATGATGCCGCATATTTTCTTTTCGCGGACAGTTTTAGGCAGCTTTTGAACACGTGATAACATCATATGATCAGATCGATGTAGTTATAAGTGAAATCAGGTGATTTCTTTAGAGAGTCAGTCTTTAGTGGGAAAAATGGTTTGGTGAGAAAAGCAATGATGCCGCATATTTTCTTTTCGCGGACAGTTTTAGGCAGCTTTTGAACACGTGATAACATCATATGATCAGATCGATGTAGTTATAAGTGAAATCAGGTGATTTCTTTAGAGAGTCAACCTTTAGTCGGAAATATGG
>KK499903.1:309631-320626 GCA_000688715.1 Glossina pallidipes
CACTAATTTAATTTACCACAAGCGGTGTAGGGTATAAAATATAAATTTTTAAAAAGTAAAAACATTCACTTTTCGGATGTAAATTTTAAAGCCTAATAACAAAAAATAAAATTTTAGAAATGGTTTCATTAACCGCTTGCTTGAGTTCAAAAATAAATATTTTCAGAATAAATGCAACACTTTTTTTCTTACAGAGTTGCATTAATTATACTTAAATCTCTTCTTTTTTTTTTTTTTTTTTTTCTTTTTTTTTATAATTATTTAATAACATGTTATATGAAATAAGAAGAAATAAAAGAAAAAAAAAAAAAAAACAAGAAGAGATTTAAGTATAATTAATGCAACTCTGTAAGAAAAAAAGTGTTGCATTTATTCTGAAAATATTTATTTTTGAACTCAAGCAAGCGATTAATGAAACCATTTCTAAAATTTTATTTTTTGTTATTATGTTTTAGAATTTACATCGCAAAAAGTGAATGCTTTTACTTTTTAAAAATTTATATTTTATACCCTACACCGCTTGTGGTAAAATAAATTAGTGCAGATGTGTGCAAGACTCAGAAGGACTTGAGGTAGGCTCAACTTTTCTTATATAAATCGATTTGGAATCATTTTCTGAATCGATCTACGCTAGTCTGTCCGTCTGTCCATATAAATATATTGTCTTGAATATCAAACTATTAATTAAATGATTCTTTAAGTTTCTCCTATTATTTTTTTATACTTTACCCGCACTTTCTAATGGTATATTGAGTTTGTTGCGATCGTACGTATTACTCAGAAGGACTTGAGACAGACTGAACTTTCACTTATTCCAATCAATTTAGTATCAATTTCTAAATCGATCCATGCGTGTCCGTCCGTCTATTCGCCTAAATATTTTCTCGTGAATTCCGAAGTATTGAATAATTGATTCTTTCGGTTTTTCCTATTATACCCGCACCTACGTGCGGTATAGTGAATTTGTTGCGACCGCATGTAACGCCGAAAGGGCAGATTGAACTTTCATTAATTTACAATCATTTTCTGATTTGATTCACACTTGTCTGTCCCTGTGTCTGTTCGTCTCGATTTGTATTCTTACATATCCCGGTGATATTTTCATGATTAATTTGGATTAGATTTAGTATATCGGCGTTTTTGACCCAAGGACGAACACTATTGAAAATGGACACTTTGAGTCCCACCAATTTGTCCGTAAAGCCTTATTTTGAAAAGTCGTCATATCAATAACTGTAGGATGGTGTAGGGTATTTAGTTATACGCCGTGGCCGATTTTAGTATTAGTCCCCTTGAAACTTCATTATATTATATTCAGAATGCAGAATTTCGAATGCTTAGAGTTTATTCTGAAGGCTTTTTCTTGTACTTTTGTACAATAAATGATGTAAATAAGAGTTAATTTCAAGATTTTCAGAACTGATGCTTTTTAAGCAATATAGAGATTAACCGATACTCTCAGATATCTAGGTATACAAAACGATTAGAAACGATTTTTAATTGCTTTGCCGAATGCAGTTTTTGGCCGTTCGCGGTGATTTTGCAATTGGAAATGTGTTAGGTCTTCTAAGTGAGCCTTAGAGTTTTCTTCTTGTTTGCTTAGTAAAAATGCTTAGTGCGCGATTAAGTATAGAAATTTTATAATTTCCAAGGCGAGATATATTTTTGAAAGAAATTTCAGCAAACTGTGTTAAACATCCTCTAAAGAAGATTTCATTAAAAATATTGACTTAATTTTGTATTTGATTTTCATTAGTTTTTTTCATTTCACATGATTTTTGAAAAAGAAGGTGCTTAGTGGAGATTGTGGGGAGCTTTCAAGGGTGAAGTGACAACGAGAAAGAGTATTTAACTGTAATTCAAGAAGTAATTTTTACCGAAGATGAGAGAATGTTTAGAGCTGATTAAGATTTAATGCTGAGGGTTTCCGAGCATTCGGAAAACGTTATTTTCAGTGTTCAATGAGTCTTCTCAGAACAAATAGTCGGGGAAGTGAAAATGAAATAATAATAATTTATAAGATTTTTAGTTAAATCAAAGCATATGTATGATGGCCGTTTCAAACGCTCTAAGAATTGAAGACTTGAAATTTCCGGGAGCAGATATATTAAGAGACTTTTCACTTTAGATTATAGATGATATTTAGAAGAGCAAATAGCAGTTAATATAATATAATATATTTTAATGGTGCCAGATGAAGATATTTAGAGAAAATTTCAACTGTCCATAAATTGATATTCCGGGCGTAGAAGATTTTCAGTATTCGAGAAAATAAGCTTATGTGACTTTTTAATGATTTAACGAACGAATGGACAAATACTTAAAGAAATTATTTCGAGTATATTTTTTATATCTGCTTAGGGAAATAATAAAGAGAGAAGCACAAATTTCGCTATTTATAAAGGAAGCTGTGAACTTTCGAAAGTATGTGCTAAGGAAAACGTGTGTGAAAAGATATTTTAAATACTTGAGAAGGCAGATCTTTACTATGAAGTTTTGCTATTTCGAAAAATTATACTTAAAGTTGTAAACGAGATATTGGGAAGAATTTCGACCGTTCAAGTGTCTATAGATACTACAAATTTTTACTGTCGTACTGTCGAGATATTAATAATGGTTTGATTTGGTCAGAAGGTGAAATTTAAAGAAATGTTTCGAAGATTTTGATAGTCCATGAGCTGCTATATAGTGAAGTTTTTATTTGTTCGAGAAAAAAAGTTTACCAGATATTTTATTGTTCGCATGTGTGCGGAATTAGTGAGACAAGATTTTTTTTTTTTGATCGAGAGATGCTAGCTAAAGGAGAGTTTGACTCTCAGGCGGGAGTTGTATATAGTGTCGATTTTGATAATTTGAGGGGAGTAATATTTTGATTAGTGTTTGGATATTCGCCAAGAGATATTTAAAAAATAATTGACTGTTCAGTTAAGAATATTTAATAGTGACTTTGGTGATTCGAGAAATTATATTTGGAAAGGATTTTGAATGATCGTGAAGTGATGTTTTGATAATAGAGTTCGACGCCTAGTTAGCGAGTTTGACAGTTCAGCAGGGTATATTTCAAAAATAAATTATAATTTTTTTTTGGTTCCGAATTCCGGAGAAGATTTCGTCTTTTATAGCCGAACATGATACGTAGAGAAGTTTTTGAGTGATCGTTAAGCGATTATTTGAGCATAGATTTTTACCGTTCGAGAGATGATATTCAGAGGAGACTTTGACTGCTAAAAAAGATATATTTACCAACAAGATATGTATCGAGAAGATTTTATTGTTTGAACGAAAATTTCCAGAGCGAAGTTTTTCATGATGATCGAGAGGTGATATTTAGAGAAAATCTACAGTGATCGTATGGCGTTATTTTTAAAAGGGATTTCGACTGTTCGAGAGATCGTATTTAGATGAGGCTTTGAGTGCTAAAGGGAAAGAAAGAAATTCGCTATAAATTTGAACTGTTGAACCAGATATATTTCGAGAAGATTTTGTTGTTCGAATGTGAATTTCCAGAGAAGTTTTTCATGATGATCGAGAGGTAATATTTAGAGAAGATCTGCAATGATCGCAAGTTGATATTTTTAAAATGGATTTTGACTGTTCGAGAGAGGATTTTGACTGTTAGAAGAGGCTTTGATTGCTAGAGGGTAGGCGTTTGCTATAAATTTGAACCGTTCAACAAGATATATTTCGAGAAGACTTTATTGTTCGAATGTGAATTTGCGGACAAGTTTTTGATTGTTCGAGAGCTGACATCAAGACAATCTCTTGAGTGATCATAAGAAAATGTTTTAAGAATAGATTTTAACTGTTCGAGAGATGATGTTTAGAAGACGCTTTAACTGCTAGAGAGAAGGCTTTTGCTATAAATTTGGATCGTTTAACAGAATATATTTCAAAAAGATTTTATTACACGAATGTGAATTTTCGGAGAAGTTTTTGATTGTTCGAGATGTGATATATAGAGTAGATTTTCAATGATCATAAGAGAATAAATTTGAGAATAAATATTGACTGTTCGAGAGATGTTGTTTAGAAGACACGAAATGCTTGGGATGGATTACTTGCAACAAATTTTTACTGTTTGACAAAACATACTTCACGCAGATTTTGCTGTTCGAATAGGACTTGCCAGAGAAGATTTTGACCGTTCGAGAGTTGAGATTAGAGGAGACTCTGTGTAATCGTACTCTGATATTTTAAGAATAAATTTTATACGTTCGAGAGATAATATTTAAAAAAAGGCTTTGAATGCTAGAGCGGAGATATCTACTATAGGTTTGACTATACAATAAGATTTATTTCGGCATTGTTCGAATGTGGATTTTTGATTGTTCGAGAGGTGATATTTAGAGAAGCTTTAGAATATTCAAGAGATGATTTTTAAAAAAGACTTTTACTGCTGCTGAGTGAATATTTACTATGAATTTTTACAGTTCGGCTTAATATGTTTCTAGAAAACTTTGCTCGAGTATGGACATTTAGAGAAGATTTTGACTGTTCGAGAGTTGGTGTGTCTAGTGAAGGCATCGATTGTTCGAAGAAAAAAAATGTTTGCTCTAAATTTTATCAGTTCGACAAAATTATTGCTTTATTAGGGCGAAGATGTTTCAAAAGATTTTAAACGTTCTATAGAAGATATTTAGATTAGACTTTAGGTACTAGGGATGATGCCAACCGCAGATTTTGACTATTTAAGAGCCGATATTTAGAAGACATTTTAATTGTTCGAATCGAGATATTTAATAAAGATTTTGATTATTCAAGAGATGTTATTTAGAAGAGATTTTTAGATTTTTGTGCAATGGAAACTTTATAATACCGATTTTGTCAATTAGAAAGATGATATTTTGAGAGGCACGATCGTCAAGTGACATTTAAAGAAGAATTTTTTGGTTTCCGGGGAGAGAAATTTTTTGAGCAATCGCTTAAGTTATATAAATCAAATCGCAACAGGTGTTTAGTAAGGAATTTAATTATTTATATTTTGATAGTTCGGAACGATGCCACTAGTAAAGATTTGCACTGTTCGAATGATTATGCTTAGAAAAGTCACGTTTAGCAAAGATATAATTTTTGCGGTTGAAATATTTAATGCTCTGTCATGACAGTAAATGGTTTTTTTTTTTTTTTTTTTTTTTGGGGGTGTGGGTAAGGATGGTTTAATTAGAGACGCAAAGTTATAGGTTAGTTGAGAAACAAATACTTAACATAACTTTCGGTTTAAAAAAAATTTATCACTTAATCAGCCTGAGACATATCTCTAAATAAAATTTTTCATTGTTAGAGAAGAAGTCTTGAATAACTTAGCGAGTATCGCTTTAGTGAGTTGAAATTGCAATGAAGCTCAGTGGCAGAAATGGAAAAAAGTAAATCCAAGGATTAATGAGAGTCCATTGTAGGTTCGGTTATCGATGTTCACAAGATGTTTTCAAACACTGTTTAATGCTTTTGAATTTTGTTTCTATTTTTTTGCCTAGCTGTGGATTGAGTGCTTGCAACTTATTCTGAAGAAATGGCGAAGTTTTTTAAATGTTGATATTTTGCTTTGAAAACATTTTTAGGTTTATTTTTTTAAGATTTTTTTTTAGGTTAGTTTTAGGTTAGGGTTTAGTGTTACATATAAGATAAGCAACAAACGAATTGTTGTCTTAATCAGCTTGAGATTTTTACTTTCGATTTAGAAATTCTTTCCCGAAACATTTTCAGATTTTAAACATGAACGCAGAATATGTCGCATAAGCTGTAAACCTTAGGTTAACAAACTCAAGTAAACAAGGTTAATAAGCTTGGAAAATCGGGTTAATCCACATGTGAAATGGTTTGGCTGTTAACTTAAATTTTTTTAATTTAAGATTATAAACTTTTGACTTTTTTTTTTTGTATTTTTTTTTTTTTTGTGAATTTTGTATAATTTTTAAAATTGTGTTTTAAAGCTTTTCAATAAATTCATTTGCTTTAGTCTGCTCTACAAGACTACTGATCGTTAAGAATTTGTCTTTTCATCTTAATTTTATATGCCTGATCTTTAAAATTTGCGGAATAATTTGCAATTATTTCGTAGGAAAAAAAAATATTTTTTTTTTTTTAAGAATTTTATACATAGTTAAAAAAATTGTTAATTTCTTTTAATCAAAATTTGTAATTTTTTCAGAATTTGTTTTTTTTTCTGACGCTTGTAAATTTCTCATGTTTTTTTTTTTTTTTTGTAGTTTTAGGATTTTCTTATTACCATTGAATAATTGTGGCCAAATAACGTAAATTTTGTGCTACCAAAGGTAAATTTTGTTTGGACGGATTAGAAGTGCTAGAAAAATGAAGAAAAAAAAGAATAAAAAAAAAAAAATATTAAAATGACACCTTAAAAATATAATACAATTAAATATTATATATAGTAAAAATATTGTTATACCCTCAACCACTTATAATACGTGAGTATGTTAAGTTTACGCAGATGTTTGAAACATCCAGCAGAAGTACAGATACTCCCAGCTTTCAGCATAGAGTTCGATTTGATATAAACTTGTTTGTCCGTCTGTCAGTCTGACGGTCTTGCTTTCTTGCATTCAATGTGCAGACCCCGCATTTTGATGCACTTTGCTACATTGGACATTGTTGTGAAAATGTTTCGAATCCGATAACTGTCTCTATCACTTCCCATATAACGCCTTCTTTTGAAAAGTTGTTATATAATCAATTGTACAGTGGTGTAGGGTATTTATATGGCCGATTTTGCCCGACTATAATGTTTTTACTTGTTTTATTTAAATATTAAATTTATGTTCCATGTTTTTCTTTTTTTCAAATATTTAGACGTTTTTCAAGTTATTAGAAAAAACTTCGAAAATTGGATAAATAAATTTTAAAAATTTTTAAGAAAATTTTTCCTTTTCAAAAAATCTTATATACATATAATATATAATAAAACTCATGTAAGAAAAAGTGCAAAAATTTTATCTTATAGTGTAGGTGATGAAAAAACTTTGAATTGTTTTGAAAATATTTTTTAAAAAATTTTCAAAAAGCTTAAGTACTTAAATTTTAATAAATTCGTTAATGATTCTTTTTAACCTTAATTCAGTCTTTTAGTTTAATTAATAATTGTTGTTGTTGTTGTTGTTGTATTATTTTTTTGTTTTTCTTGCATTTTGTTTTATTTTTTTTACATTTTTTCTTGGTGCAGGGTTATCCATAGCCGAAGTGAATGTAAATAAAATGCATTTCTAATTGAGATTTGGATCAAATTTTTTTTTTGCAGCGTATTATTTGGATCTTGGCATGAACGGTTGCGGATTTTCATTATTCCAGATGCTACGTGTTTGCACGTCGACATATCTACGAAGCGAAAAGGGGAACCTTGCCATTAAACAAAAACTCAGTGCGAAAACGGTCTTGTTCGAGGATATAATCAGCGTATTTTCCACGCTTTGCTGAATTCTGCAACGATGGAGTTCAAATCCAAATACAAAATACATTTAATTTTGGATTTTCTTTGATACGTTTACTAACAGCAGCAATAGTTTAGCTTGAATGTTCTGTTTTACATATATTATCGAAACGGGGTGGCCCAGACCGGACCACGAAATGGATAACCATGTATAATTATTGCTTATTACTTATATACTTCAAGATTAATTGGAAAGATTTTTGAAAAGATTTTTAAATCGAATATGATTTGGAATAAATACATCATTTGGGATCAAAAACTTTTATCCCCATATAAAATATTTAGTGAACTAAACGTTAATTTCTTATCATAAAAACAGATTTCGCATCGTACATACCGTCTGTATTATGACGAAGCTTTAATTACAAATTTCAAATGTCATGGTTTGACTGCACTGCCATTGGCATTTACGGTGTGCACTTATGTATATGAAAAATGAAAATCATCCCTGAAGGGGTTAGGTTATATTGTCCGGTTATATAAATTATTATTATTATATTATTAATATCTTATATAACAAATGTTTTTTGCTTTCGCAATATCCGACTATAGTTAATCTTTCGATTAAACATTGAAAACTATTTTAAAATTTTTTCTAGTAATTTTGCGTTTGAATCGCGAACTTAAACTTTAACCGCACATTGTGAAAATGATTTCAAGGCAGTTGATGCTGATTTGATGCTTAAGACTTAGTTTAGGATTAAGTTAAGTAATTACTTGAAAATCTGCTCAGGTTAAATGATTGTAAAAATTCGTTTTTTTTTTTTTTTTTGTCTTATGTAATCGTGTATTCGTTTGCATTTTCTTTTTACCCCCACATCACGTTGCGGTGTAAGCGTATACCAGGTTTGAGCGGACGTATGCAATATCCAGAAGGAGCTGAGATAAATCCATCATTTATTATTATTCATAAGAAAAGTTGATTTTGAATCGACTTAAGTATGTCTGTCCGTATGTCCATATTGTCGTGTGAATGCTCTTGCAAATAGTTCGATTCGAATCAGTTTTTCGACCATTTCCCCATTGAAAACTCATTATGTGCTTAACTGAAGTATGTGATGGTGGGTCGTAATCCGCAACAGTATTTTTATTTGATTTTTTTAAAAAGTATATTTCTGAATAGATAGCTTTTTGTATCTTTTAATAAACTCGATTAGTTTTGATGAAACTTTGGTTAGATTGAGCGATTGAGGTATGAATTTATTTAAGGCTGTGCCTTTTCATATGTAAGGTAGTTTATGGAATTTAGCGGTAGGCCGTAATCCATTATAGTTTTTTTTTTTTTTGCTTTTGTTCAAGCTTATGCTTGTGTTCTGCCATAATTGGAAAAATTATATAAAAATTTAATTGAAATTTACGATTTTTGAATGTTAAAGTTCTAAAACGCTTACTTTAATAGTAACAACTTGCGGAAGTAAAATATGAGTTTTCATTACTTATAAGAAAAAAGTTTATAGTGTTTTTTTCAATGTTTTTAGGCGTAAGATAAAATGAAATTTTATTTACCCTTTAAATAGAATATCGCTGTGAGATGTGAATATGTTTTGTAAACATTTAGAAACCATTATCTTATATAAATTCAAGTTATTTAATAGCCAAGTTTAAGTGAAGATAGCAAATCATGCCAGAGGGAGTCGATTGTTTGTTAATAAAAAACTAGACATTGAATCGATTCATAAAACTAATAGCAGCGCTAGAGACTAAAAACATAATCTGTAACGAAAAGCGCAACATGTTTCCTATCAATTTTACGCAGCACTAGCGACTAAAGCGTAGTCCGTAACGAAAAGTGCAACGTATTACCTATGAACTTTACAGTTAACATTTAAAGAATTTTTGTTAATTAACTTGGAAATTTTCATAATTCAAACTTCAAGCTGCTTGAAAATGTCTTGGATTACGGTTAAGTGCAAGGTTTTTTTCATTTATATTAAATTAAAAAAAAATAAATAAATAAATTAAATTAAATAAATAAGATTTTATTGCCATTCACATTTGAATTTCGTTATTGTTTTTGGTTAAACGTGCTTGGTAGTAAGCATAACCCACTTCGGACAGAACTCTCTTCATAATGAATACAATACAATTTTACTGTTTCCGTCTTTTAAAATGATTTTATGGATATTTTTTCATGTTTTCTGGAAGCAAATCAGAACGTTCACCATTAACGATAAATGTATTGCCGGATTTTGTCTCTGCATGGAGCAGAGTTCATGTTACACCTGTCAAGCTATTACTTCGCTTGCATTATTGCATTTTTCTTTTCATTAAACAGTAAGGCTGACGATAAGTGAAACGATAAATTCAGATTTTTCCATTGTCTTGAAAGTTATAAAGATAGCGTGTTACTAAATCAACTGTAATTTATAAGGTAATGGGTTGGAATTTTGACGCAATTTGTATTTAAATATCATAAGCATTGATTAACTGTTAACTCATCCTATGAACTTATTAAGTGTTGCGTCATATGTTAAATTTGCGAACTTAATAAGTGATGTGTCATATGCCATCTTATGGAATAATGTGGGAAGATGTCATCCTACAAACTTTTTGAGTAATGTATAAGATGTCATCCTATGAATTTATTGTATGATGTGAAATAATTAATCTTTGGAAAATTTGTAGAGAAAAAAAGATAATACCGACATAACGATTTTTGAATTGCCTTTAAATGCGAAACGTTTCTAATAAATTCCATAATTTCGTTTTTACTAAATGATTGCAAAAATAATATTAATTTAGTGGCAATCGAAATATATTTTTGAGTTATTGAGGCTTCAAGGAGCCTTATTATTAAATAAGGATTTGAATCCATTTGCCTCAATGCTGCTATGCTACGATCGGTTGTATTTGTATATTAATTATTCTCAGTAAGAGATATTTACTTAGCATTTCTCTTTTCTTGGAAAAAAGGTTTAATAAGATTTTTGCGGTTTTGAAATTGAAGTACTTAAAAAGGATTTTTATACCCCACACTCCCACACCCCATATGCAATAGAGCGGTACATTAAGATTGTGCGGATGTATGCTCAAGAATTTGCGATAGACCGACCTTTTGTTAGATTGTTCTTTAGAATCACCTTTGGAATTGATTTAAGCTTGTCTGTCCGTCTGTCCGTCTGCCCGTCTTGTTTTCTTGTGTTCAACCTACAAGGTGCAAATTTTGAAATACTTATTTTACTCTTTGAAGGGATTCAAGATTGCCAAACCATTTGTCCGCCTGTCCGTCTTGTAATCCTGTATTTAACGTAGAGGTGGCAGTTTTTAAGATATTTTGATCAAATTGAAAACAGCAACATATTTTGGCCGAACGACAAACTACGCTATTGAAATCACTTCCCGTCGGACCATTTCCCATATAACATCTTCTTTTGAAAAATCTTTGTATGAATAACTGCAGCCTAGTGTAGGGTTTTCAAGGGCAGACCGTGGTCCAGCGTAACACTTTTAATTTTTTCGATCACTTTCCATAAAACATCTTGTTTTGAAAAGTCTTCATATGAATAACTGCAGCCTAGTGTAGGGTTTTCAAGGGCAGACCGTGGTCCAGCGTA
>KK499903.1:343073-366703 GCA_000688715.1 Glossina pallidipes
GGTAATTTTTATCGTGAATTTGTTGTAGTTTATAAGCAACGAGTGAAAAACAAGGACAACAAAGTTTTTCTCACTTTTCATTGTTCCATAGACGTGCGTAGGTGTGTCTTTTGACCAGTTTGGATTATTTTCAAATTCTTTCGCAAATTCCAAGTTGATGTCTTCGTTTTCATTAACGGGAGAATGTTTGCCACAAGACAGTACAAAGATGGGCGGAAGGACAGATGAACAAACTAACAGTCATTACAGTCATCAAAACTCGGCCAAGTATTTATGTGCTTTATGGGGCTTTTGAAGCTTCCTCCTGCATGTTGTAAACGTACTAAAAAGAAAAAAATTTTGATATCCTATAAGGGTGGGTCAATTCCATCCATATTTGTGAGAGATAACACAGCATCGCCCATAGAACATACGATCAAATTTTTGTAGACTTATGTGCTATAGTTTATGAGTAATGATCGAAAAACCATTGTTTTATTCTTTTTGAAAAACAATAATCTCCACTACCTATGCCAGTGGTGCCATAGGCATGCCCATTTTCAATGCCAATCTGCATGAACGAACTTCCAATGTTTCTGCTAAATTTGAAGTCCTTAGCTTCAGTTTTGTGGCTACTAGAATGTTTACAACAGACTGACGAACAGACGGACATGCTTAAATCGTTGATTCTGATCAATAATATATATATAACTTGTAGGCTCTCCGAAACTTTCTCCTGGATTTTGCGAGAGTTTTGATAAAATAAACGTACTCCCCATCCTTCGATGATGGGTATAAAAATTGAAACACGAAGGCAATCAAAGATTTACAAACACTCGACTATTAGTTGATGATCGTTGCTAATTTTTGCCTAAATTATTAAATAGAAGACGAAGAAGAAGAAGAATTTTTTCGATCTTAGAAAGTGATTTATCGAATATGCTCGCTCACTATATCAATCAATACATTACATATACAATATATGAGTACACAAATAGTCAACTTTTGCACAATTATTACATTCATCCAGCATCGGCATACAAATAACAATTGCATCCAGGGATTCGCACTTTTTTCTTACACTTTTCTCTACATACAATAGTTACCTCGTTTTGTGCTAGCGTGTTCTTCTTTGCAGCCATCGCCGATAGACAAGAGGTATATTCATATCGTCGAACACCTAGCAGGAACCTTCAGAGCTCCTACAAAGTATATATATATATACGTGGTCGCTGTCAATTTCTGAATCGATTTACGCGTGTCCGTCTATCCATCTGTCCGCATGTTTGTTGTTAACATTCTGCTGACCGCAAAAATGAAGCTATCGAGTTCACGCAAGTTGGTATCGAAAATGGGCCAAACCGGGCGAAGTGCACTGCAGGCAAATATACAAGAATTTGCTCGATTATTATATGGGCGATGCAGCGGTGGTTGTGCAGAACCGCTTATCCATCATTATGATATAACAAAAATTAATTCCCTTTTCAATATCTTTGTAACGGACAAAGGCAGGCTTCATGAAACCACAAAAAATATATATGAATTCTTTGGCCAGATTCAAATTCAGAATCCACCTAAGCATGTTCGTTTGATCGCCTGTTTATTTAACCATCTGCCCATCTGTGTAGTATTTGTGGTAAACATTCTCCCGCTCGCAAAAATGAAAATATCGCCTTTAAATTTATAAAAGAAAGTTAAAGTGAAGTAGAATGGTCAAAGGACACGCCTATTGCGCCCTCACATGCATGCAACGAAAGCACTGTGAACATTTTTTCTATGCGCGTTTTTTGCTTCCTACTCATAACGTACACTACATAAATTGTAAAAAATTCCACATAGATTTTGAAAATAAAAAAAACAGACGCGCCCATCCTTTATTAGAAATGAAAAATTTGGTTCTTTTTTTTTTTTTTTTTTTTTTTTTTTTTTTTTTTTTAGGATCACAGTGAAAAGATTAAGGCAAGACCGAATATAATTTTCTTACTTGTTAACTTGCACTTGGTTCTTCCGATACGCTCTACGGTTTTTAAAGTCACATAAAAGTGTATGTCTCTTCTAGTCTGGCTTTTGAAGCTTTTTTTATAAATTTTTTGCTTTTCGATTTTTCCTTTTTTTTTTTAATTATATTTATTCGATTCAGTTCAGTATAGCTATGTGTAGCAAGAATTCTGGTAAATCTTATATAATTTGAGTCTTTTCTTATGACTACTAACCAGAATTAAGCTCACGGTTTTTTGCAGCTGCTTTAAGCAGAGATCCAAACGTTTATTTGAGTTCAGAATCCGTCTATCTGAACTTGACTTTCTATCAAGTCCTTAAAATAAATCCAAAGACAAGCTAATCATCATCTTCCACACAATGTAATTTCTATCTATTGCTATCTTCTTCTTTTATTTTAATTAATTAACATAATTACAGTTTTTTTATTACAAAATTCTATTTGCAACCAAAATTTACATTCCTCTGGCATCCGTGTACCGATGACATTTGCTTCCTATAAATTTTCATACACTTAGTTGAATTTTTCATTTTCTACCATAGTCACCTTTCCTTCGCTGACACATTTTTTTCATCAATCGACAGCACAGCGAGACGGCTTCTCAGCCAAGTTTGTGAATTTAATAGAAGAATTTTCAATTGAGTTGTGCACAGCAGTTCGGATAGTAGTTCCACTTTTAAAAGTTACTACTTTTCACGTCTCTCCAATTTAATCAAGTGTGTGACAGAAGCATTTCCATATTCTTTTACTATTTGACATCATATATCGATCGATGGTAATACGATGGCCGCATAAAATGTATCTTTCCTTGGTATTGTGTAACCTTTCATTTTTACAGTTGACCGATAAAAAGAGTTGGAAACATCGGAGCCGCAGTCTTCGGCAAATATTTCTTATCCGTGTACGAATACAATGTAATATAAATCATGAACCGAAAAAAGTGTTTTATATACATATATATATATATACATTTCACTAATCAAACGATAAATGCTTTGAGAATATTCTTTGTAAATTAGTTGCAGTGGAAGCGTGCGTGAATGATGCGACATTAAAGAGAATTTAAAAAATTTTTATCAAATATATATCTTTTGTTTTATTTACTTAAACGAAGGTATCGGGGACACTTTCTCAAATCTGATTTTAAGGATTCACTGAAAAAAATCGAAATCTCGAAACCCAAGAAAAAGTTTACATACCGACGGTTTTCTATTCTCTTTCTGACTGTTCAATACGAAGCTGATAATCTTCGATGGGAAATCGTTTGCCCAAGCATCTATCCATCCAAGCATTTCAAAAATCAACTTTTTGCTTAACGTTTCCGGATCTTTGTAGGCTCGGCTTAAGTCCTTTTTGTAGAATTCAGAAATTTGTATTACCATAGTCACATCTGACCGATTAGACCGAACTGAAAGCCTCTTGACATTCTACATTTTTCTTAAAGTTTCCCCTTTTTTTTTTGAGAAATGACAGAAATTTCCAATGATTGCTTGTTGTTCGGTTTAGCAAACTTCTTAAGTTCGCTTGATATCAAAATGACTTTGCAAGATTGTGATTTTCAAATGAACGGAAAGTCGAATCGTCGGTCACACCTTAGTATATTTAACACGTATTCCATATTCTAATTCGTCCAATAGATGCTGATAGGAACTCTTGTAGCTATTTTGATATAGTGGAACCGGCATATTTTTGAAATCTTAGACTGTATCGGTTTTCAAGACAATTAAAGTGATTTTGCTTCAATTTCATAATTGCTTTAGAAGAAGAACAACGATTTGAAAGAAACTTTTCCAAAGATATATTTCTTTCGATTTTGAAATGTGAAAATCCAAGAAAAAAAAAAAAAACGAATAGGAAATATAGTTGAGAAAGTTGAGTTCTGAAGATAATGAAAATCATCCATATAGACTTTATTTTACTAAAATTCTTTATACACTGCACCACTTGTGGTGTAAGCATATATTAAGTTTATGCGGATGTATACAACACACAAAAAGATTTGTGGATAGATCCATCGATTGATTCAGAGTCACTTTCTGAACCACATTCTGAATCGAGGTTTGTTTGTCTGTCCGTCTCTCCATCTAATTTCTTGTGTTCAACCTACAGGCAGCAGTGTTTGGCATACTTTGATAAAGTTTTGTACACTGATGTATTTTGACCGAAGGATGAATTGCATTGAAAATATTTCGGATCTGATTACCTTCTTGACCATATCCCGAATAACGCCTTATTTTGAAAAGGCGTTTTACGAATAACTGTAGGGTGGTGTAGGGTATTTAACGACGCGCCGTCACCCGCTGTACTATTTTCATTTGTTTCTAACATACATGTATACATTTTTGTATTCTCTACCATATTGATAAGGGTATATTAAATCCTTGCGCATGTATGCAACAGCTGGAAGAGAATGGGAAATTCATAAAATGAATTGATTGATGTAATAATAGGATGAACTTATCTCAATTTCCCCCAAGTATTGCACATCAGCTCAACAATCTAATGTACCCTTACGGTAAATGTGTAGAGTACAACTTATGCTGTAAAAAAAAAGTCACATCCTCTAATTCAGATCATTGTCTGAATAGGTTTAAGTCCGCGTGTTAGTCAATTTCTTTCGTGTATTCGATTTCATTTGATTGTTTAAATATACAGAGATACAAATTTTTCATTATTAACATATATTTCCGATACAGAATATTATCAAAATAGTAGCGTAACAAGTATTTGAATATAAAATAAATGAGAAATCGATGGGAAAGAAACTTAAAGTTTCTCATAGGGAATTTAAAGACATGACGTAATAAATGGAATTAAAAAATGTAGTAATAAAAACGACCAATGACTTAATATCTGTTTACAATTTGCCGATGAAAAGATCCAGAAACCCCCGATTCCCGCAACAGATCGTATCCATTTAAGATTCCCATGCACGCTAGCACATACTCGCGGTTTGTCCTTATCACACTTAGGATCGTCACTTACCACGCCAATTAGTTCATCGTTAAATGCAACTCCCGATCCAGCCTTTAAGATTTCGCAATGATTACATCCTTCATTTTCCATCTTTATACAAAGGACATTTATATGCAAGTTCTCATACGACTTTTCACATTCTTCTCTGTCCACCACATTCACCTTATACTCTACAATTTTTTTGCTTTCGACGTCATAAGTATGAACTTCGCTTCCTTCATATTTTTTATCCGAAGGCTGTTTGCTTATTAGACCTACTTTTGCCGCGTATTTACTCCTAAAATCTATTGGCTTAACGAGTTCAAGCATTTGCAGTTGAGGCGCCACTGCCGGATGAAGATTAACATCATCCCCAAGATTTGTCATGATGAAGCTATCACTACGTTCGCTTTTAGTTTCGAAATCTTTATAGATTATTTCACACCAAATTGTCGGCGGTAATATACTGGCCGTTAGTATGTAAGTCTCTTTTATTATAATTCCCACGCGCTCTGATTCTTGTTCTAAGTGTTTACAATTTAGAAGACCGAAAGATGTCGCCAAATTGGATGTGTCCGAGCTGCATTGTCCATTGGCAAATTCCGGCCGGTATATTAACAAAATGTAAGTAACGAAATATATTAATTCATCAAACGCGTCGAACATTTTTCCCAAAACTGTAAATCTTATATTTACATGTATTTGACATTTATTTCATGGCATACGAATAATGAATTTTAAAATTCGTCAAATAGTCTTAGTTTGGTGGATTTCAAGTGGTTGCATTCTTTAAGCGAACTTATGAATTTTCTCTGCTTATTGTAAATGGTCGTGCCTTGTGTTTCACTTGTGTGTTATGTAAGTGCGAATTTCGAATGATAGATTACAGAAAGCCGGTACCCCCTTCTTTTGCATGATAATCGCGGATGAATATGGAATTAGATGCGTAATTATTGTAAAACTACGTAAGCTGGTATATTTTGGCATCAAGAACAACATTGTAACCTGCATCACTTGTGGTGTAGGGTACATTAAGTTACTGCGGACGTATGTAAAACGCAAAAGCGCTTAAAACACATTCTTCTTTTATCATACCGATCGATTCAGAATTATAATCTGAATTGATCTAATTTTATCTGTCCGTCTGTCTGTCTGTCCTCCTGTCCTGTATTTTTTTAATTTTTTTTTTTATTCAAATTACAGATTACAATTTTGAAGATATTTTGCCAAAATTTGACACATTGACACATTGACATATTATAGCGTAAGGACGAACGCCACTGAAAATGATTCGCATCGGATGACCTTTTCATTCACTTCTCATATAACGTGTCATTTTGAAAACTTGTTATATGGCTTGCGTGGTATATTCAAAGGTAGGCCATTGCCCACTACAGTACTTTTTGTTCATAAAACAATTTATGAACCGATTTAGCAGACTTTCGAAAACGAAAAATTCAAAACGAACTTTGTTATCATTATTTCAATAGACTACCAAAGGTATGTCTTATTTGATATAATTTAACAGATACAAAATATATACGGGACTTGCTGGGCCCGTACACACGAACATGTCCTATCTTTTTGAAACACGAGTGCATCTCGGACTTCATGACAACTAATATGATTTTAACTTCATATTCAAATTTGTTTTTAAAGTAAGAAATTGAAAACTGAATCTTTCAATATATTTGACTGAATTTCTAACTAATTCAGCAGATCTGAAAATAGAGATTTAAGGCAGATGGCAGACTGAAAACATTAAAAGCCTAATAGTCAGCTCATATCGATTCGAAATATAAGTAAGGGACCTTGAATGGATAGTTTATTGACCTAATTTGAACCTTTTTGAGAAAATAAAACACTGCCGATGTATCTATGTATGTATATAAGCATGTATGTAAGAGCACATTTGTAGCTATAGAAAAAAAGGACCACATCAAAAACAGTCTACTCATTTACATAATAATCGCCTCATATATCTTTTTTCATTTATTTTTTTTATTTATTTAATAGTTTTTTCTATTCTTAATTTTTATTTCGAAAAAAAAAAAAAAAAAAATTTAATACCTAATGACAGATAATGATAGTAGATTTTCAAAAAACACAGGATTTATTCAAGATAAAGATTTTGGTTAGATAGAAAGACGGAAGCAGTAAATGATTCATTGATTGCGGTATTATTCTCAGACGCATAAATGTTAAGGTGGTTGCTTTAACGGTATATATCTGTATATGAGATTCGTGAACATTGACGCATATTCTTCGCCTTTCAACATCGCATCCATGGGCTCATCACTTACTGTCCGATAATTTGAATGTAAATTCGCTTCCCAATTATAGTATACATCGATTTAACATATGTTAAACTATTATATATATGTCGCTCATATTCAAGTTCATCATTCACGTGGCACATGTCAATATATGTCAAATATTATCAAAAGAGTTTTTATATTTCGTAACACACACGAGCAGCAAGTTTTTCTCTGCAAACTACGCACTCAAAATTCCTAGAAATTTATCAGCGCCTTTCGGTCTTGTTACCTGTGGAACACACATGTGCTGACGCAGCTTTTAAATCGCAATTATTGCTTTCCTCTTGCACATACTTGAGCTCATACGCGCACACATCACGCATACGCACACCACACACGAACCCAAACACCCAAGCAAACATTTTCTTTAGCCATACGCATGCTTCTTCTGCCGAATATAACGCCTGCCAGCGTTAGGGCTCATGTGATTCCCTTCTTTCTAAATTTCAATTGTGGCTCCAGTATACGAATCCGTAACCATCTTTTTTTTTTCAAAGTGTCAACGTTATGTTCGTCTTTAGAAGTTATTATATTCCAGCTCTCTCCCTCTCTCTCTCTCTCTCTCTCTCTCTCTCTCTCCTACTCTGTCTCTCTTTCTCTCACTTTCTCTGTCTACCGACAAAATTTGACAATTATTTCATGGTAGCATCCGTGTACGATGAAAACTTAACAAGTAAGAAAATTATATTCGGTTGTAATCGAATCTTTTATACCCATCATCATTGTTATTCTAACAAAGACCAAAAAAAAAAAAAAAAAGAACAAGAACTAACTCTTCATACTTTACAGTGTTAGGTGGGCAGAAGCAGTGAGATGGAAAATATTTGCCATATATGCTACTGCGGTTGTGTAGACTGACATATGGGCAGACGAACCGACGGACGGGCCTACGAATTCGAAACTGGCGTAGAATTTATATACTTTATGTCGTTCTTGATATTTACTTCTGTCCGTTGTAAAGGTATTACAAAGCAAATTAAATATTGATAGGCGTGGTGCTAGGTGCTAAACCATCACCAATACATTCAAAGTTTAGTAAATTTATTTGCTGTAGTTTATGAGTGATAAGCAAAAAAAAAAAACATATTTCTATTCAAAACAAAAGTATTTCCCCTTCACGTAGTGCTAAAGGCGGGCTTTTCCATAATTTTCAATACCAGCTTGCGCGCAAGTACTTGCAATGTTTTTGCCAAATTTCGGCTCAATAGCTTAATTTTTGCGGCAAGGAGAATATTTTCAATACAACAAGACACAGACGTCCACATGGAGAGACGGACTGACGGATATGCTTAAATCAAATCAGATTTTGGTAGTAGTAGTGGCTTTGGAAGCATCCTTCCCGGTGTTGTAAATGTTTTGACAGAATAAATATACCTGTCATTGTGTAAGAAGAAGAAGACAATAAAAAGAACGAAAATATGAGAATTTTGTGCATTTTTTTTGTTTTTGTAATCTTTATTTTCAGTAAAACAAAAAAAGAAAGAAAAATTATTTTTATGATCTGTGAATAGGTTGTCATTGATCCATTGTCACCGGGAATTTAGTAATTTTTTAAATTAGTTATAACGAAAACATTTAAAGACAAAACGATACGAAAATTTATTAATTCTACGATTCGACAACTGGATGACGCATATGATGCATTTTGAAAAATGTTTGATATCCATGAACGGGCGCTGATGATTTCCGCACATACTCTCGGCTTATTGTTATCGCAATTGTGATGTTCGCTTACTATTGCAACCAAGTCATCATTACACACAATTGCTGAGCCAGGTAATAAATCCTTACAATGAGTATCGCAGTCGTTCATCTTTATACAAATGACATCGTCATCCAATTCTTCATATATTTTTTTACAGTCATCTTCACTCATCATAGTCACCTGGTAACTTACTTTTTCATCTAACTCTCTACCTTCCTTTTCAATAATAGTGTGGGCTGTGCACACATCGCCATCCGAATAATTTGGCGTTTTGCCGTACAACATTGGTCTCGCCACTTCATGGTCGTTAAATTTCCCGATCGTAAGTACCATTGGCGAATACAATACAAGAATCTGTAATTGTGGACTCAACCAAGGATAATCGTTAATTTCGTCTTGAAAATGTAGAGTTTCCCAGCTTTCTCTAATATAACGGTTAGTAGGCGCGATATCATCTTCTATTACTACTTGACACCAGTAATCTGGTGTCGGCCGTGCGATAGCCGTTAATACGAGCCTGCTTGATATTATGACACCTGTGCGGGTATCTGGAGAATCATCGTCCTCGTCACAATAAACAGAAACAATAGATTTGCTTATGGCTGATTTTTCGTTAGCGCAATTCCCAGCAACAAATACATGTCTATGTATTAATAATATATAAAATGCAAAATAAAAAATGTGTTTAAAATTTTTTAACATAATTCACAAAAAAAAAAAAAATTTATTAAAAAAAATATTTAATTGTCTTTTGACGACCTCCACGAATGTCAATAATAAATTGATTAAAAAGTATTTGAAATTTTTTTTATTTTTCTTTTTCTCTTCCATGGTAGCCAACTTTGTTTGACGCATTGTAAAAGTGGGTATTTTTTATACCCATCACCGACGGATGAAGGGGCGTTTCCAACGTTCACAAGGAAGCATCAGAAATTCCACAAACTATATATACTCTTGATCAGCATTTAATTCTAAATCAATTTAAGCATGTCCGTCTATCCGTCTATGTAATATCTGTTGTAAACGTTGCCTATCGAGCTATCGACTTCAAATTTGGCAGAAGCATTGGAAGTTCTTGCGCGCGGATTAATATTAAAAATGGGCCAAATTGGATGAAGGACACGCCCACAGCATCACGTAAACTGAGAACACCTCTGTTTTTCAAAGAAAATGAAAAATCCGTTTTTTGCTCATTACTCATAAACCATAGCAGATAAATATACAAAAATTTGAACGCATATTTTATGGACGACGCTATAGCATCCGTGTACAAAAATGCAAAAAATTGACCACGCCTACCCAATATTATAGTGTATGAAAATTGAATTGTTTTTTCAATAACTTTTATAACGCGCAGAAACAAGTTTCAAAAATTCCATAAGTTATACAAATTCTTGACCAGTTCGCCTGTTTGTCCGTCCACCTGTCCATTTGCGCAAGTTTGTAGCATTTGCCCTTTAGCGAGAATGAAGACATCGGCTGCAAATTTCCACCCACTCTATTAAAACATACCAAAAAAGGGTTGAAAACTTTGGTAGCTCAGCGAGTTTTTGCGCATACTTCAGATTTTATTTTATCAAATCGTAATGATCATTTATCATATGTTTTTCCGGTAATTTTTGCAAGTTCCTAAGATCTTAATAGCATATGATTCAAGCAATATTTTTTCTTTGTCATTGCTAACAATATGGCTGATGGAACGTGAACGTACGTATACTAAGATTTTTCTTGCTTTGCATGATTTTTTTTTATTTTCAAAATGAAAGTTTTTCTCACAATAGGTGCGTGGGCGTTATAGGCGCCCACGCCTTTAGATTATTTCCAAATTTTTTTTAAAACTTGTAGGTGATATCTTCATTTTTGCTAACGAGGCAATTTTTTATTCCTTTTGAAAAACAAAAATGTTCTCAGCTTACGTGGGACTGTAAGCATGTCTTTTGACTGGTTTGGCCCATTTTCAATACCAACCTACGTGCAAGAATTTCCAATGTTTGTGCCAAATTTTTAGACGATAGCTGCATTTTTGCGGCCTGGGAAATACTTACAATAGACATTACGCTGATGGACAAACGGATATACGGACATGCTTAAATCGACTTAGAATTTGATGCTGATCCAGAATATATACTTTGTGGGATCTCTGATGTTTCCTTCTGGGCGTTGCAAACGTTTAGACAAAATGAATATACCCCGGTGAGGGGTATAAAATTGCACTTCAATCTCAAAAGAAGATCACATAGTATTTAATTCTGATAGGTTAGGAGATAAAAGCGTTTTTGACAGAGAAGGAGGGAGAGAGAAAGAGAGAGACTGACAGTGAGAAGGAGACAGAGAATGAGTTGATAGGAAAAAGGCAGAGAGAGAGAAAGCAAGAGCGAGACGGAGAGAGAGAATGAGAAAAGCAAAAGACAGGCGAAGAGGAAGGGAAAGTGGGCGAAAGCGAAAAGTAGAAAGAGAGGAAAGAAAAGATAGTGACAGAGATAAGGCGTAGAGAGAGATCGAGATAATGAGTGCTACAGTCGTGTGAAGGGGAATAAAAGGATAGTGAAAGATTGATAGAGAGAGTAAGAGAGAGAGAAAGAGAGAGAGGGACAGGGAGAGAGAGTGGGAGAGTGGGAGCGAAAAAGAGAGTGAAGGAAGTAGACAAATAAAGAGAAAAAGAAAGTGACCACTAAAGGCGCAGAGACAGAAAGCGATATAGAATGCTATAGTCAGGAGAGGGCAAATGGGTGGACGATTGGCCTATGTGAACAACTATCCGTTATTTTCGAAGGCGAAATAACACTTGTAAACTTATCGCCTTGACGTAAACTCTGTAGTACTTTTGCTATACACACATACTAAAGAATAAATTAATCTTAGAAAAATGAACGAAGAATGAATGAAGAAAAAGCGAAGAATAACAAGCGTTTCATTTATATTTTCTTTAGTTCTTTTAAATGCTTTTCTTAATCAATTAAAAACTTTGTCTACGCTGTTTCACTTCATTCCTAAGAGCTTGCTTCTTTACTCTTTCCCAAATCCTCATTATTAGAATGTTTACTTTTTGAGTATTACTGTAAAATCACTAAGAACTATAATCGCCTTTTACTTTCGTCCTTACGTCCTCAGTTTGCCCTTCATTCCAATTGGTCTCATATGAGCTTAAAAATGCTTGCGATACAACTGAGATCTTTGTTTAATTAATTGTTCACGTACTTTATGAGAAACAAGTAAGAATATTATCACTATATATGCTCGACTGAGCAAGGCCGACCATTAAATACCCTACACCACATTGTCTAACACAATTCTTATTTATATTTTAAAACACAAAAGCCGTATCTTGTTTTTATATAAAGGCATATTTTTCAAGTGCATATTTATGGGGAACCGGGCCCAAAACGCAATCTATCTTACAAACCAAATTGTGTAGAGTTCATTTTTGTACGAAAGTGCTACAATATTATGGATCAAATAATGAAATTTCAACTTTTCTGCTTTGCAAAGGATCAATTTTCGTGCACTCCCTATAAGGGCAGGATTCAAAAAATAGGCCGATTAAGTCCAAATTTGGCAGCGTTATTTTTTTTATGTTAAATTAATATTATGATATAATTTTGATTGTGAAGCATTGAAAATTATATATATATTTTTGTCGCATGATCTTCATGAGAGGGGGTTCAAAAATTGCCCCAGTCGGTCGAAAGTTTTCATATCAATTTAGAATGCCGAAATACTAGTACTTTGTCACTTTTGACGAGAAATTTTGAATATCTTGCAAAATAGGCCGTTTTATGGGCTTAGGGGTCGAAGAAGTAGACCGATCCGAACAGTTTTCAATAGCGTTCGTCCTTGAGTCGAAACACGTCACTGTAGCTGTAGCTTGAACACAAATTTACATGGGCAGACATCAGATGGACGGACAGGCTTCAGATTACGATTTTGAATCGATCGGTATAATAAAAGGCGGTTCTGCGTGTTACATCGCTTAGCCTAATACACTCCACACTGTACCACAAGTGGTGTAGGATATAATCATTTGTCATCAAAATGTTCTCCATACTTTCTATTCCCCATATATTGTTCTTTCAGATCAATTTTCCTTTTCAATCGACAGCTTAAGCGCTTTCGGAATAGCATTTCGAGACAATTGGCAAGTTGTTGTTCTTACTTCGTATTTTCTATATCTTCTCTTCGATTTAAGCAATTTGTCGAAATTTTTCGAAGGTTTTTTCTACCCGCCTGGTTAGCCTTATTACGTTTGGTTATAGTTGTCAAGCAGATTTGACTATCACTGTACAACTTTGCTTTTCATAGATCTCTCAAGCCTTGGTTTTTAGTACATCACTGCAATTTCAAATCTATGTGAGAAATTAATTCTCTGATCTTTGATTAGAAAATGAAAGTTTTGTAAGCTCCCTTTGCCGAAATCATTATGTTATTGATCTGACTCTTTTCATATCGTAACTGTATTCTAAACGAACTTTGGAATAATATAAATTTCAAAAGGGAAATTAGCAATCAACTTGTCTTTCAACAGTTCACATACACATGTAAATATCAAAAATTTCATTCTTACACAGTCATACAAAAAAGAAAAGAAAAACAATTAAGAATATTATGGTCGGGGAAGGCCGGCCCTTAGATACCCACTTTTCATCACTGTGCCTAGATTTTATATCACATTATTATGAATCAGTTTTCATTATTAAGATATTAAAGCTTGGAGTTTTCTATCCTGAAAAACAAAAAAATTTTCATGAAAATTCCTATATAGGGTACCCGGTCCAAAAATATGCATAAATGTTGTGCATTTCGTACAGTTAATTTTTACATCAGCCTATTACTAGACTCGTCTGCCCTATAAAGTATAAAATTTTCATAAAAATTCTTAAAAATAGGCCGAGATCGTGCAAATTTAGTATAGTTAGTGTTTTTTTACCTTAAATTAGTATTACGATTGCGATTGTCATCGTGAAGCATTGAAAATAAGTCCTTTTTATCACATGAATTGCAGTTCTTGTTATATGAGAGGGGATACAAAAAATTGCGTCCTGCCGGTCGAATTTACTTTTGCCGCGAAATTTTAAAAATTGCAATTTTTTTTCCCATATAACTATTTTTCAATATGAGCCGTTATATGGGAAGTAGTCGAAAAAGTGGACCGATTTAAATCATTTTCAATAGAGCTCATCCTTGAGTCAAAGTCAGTCATTAAAATTCTTAATTCTCTGCGATCTGAAGCTTGAATACTAATGCACCTACACTGACATCAGGCGGACAGCTGGACAGACAGGCAGGATTTGGAATCATTTTCGATATCGTTCGCTATAATAAAAGATGAGTCTATCTTTAGAATCTTCTATGTCGGCGCAACCACAATATAATCGGTACAACGAGTATAGAGTATAGGGTATAAAGATAGAAAAACGATGTGCAGCAGAACAACTAAAAAGTCAACTGTAAAATCTATGAAAATGTTTGAAATTAAAATTATTCTTATATTTGGATAACTTAACGAAACAGAGAGAAGGCTAAAGGAGAAATATGAATAGCTTACAATGTAATACAATACAATATGTAAAACGGTATGTACGTTACATGTGATATAACGTATACGTTTATGGGTATAGTAAATTTATTTTTATGATTATTTATACATGTGTGGGTCGAGTGTTTATATCTTTTGTTTTATTAGTTAGCTTTTAGTTGGTTAGTTAGTGTTGGAGAATTATTGTTTTCTCGCTTTGCATTTCCTATTTTTTTTTTTTATTTGTTTCTATATCTCTTTAATTTTATTACATCCCTTGCAAAGAGTATGTTAAGTTCATCATCTAATGATTTTTCCATTAAATACACGCATGATCTATGTTGCTATTAATTAACAAAAATAGAGAGTTCTTGCAGTTTATATCATTTTAAAATCGGGCATGGTCGACTTATAAGTACCTCACACCAATCCACCTAATAAAACCTAGAAAATGGAAATATTATTACTCGGAGATTTTGTCGAGAAATTTTCAAAATTACAAACATTGTTTCATGTTCAATGACTTCTACGAAGTAGGGTTTATAATGGTCCGATTCAACCAATTTTTTTTCATAGATTTGGCATTTGAGCCAAACAACATTAGTTTGCGAATTTTCGTCAAAATATAGTAAAAATTGGGCTTTGTGGGTCAAACGAGTATATGCGGACGGAATGGACGCCAAGCTCAACAAGTGCGTGTCCCATCGATGAATTCGAGTGGTAAGCGCAAGGTCTCAACTGTGGTTAGTAAGCCGCATAGGCTAGTTGAGTGCTTTTAACGCGTCACGAACCAGTTTTGCTGTATGAATGGAAGGGTGACTGGATGCCATGTAAAAGAAACGATTTTGTATTGCCGGCTTTAATAATTCGCTCTCTCAGTCAACAAGTCAAATCGATTGATTGTTGTTGGTAGCGTACAGTATTAATTCTTTCACTATACTTTGATAGCTAATAACAGATTAGACTCTTCTGGTCACGCTAGACTATGTTCTATTATATGCATATATTTTTTATACGCTACACCACTGGTGCTGGATATATGCGACACCTAGAAGAATTTTAAATAGGAACACATTTTATGATACCGATCAGTTCAGAATCAATTTTTGAAGCGATCTAAACTTGTCTGTCCGTCTGTCTTGCCTTATTGTGGTTAACATATAGATCGCATACAGTTTCGAGATCCTTTGATGAAATTTCTTATGCTGATACCAGTTGGCCCATGAACAAAGGAAAATGAAAATTATTCGGATGAAAGAATTTTTTCGTCCATCTCGCAAATGACATCTTCTTCCGAGAAATTTTTATATGAATAACTATAGGGCGAAGTAGGATATTTAAAGCTAGACCGTCTTCTCTATAGTACTTTTATTCGTTTTCTTCTTCTTTTTCATTATTCCATTAATTTTTTTATAAAATATATTTAAGAGTAATTTTTGGATCTTCTCATCAAAAGTGAAAGATTCTCCCCTAAAAGCAGACGTTTTTTTTTTTCGAAATATATAGGACATCAGAAGAATAATTACAGCGCCCTTCCACAGGCTTTAGGTCAGATTTGCTCGCTATCCTATGGGTAGATTAAACAAGGAAAAACACTATAGAGTGCTACGGCCCGCCATCAAATATCCTATAAAATCCTACACTCATTCATATAACGATTTTTCAAGATAAGACATTGTATGAGAAGTGGTCGATCCCAAAAGTTTTCAATATTGTTCGTTCCTGGGTCAAAACACGACAGTTTACCAAATTTCATCAAAATGTCTCAAAAATCGCAACCTGTCGAACACAAGAAAACAAGATGGACAGGCACACAGGCGGGCAGATAGACCGATACCTTATAGGAGTATAACGTCCGAACCTGGCATGAAGCCTTAACCAGTCGGGTTGCCTCCAACCATCGGAAATTAGAAGGTTCAATTGGGGACGCCCCAGGGAGTAAGACAATCCCCATTAAAGGACCTTACCCACACATTTTCAAAAGGAATCCACATATTTTCATGGCTTATGGCTCGTACAGAACTTACACCATGCTATATAACTTTAGGTGATCACTTACTGTACGCAGCCGTAGCCACTCTTGACTTTGGACTTTTCAAATGTCCCGGTAGACCATTCAGGCACTATTCTTTCTCGAACACGGTTGCCATCGTACAGCACACAACTGGCTGTGCCCCAGCCCTCTATATATCGCTGGCCATCATGCGGTTTGATGATCTGCATAAAAGAGAATCAAAAGGTAGAAGTAAAATGCTTTCTTTTCATTAGACAAGATAGCTCTCTTCCGATGCACCTCTTAGCCTTCCAAGAGAAAAAAGCCCGTCGCCGTGTTGTAGATAGGAAGCCTTAAACCCTTCTTTGCCATTGACTGTGCGACTCTCAAAAGCAAGAGCAATAAAAGCAACAGTCAATGTTTATAGGGAGCAGAGGTTTTCGTCACATCTATGTTTACCCATTGGGTATGCCATAGTTCCGCCTCCTCGAGCACATAGACAGTCAAATTTCGCATCGCTTCCTATATCGATAAATATAATAAAAGTTGGATCGAACTCAGACTCTTCAGGATATAGTAAACCTTCGCACAAACTAAACATACCATAGGTGACGTAGGGTATAACAAATAAACCGAAAGTAGAAAAGCATCTTAATTAGGTTTAAATCACGGTTATTGTATTAGGTAAAATTGTGTTACTAGTGAAATAAGTGACTAAAAATTGTTGTTCCAGAAATGAATTTTTGTAAAAATCCAGAAACCATTGTTTACATGAAAGTACATTTAAATAAAATTTGGAATGAAATGGTATATCCGTAATAAGAAAAGCCCTATTTATATGCTATATCTTAACCGTCACTCTTATTTGATCATTCTTGACGTGAATTAACTTGAACTTGTGTTGCTTATGTAAGTTGCATTGCAACGTTACTGTACAACGCAGTCAAACGTTACATGACAGATATTCAACAAACTATTTCCTGAGTTATTTTCTTTTTTACTACCATATTGTATGTATGTGTGTGTGTGTGTTTGTGTTTGTTACCTATTGCTTGTCGCCATCGTTAGCATTACAAATGGCGATAATTTGATTATAAAACAAAATTATTTGCTTTTTGCATAAGTTATAGACAAACCTTTTTCTTTTTTTTGTTATTCTTGTGTTTTTTCCGTTTTTTCGTGCAGCTTCACTAAAACTCGCATCAATAGTAATGAAACTTTAATTGCCAAGACACAACCCCCATTTAAAACTAAACTGAAAACGTTTATATAAATACGTGCAGTGGATGTGTCAATAATCGCATGAAAATTGATTACATAAGGAGAACAAGAGGGGAGGGACCTCACAGCACAGTTAATATAAACTTGTAGATAGACTTGTGAAGAAGTCAAGAGATATGCAGCAGAAGAAGAAATACATAGTCTGGGCAAATGCTTTTAGCTATAATTTAATTATCAAATTTATCTAAAAATGTGAATTTCGTGTGGCGTCGCGAAGAGTACAAGAAATCCTTGAAAATATTACAACCGCCTGATTGGTCAACTAGGCAAATGATCCCGAGTGACAAGTCCATGTGGGTCAGGTTGCCCAAAGTGGGATTGCTCTGGCAGGAAGATGCACACTACTCATTGGAATGCCGGACGAATGCTTTCTTGCCTGACTGCTGAGTAAGGCCCAGCCGGGGAGTACTCGTGGGGGCTGCGGTTGGCCGAAAGTTTCGCTGGGAGCTATCTAAGAGGCGCTTAGATAGGCCTCGACGGAAACCACTAAACGAGAATTTGGACCACACCTATTTTCTATTGCGGGACCTCAGAGTAGCGAGGCCCCCTTCAATGGGGATTGTCTCTCTCGCTGAGAGGTCCTCAATTAACTAAATTGATTGCCAATGGTTGTAGGCAAACCGTCTGATTAAGGGACATGCCAGGTGCAGACGTTAACACACAGACATATATCTGTCATGGGTTCAAATTTCAAGTACGATAGACTGTTCAATAAAGACGGATAACCTTGGAATGCTAATGTTTTAAGACTTTAGGCTTCGAAGTTCTGACAAAATTAATAAAAATTATGTACTATTCTTTCAAATACTCTGGCTTCAGGATGGAAAAGACAAAGAAGAAGAAAAACCCAATAATATTTTAACACTTTTCTAATGGCATTGACTAATTATCGAAAAATCATCGGAAAGGGAGATGAAAACAAGTTCGTCTTCATCTAGCAAATTGATTTACTTATAAGAAGATTATGCTAATATGTACCTAACTTAAACCTGTTAATTGCTTAACGAAACTCCCTATGCGGAAACAATAGTTTATGATTCTGTTTGAGAAAACCTAGTTGAGCTTAAATAAAAAAAAAAAAAAAAAAAATAAAGAAAAAAGAAAAAAGTCTGCAGCAAAAACCTTTTCATGAAAAGTTGTCATGACACTTTCGGGGCGGGATACTCTACTGTAGATTTGTCAGAAAACTAAGTTTACCGTTTTTCTTGTTTTGTTTAGGCAGAGCCTTCTATTGGTCCATTGGTACTATTCTACGGTGGGTTTTTTTAGAAAATCAATGGTCGTGCGTTCAAATCTCAAGTGCCGGAAAGTTTTCAATAAAGCCGATAACCGTAGAAGGTTAGTGCTTTTAAGGCTGTGCTCTACTGCAGATTTATTGGAAAATCAATTTTATTTACTTAATTTTTTTTTTGTTTTTTTAAATCTTATATAGAATATGACAGAAAATTCATTACATGAAAGGAATTTTTTTTCGTTTTTTTTCTTCTCAGAATCTAAGGATTTTTGTATAATATGATGATGATCGGAAGGTTGTAAGCAAAATTGCGAAGATAAGGAGGTGGGTGCAGTTTAGTGGGTACGTACCTAAACGATAAGTCTTATGTCCTCGTTGATTAATTACTGATCACAGCTACGACCGAAAGTACCGTTTACCGCACTAAGGCTTGGTCCCGGAAACGGTGACTCGGTAATTCCAGTCCTTATTGACTCGGTTTCTCATGCGGAAATTGGAATTGTAAGCCTCGTCCAGGCCACCGTTGGAATGGTAAGCAGCTGAAAGCTATTCGCAAGCAGTTAGCTTTTTCGTCACGAAATTGGAAAGCGTTTGTAATGAAGATTTTGATGCTAGTTTCATATGGAATTAAATACTTTATTATTGACGTTTTCTTTGTCATTTCGCAATACGTAAAGGGTAAAATGTGCCTAAGTCTGTCTTTAACAGATGCATCAAAAGAGAGGAATATTCGGGATTAAATTCATCGAAGAAAGAGAATGAAAAAGAATCCTTACGCATAAAAGTGTAGCCTTATGGTCCTAAAATTGCCGAGTAAGGGAAAAAAAACGTCCGCATACCCACCACCTAAACGCTTTGTCCATTTAAGATTTCTATGTCCAAGAAATCGATTTTTTCTATACGCCCCAAGACTTTGCATATTAAACGTTCACCACAATTTTAATTATAACAAACACAGTTTATCGGATTCTACTTTCCAACTCCATTCATTTGGTATCTATATCGAAGGTATTTTTAAGAAAACATTTATCCGCTAAGAATTAAAACACTTAGCTTCTCGCATTCTACACTCCAAGTTCTTTTATGTGATACCCATATCAAGGCTATTGCGTCCGCTACATGATGCCCTTCGAGATATTTATTTTTGAACTAACACACTAACTAGGTTGTTGCATTTGTGTGCCAACAACACACACACAACACAGACGCATAGACGCGCAGACATGGAATTTCATACTGATAAAGAATGTATATACTTTATAGAATCTATGAAACTTCATTCAGCTATTGGGGATGGGCGCAAAACAAGTTTGTAATTTTTATATTCACTGTAGAGAATACATTATCTTAGCCCAAGTAATGACTCTCCTCTCTTCATAACCTAAATGTATTCTCTTTTATCAGGACAGACGGACATACACGACACAGACGCACAGGCATGGCTTAATCAATTCAGAATTTCACGCTGATCAAGAATAAATAGGATCGAATTTATAGGGTCGCTGAAACTTCCTTTTGGGTGTTACGTACATTATGAAAAGAAGAAATATATGAAAATTGCGGTTAGTGATGGGACAAAAAATGTGCTATTACACCATGATGTGCCTGACAATCTCACAGCTCAAAGAACGAAATCCCATATCTTGGACAAGAAGAATATAAACGAGGAGAAAACTTAGGGAAGCGTTTAGGGAACTGTGCATACCATTTCAGGACAGAAGGATCGAAGCATCACTTTTAATAATCACTTCACAGGCTATTGAACTTGAATCAAAAAACAGACATTTTCTTTTCTCTTGAAGCCTATTCTTTTCTTTTTATATATATATCGAAATTAAAGAAGTAAAAGCATTACAATCGGGTACGGAATTCGATTCGAACAATTTTTAATAGTGTCTGTCCTTGGTTCGAAAACAAAATATCTCAAAAAATGCGGCCTGTAGATAAAGACGGATAGATGGACAGACGGACAGACAGAATTAGATCTAGTCAGAAATTATTCTGAATCGATCGCTATAACAAAAGGTAGATCTACCTCAAGTTCTTCTGGGTATTGCATACATGCACACGAACTTAATATACCCTTATATCATAAGTGGTTTAGGGTATAAATCTCTTAAAGGCTTTTTCTTAATATTTTACATTTGGATAAATAAATGAATTTACGCTAAAAACGACAATAATAGTATTTAAAGTATTCCCGTGACTCTTATAAGAAACTGAGAGGTATACTCTCGCATTGTGATCGATGGCTACTAGTCGTAAAAGAAAACAACATGACTTCTCATTGCAGCTATTTTGATTTTATTTCAATTTTGGTACATAAGAAAACGATCCAATCAATATCAGTTCTATATACAGGAGTTCTAACGAAGAGGTTTCTTAAGTCTTCCAAACTATGCACTGCCTTATACTAACTTAAATTAAAATGCCTTATGACTTGTGATGTCTCAGTGATGTTGCTTAGACAAAGACAATAAGAGTCATATTGTGGTATGATCCGTGTCAGCACTCGAGTTAAAATGCGCATTAGACATCTAGATGTTATTAAAGAAATATCTTTTCAAGTTAAATTCGAACTTGGTATTATACCTTTGGGTTTAGATGAGGCCTTATGCGAAGTTTCCTTTAACGAAAAAATGATTAAATTTTCCTAGAAATTTTCCCTTAAGGGAAAATTGATTTGATTTAGTTGACGACTTTCAAAAAAAAAAGTTGGTCCTCTTCCATACATGTTTTAAAATGCGATTACAACCGAAACTTTTCGCAAATGTTTGAAGTAAGAAGAAGAAATTTCTTAATTCCTGGAACTTTCTTGACAGAATATAAATACTTGAGCTTGTTGTATACCTATAAGTAAATGAAATAACATTCCATAAATTATAAAGGATATAGAAAAAAAGAAGAAGCAAAATGCACAAATACTTAGAAAAAGTTCATATACACAGGCACACACATCCAAACACAGAACACATGCACGCTTGCTATATGCAGTTACGTGAAGAAGCCTTGTGTGCATATATATACATATATATATATATATATATATATATATACATATATATATTTATATATATATGTGTTCGTGCATGTGTGTGCGTATTAGTTTTACTCAACTAACCGTAAACTTAACTGATGTTACTGAACACTTGTATAACAAATCCATAGACACAAGTAAACTCTCTGACCAAAACCTTTACATATATATATATATATATACGTATAAGTGATCTTTCTTTTACACATAACCCTTATACTTGTATATATATATATATTTTTCAAAGCACTAGCAAAGCATAAGCAAAAAGACTTTTTTATTAGAAAATCCAAGAAACTTTAGGAGTGAAAAAGATGTTTTTCATACATTTTTGTTGGTCATAATCATTCTAAACACTTGCTCTTGTATAATAACATCAAATCCATACATACGCACATACAAACGCATATATATATATATAGAAAGACACATATACATATATATATATATATATATATATATGTACGTGCGTGTGCATCGACATTGTCTGCAAATAATAAATATGACCGAAATGAAACTGCCCAAAATTTCCACACAATCACACACATAGCCCTCAAAAACTATTTCCTCTTACTTTGGCTCTTATAGAGGAGAAAAGAAAAGTGAAATAAAAAGAAGAAAAACCAAAAACAAAACACAAAATACAAAACAAAATAAAAAACTACAAGAAACTATATATATATATATATGTATATACATACATATATGTATATATAGTAAAGAAGGAGACATTACAAATACATGCTTATATATGCTCGTGCATAAACATGCAAACATGTAAAATTAAAGTGAGTTAGAGAGTAGCGTACAGTTCAAAAGTAGCTAACTAACTAACACCCTGTTTTTAACCAACCAAGGCAACCACATAGACGCTAACACGTATATGAACGGATCATATGGCTATATGAATATGTAAATACTGTTAAGTGTAGTGGCATCGACACATGTACGCGTATACACGCACACGCACCCCACTAAAATGCAAACATTCTCATATCATAGTATTTATGACTAATAAAATAAATTTTGTTCAAGTTTTCCTATTTCCAAAAAGGCCAAAAACAAGACTCTCAATATATATATATATATGTATTTATGAATGAATATAATCGATTATGAATAATCGTAAAATTTTGATGGAAATGAAAGAAAAATGTATTTTAAAATTTTCGAACTTTTTCTTCATGAATCATTTTCGCTTCGACATCTATGCGAGTGATCTATATATAGACTACTTTTATACCCATTACCAAAGGATGAGGGGTACATACATTTTGTCGAAACGTTTCCAATGTCCAGAAGGAAGCTTCAGAGAACGCACAATCAGTATCAAACTCTGAATCGATTTAGCATGTCTGTCTGTCCGTCCGTCTGTCCGGACTACTACTGAAACTATCCACTTCAAATTTGACAGAATCATCGGAAGTTCTTGCACACAGATTGATATTGAAAATGGGCCAAATCGGTGCAAGGACACGCCTACAGTACCACGCAAACTGACAACAAACGCGTTTTTCAAAAGGAATCAAACGTTGGTTTTTTGCCCATAACCAAACGCACGACAGTAGATTTTGAGCGTATATTCTATGAGCGATGCTGTAGTATTTGCACAAAAGT